>CM076576.1:553833746-554305820 GCA_034641835.2 Pinus albicaulis
CACTCGGCTCAAGAGCGACCCACTTAAATTTTTTCCTGAATTTTCAGCTACCAGCTCAGATTTTCGCCTAGTATGGACCAGTTTTTCTTGTGGATAGAATTTTTGGGTTTTTATGATATAAATTCATGTTTTACATGTAACTTTGGCTTATTTTTATCTATTCTAGAAGATTCACTCTCAAAAGGGTAAAAAATCATGTAATGGATCGCCTAACTCCTTTTTTATGTCGTTAGCCGCCAGATTGTAGTTCCATGATTAGAATTGGTTGAAACTGATCCCTCAAGAGGGAATTCGACCCCTAGAGGTGGGGAAAGGTGTTAGAGTGATCTATATATTGTAATTTTTGAGGCATTCTACAGGTTGGACTCTTGGGAGACTTTTGATATCATTGTACATATTATTTCATATTTTGGCTAAGGAAAGATCAGGGGTTTTGCGGCACTTGTTGGGATCCTTGTGGTGTTATGTTCTTGATGGTGTTTCTTCTTTGTTTACTGTAAGTTTCTTCATGTTTAATGTATGCCATCCCTTCATTATGCTTCTGAACTAAATTGAATGAGTGAATAAGGTTGAATCCATTGTTTACAGTGCTTAGCCTTTGAATTCAGTTAGTTCTATATGTTTTCAGCTGTTTGGAGAGGATCCAAGTTCTTCTTTACCCTCTTCAGCTCCTCGTCGGTCTAATCTGTCCATATATCCAATCGAAGCATCAAGAAATTCACCTATCTCGCCCCAACTCGAAATCTGCAAAGGTCTGACCTTATCCCCGGACCCAAAATTTGTTTTCCCATTTCTCCAGCGAAAACCCAAAAACCAAAAAAAAAACATACCTATCTCTTTACTAGCCTAAAATCAGTTCTTATTGTAAGTCATCTCGCATCCTATTGCTCATTTTATTGAGATTGACGGAGAGAGCCCTCTCCTGTCCTCGTAGGGCTAGCTACGAGGCTGAGCGTGGTTTGATGTAGCCTTGAGTTTACTTCATTTCAGCCTGAGGTAGATTTGAGCGCTAACAGGATGATTAGTTGGATGCAATGTCCAACATTGGGCAACAACATGTCCCCTCTTCTGGAAATCTGTGCAACTCTTATGCACCTTCTTTGCAAGTTGCCTTTGCCTCAACTATTTTCTGTATGCCTTCATCCTCTTCCAGCATCTCAAAAAATCATGGTTACACAGACCACACTCTTTATTCCATTAAATCATGCAGATTTTTCATGCTTATCAGAAACATAATCAACTTGACTATGGGAAAATTATAACTCGCATGTTGCTTTGCATGTCCATCTTTTATACCTTCATGAGGAGATGAACTTGTAGAGGCCCTAGCTTCACCGTAAGCTGCATGTGTACACACATATTGCTGCAAAATAGGCTTCAAACAATGGAAATCAACTTGAAAACAAAATTGACATGTTTGTGGCTTAGAACTTGGAACAAAATTTCTTTTTGAAGTTGTCTCAAATGCCTTCATGGCTGTAGAGTTTTCACCTTTAAATTGAACATAACCAAGACCAAATTTCTTAGGACTCTCATCAACCAAAATAGGATCAATCATGCCTTGTGCATGCTTTCCTAAATGCTTGCCTTCATAGCCCATTTTAAATATTAACTTGGACCCTATACCTCTAGTGTGCTTTTCAAATGAACCAACACATCTATCTAAAGAGGAAACTAAAGAAAAAATTGAGTGAATTATGTCTGCTACACGCATGTTCTTGGTTAAGGCCTCTTGGGCTTAATGGAGTTGCATCTCCTTCTCATGCATTCTTTGAATAATTTATTCCTTCTCTTGCTTCATAGAAAAAAATTTCTCATGAATTCTAGTGATTTCTCTTCTATCTTCATACAAATTTTTACCATATCCTTCAACATGTAGAAGTATCGCTTCATGTATTCATCGAAGAATATTGTGAAGGAGGAGTATTTGGAAACCTAACTTGAAGAAGTTGTCATCTTATGAAAATGAACAAAAAAACTTAAACAAAATTCACAAATATTTCGAAAGCAATTGACAAAGCTTCTAAACAAAATGGCCACAGAGTCAAGCTCTTCTTCAAGAAACCTTGTGAAAACAAAATATCTTGTGCTTCAAGGGTTTCCTTGATGTCCTTTGGGTAATGAAGGAGCCTTCAAACCTTCTTCCTTATTTTCCTCTCCTAGACTTAGATATCAGTAGCTTTCCCTTCACCTCTAGCAAACTCAAACTTGTAATCAAAAGTCAGTTTGCAAACAGTCAAATTTGTGTACTGTTAAACACCTTTCAAGTAAAACAAGAAAGATATTGCTATGTCAATCAAGACACCAAGTTCTCTGATACCAACTTGATCTGAAAATGGGTTGGATAACTTGTTATGATTTTCAAGGACCTCCTAATCAGTTAAAAAAATGAAATATCTAGCTTATACTTGACTTGTGCGAAATTTTATACTTGAAGTAGGTGTATATTTTTAAACTATTTAAGTGTCTTAAGACCATTTTTTTTTACTGATATTAAACATGTGAAACAACCATATAATTCAGCAAATAAACATCAACACATAACAAAAAATTTAATATATGATTTCACCCGAATATTGTGGGCTACGTCTCCTTGAGCTCTTGTCATCTTGACTTGGCTCTTTGGGACTATGAAAAATTTATTTTACAAGTTACAAAATCAACTGCAATGGTTAAATAAACTGAAACAATGGGTTTAGAATACCATTTATATCCTTTTCATGGCTATCATCACTCTGAAAACATATCTAGGCTTCTTTAGACTTGATTCCTTCTGTTGGTGCTCTTAAGATACACTGGGATTCTCTATGGCACTAACTCCCTCGAAATTATTTTTATGTCCCTGAAACATCACCTACTATCTCTAGCACATATCAAACACCCAAAATGGACTGATCATTTTCTCCAAAAGAGCACTGGCTCCCCAATCTAGGCCTCCATCCACTAATGACCCTGAGCTGCCCAAAAATTCCCTGTAGGTTCTCCACCTTCAGAAGTCCTAAAATGGCTTAAAATCCCTTAAATGGATTTAGAATGTCAAAAATAGTCAGAATATACTATTGGTTTACTAAAATTGGCCATTTTCTCAAAATGAGCATTGGCTCCCCAATCTAGGCCTCCATCCACTAATGGCCCTGGGCTGCCCAAAACTGCCCTGTAGGTTCTCAACTTTCAAAAGTCTTAAAATGAATTTTAAAATAACTTCAATGGATTCAAAATGTCAAAATTATTCAAATAGACTATTGATTTGTTGAAATTGGCCTCTGGCTGCTCTGGTTTCACCTCCAACACTTCATGGCACCCCTTGGCTCTAGGGTAAAAGAAAACTTATCTGTGGGTTCTAGACCTCTATAAGTCCTCAAAATATTTTTAAAAATCCATGAATGGATTCATAATGCTCATTACAATTAGAAATGACTATTGGTTTGTTGAATAAGGCTTCTAGTTTCTCTGGCTAGGCCTCAAACTGTTGCTAGCACTCACTAGTCCTAGGGGCCCTTGAAATTTCTATAAAGCATATAGGCCTTCAAAATTCCTCTAAAGGCTCTTAAAACCACACCATTAGTTCCATAATGTCTAAAAAATCCAAAATTGACTATTGGATTCCTAAATAAAGCCTCTAGCTACCCTGGTTAGGCCTCAAACTGCTGCTAGCCCATGGTGGCCTTAGTGGCCCCTAGAACTTCTATGAAGAAAAAACTACTCAAAAATTCTGTAATGACTCTTCAACCCTCACCAATGAGTCTGGAATGTCTGAGATAGTCAAAATTGAACATTGGCACTCCAAAATTGGTCAAATCTTGCTCAAGATAGAGCCTAAACTCATTTTGTCCAATGACCCCTAAAAATTCTCCACCAAATGTGGAGAGACTTCACATAACTGCAGTTAATTTTGGTAATTCACCTAACTTTGGGGCTTGCGCCAAATATTCTGCCACTTATAACTATTAATGATAAATATTAACCACCGGTGGATGGGCACATGCACCTGAAAACTCCGTTGTCATGGTTAATTTCAGGGCTAATCCGAAACCATCAGCGCAAACTGCGACATGTGACAAGTGTAAATGGATGGTAGTTGTAGTTTTCAGAGTTACCATCAATGTTAAAAAAATTTGAAACAATAACATGTGACCACTGTGAAACTGCCGTTGGTTGGCGGTTAGGGCTTAGGCACTTGACCTGAGGTCACAACCCGAAGGTCATGTGGGGAGGGGTTGGCCCCTCCAACCCCCAATGCGGAAAAAAATATAATTTAAATATATGCACTCTCCTATGGTGGTTAAGAACCATCACATAACTTTATGGTAAGATGTGGGTGTTGTAGGTGATAGGTCACCGGATCGATCCCGACCGAATCCAGCAAATTTTATTACACAGTGTCAGGGACGCGTGGTAGCCTTAGGGCTAGCCACGTGTCACCCTTTCATTGGTCGAACCAAAAATTCTACAACCCAACTGCAAATAAGATCCAGACACTTGTTCCAATATTACTGGTCCAAGAGGAATATTTTGGGGAATATTCTAAGGAATATTATAGGAATATTCCCTAGAACATTTTCTTTTTTAATTTCCCAAATTCCAGTCAAACTTGGTCAAAGCCAGAAATTGCAGCTTACTAGACTTTTCAAATCACGATAAATTCTTCATACGGTTTCGTTTTTTCGAACTTTTCACGGTGACAGAATCAAGAAGATGAGATCTATCTAGTTGCTCAGGTTGAGCACACTTCCGAATAGTTTGAATTTTGAACTATCACTTAGGTCCATGGTCCAAATATGATCACTAACAAGCTAATTTGGGGTATAAGCCGAAGGGTATGTTTAATTTAAAGGAATCTCATTATATGATCACAGGTTACTCAGATATCTATCAAGAACGGTCTTGGAGGAGGACATGGACTACAAAATTGTAGCCAAAGGTAGCTCACTTTTTGTGGATTATTAGAAGAAGAAAGATTCTAACATGGGATCACTTACAAAAACACATCCTTCATTGGCCTCTCCTTTTCCCCTTTGTGTAGGAAATAGGAATAGGCCATGGGACATATATTAAATACTTTTGCCTTTCTGGAAGATCTATGGAATCATGTGCTTTCTTTATTTTGGCATTTGGACCATTCCCCAAATAACATGCGGGAAGCCCTGGAGGAGTGGTGACTAAACCTCTTTAAGAACCCAATAGTGAATATAGCATGGAAAAAAGGTTGTTAGGGAACATTTTATGGAAAATTACCAAAAAAATTGAAGGAAACCGTTTTATCAGAACCTTGGGATACGAAAGACTGGAAAGCTAAATAACTTGAGGAGAGAATATTGAAAGACCTAGAAGTTTCACAAGACATGATAGCTACAAGAAAGTTATATCATTCATAGGATTGAAGGACATCCCTTTCATATTTTTCCCTCCATCCCCAGTGATCTATCATGTTAAATTTTGATGGGGCCTCTAAGGGAAACCCAGGACCGGTGGGAATTGGGGGAATCTTTTGATATAGCTAGGAAACATCTTAAGGATTTATGCTAGCAACTGTGAGTACAATAGTAATAATGAAAAAAATTTCACAAAAATGGAACGAGGTCTATATATTGTAAGAGAAGAAGGTTGTTCAAATATTTAGCTAGATGGGGACCCTCAAATTGCAATAAATTCAACACAACAATTACTATATGGATCCCCAGTGACTAAAGTAGTTAATAGTTGGCGTCTATATCTTCTGGAGTCCAATATTAAACAATTGTTACTATCCTTGCCTTACATTATTACTACTCACTCATGAAGGACCTATAATAAAGTAAAATACCTCTCAACGAATTGAGGCAGCAAAAAACAAGATCACAATTTTTCATCCCCTTGGATTTTTTGAACGAGTTACAGTTGGTCAGATCAAATGGATAACATCCTAAAGAATGTAAGTCTTCCCCAATTGGGGTGATAGATTAAGGTTTCATTGGGATTGGTGAGGGATCCCCCCACTCCACAAATCCTCTAGACAATTAAGAGGGGTGGTGTGGCACCCATTTTCCATGCACCCCTGCGCGAAATGAATACCCCTTCTGTGTGAGAGATGAAAAATTTAGTTGATGGGATGATGGGTGAGGTTTCTTTGGTTTTGAAACATGCAGGGCGATTTTCACAAAGGCTTCAGGGTCTAGAAATTGGTATGATTTTAGCTAAGGAAAGAGTTGGGCCTTCTCTTATTGAGCAAGAAGATGAATTGTAGAGGGTATTTTGCGTTAAGGGTCTAAGAGTGGTGTCCTAGTGTTCTAGATAGAAACCTTGGGTAGTTAAGGATGGAGATAAGCTAGCCTAGTAGAAGCACAACTAGGACCATGACATGAGGAGTTTCAGCTCAGATCCATATCAAAGGATTGATGAAGTAACCATGTTTCTGGTGGTCTTTTTCAAAGTGTAACACCAAATAGACTTGACTTAGGATTCTAAAACTTGGAGGAAGGTATGGAATTATGTTTTTAAAGTGTTTTTTTACTCTAGAACTATTAGAGATTTCAACTACAATTTTTATGATTGGGAGCTCTGAATTCCTATTGTTATCTCTAGTATAATTTTATATGAATATCGGGGCTATGTACCTAAAGTTTAGTTTCTTTGTTGGTGGTATGGGGGAATTAGCCAAAGGGGACTGTGCTTGTTATCTCCCATGGTCGGTCGAGCTAGTTGCTTGGCATCTACACTATCAACATTTGTAGACATCAATGTGGGGTTTAAGGACTCCTAGTGTTTTATTGTTTTGACCATGGAATCAGTTGGGTTTTAACCCAGGAAATAAAACTTGTCTTTTGGTAATTATGGAGGTTTTGTGACTGTTGGTATAGTTTAGGATCATAGTGGGGGTTTTGGGGTCAAATATGATTGTAGGTGGCTCTTGGTTTTCTTCTCAGGCTGATTGCATTAAGTCACCTTATGATTGGTGTCTTATTTGAGGGAATAATGTATCTTGGTGGGTTTTGGACCTTTATTCATATGTGTTGAGCATGCCTTCTGTCTCATATCACTGGTGTTTGGGCTGTACATCTAGTTGAGAAGGAGGGCATGCAATACAGATGTTGGTTTTTGGTGGTACATTAGCAATAGGTTTGTTTGTAGGATATATTATGTGGCATCCTAGGTGATAATGGATCACCAACATGGGTGGGAAATAAAGGGAACACGTGGGAGGGGACAATGTGGTGGGCACATTTTGGCTAACCATGGCCATGATGAGGTTATTTATCCCAACGCAAGATAGCCACCTAGGTTTGAGGAGAAATCCCCCCCTACAGATAAATTTTGCATCCAACTCTGACAAATAACTCTTCTTCTAGATCAAATCAATATGGACAATCAAGAATACATGTATGCGGTCATCCACTTCATGAAAGACCTCCAGTGAAATCAATGGAATATCCAAGACCATTTGGCCACCCTACAGAGGGGGAAATAACATATACAAGAGGAAATGGACCGCTTTGAAGGAAGGAGATCCCATATGGAAAAACATGTTTATTATGAATTTAGACCTCCACCTTCACCTGGCTCCAGAATGGACCATCCTACCCCAATAAATTCCTCCGCTTGGTAATGGTTGTTGGCTACGTTCTAATTTTGAAGGTATTTTGGTATCACTTTCCTTTATGTTTATGGTTAATGAGGATGTTTTTCTAGTTATCTATTTGTCTTAGGAGTCACCTACTAGCCAATAAATTTGGTAAGAGTGAGGGTAGAAGGATTTTGAGAAAATGTAATCAAATATGTAGTCTTTTGTTATAATAGAAACTCTTCGACTTACGAAAAGAAAAAAAATTATTAATGGATTTTCAAATACATATCAATGTTAATTACTATATAGCAAGATATTTTATTTATGGCCCAAATTGAATAATGTTATTATCAATAATATATTTTATATAGTATATATCAATTTTTATATTAATACTTCAATGAATTGCACATCCCCATTTTTTTTGGAAATCAATGAATTATTTTACTTTTAACTTCACTTGTTTATTTCAGAAATAAACAAGTGAAGTTAAAAGTAAAACAATTTAGTGATTTCCTAAAAAAGGGAGATGTGTAATTCACACACACACACACACATATATTTTCTTCATATTGAAATATATTAGTTATTATTGATCTTCAAAGATTTTATTTCAGTAATTGGAATAGTTATAAAGAAAATATATTATTTTTTATTTTTAATTTTTTTAGATTTTAATTATTTTATCTTTTTGAAGTTGATATAATATTATGATACATAGGCATGGAGATATTTTATCTGTGTTCTTGAGACTCAAAGTAAGATATTTTTTAACACATATCCATCCCCTTCATCCATATTAATCATAGATCTACCAAGAGAGATCAAATATCTTGATATATGTAAACATTTTTAGCATGAAAAATGAAAATATTTTCTGTAATATTCCTTTTTCAAGAAAATGCTAAAACAATGAGAATATCTCAAGATATTCTAATGTTGGAGACCCAGTAATGTGCAAGCATAATAATGGAGTAGAAACAACACTCAACTCATAGAAATGTAAGAGAAATCCAGAGCCATCTCATTAGATAATAGCAACAACAAATGAATACAAGATCTTGAGGAAAAAGGTCACTCAAGATAGACAATGCTCAGCCTCAAGAAACAAGTACAAGATACATGATAAAATACTGCTACACAATGCACACCAAGCTATGACAACGTAGTTTTAGAGAGAAAATACATGCTAAATATGTCAAATACATGAATATATCAATACATGGCTCAATATAACATTGGGGATGAATATCTCATCTCCCAAATACTACCTCAAATCAATCCTAGAAGGATTGGTAGTAAAATACAAAATTTGCAAAATGCTGGAGTTGTTGGGTAGCTGCAGTGACTCAGAAATAGAAATGGATGGAGAGGCTATAGATTATGCCCAAACTAAATTTTCCTCCCCCAATGGATCTTTAGAATGAAAGGTTGATCCTTTCACCAAATATCTCGCCCTCCAATAGTCTGCAAGAGCCCCACTATAAATGCTCCACTCAAAATAATGCAGTCACTGGATGTAACTGCGCTATAGGGCTAGGAAATGAGTTGGCCTTGATGCCAAAGTCTGTAATAAGCGTCGAAATTCCTCCAATATAATCTCCCAGAGAGAAGAGAGACTCCTCCTCTGAAAAATAGTTGAAGGAGATGGTGTAGTGAACCCTCACTGCAACACCCAACAACACAGTATTATTCTGCTGCAGAAATAATGCTGTCTTGATGGAGGATGCTTGGCCTCAACCCTAGATATAAGGTGAATTAGTCCAATCCCTCAAGAGGCCTCTCAAGAAGGATAAGGAATCCTAAACAAGAACTCCTCTCGGAAACTCTTGCTAAACAACAAAGAATGCACAATTGTCTGAATAGACAATGAGATGAATAATACAAGCATGAGAAACAATGGTTTCCTTGCCCTCCTTTTAAACAAGTGAAAGCTCTCTCTCCATGGGCCCCATCCATTAGGGTTTCCTCCACCAAATATCTCTTTCCTCATTCACACTGCGTTGTCTTCCAAAATAATCCACTCCTCCTATGGCAGCGTTGTTGACTTGGTCAAACTTGACCTTGTCCACTTGCAAATAACCCTGTTCAGACATGAGGGTGTGCAAACCAGCTCCAAAGATGACCCCCTTTCATATTATGAGGGATTTTATTGAAAATTTCATTATGCATGGGTCTCCCTACACATTTTTTCTCCTCCTAGGTGAAATTGGCAAAAATTACTATTCCAAATTATTGTCAGAAAATTTTGGAATATTACATTTTTGCACCTCAAGAGATCTAATTGTTGTCCATGGTTGATAAATATGTGGTTATAATTGATTAAAAACAAAATGTAGGAAAAATATAAAATAATGAGATCACTTGTAATGTTTGAAAATATTTTAACCATAATAATTTATGTATTTTAATTAATCTATATAATATATGAAAATATTCACCCTCGAAGTTGAAATGAAATATTTTATTTATGGACTACATTGTCTATATTTAAATGTTATATTTTATTTAAATTATTAATATATTTTCAAATCCACATAAATATTACTTAATATTGTATAGCAAGATATTTTATTTATGATCTGAATTGAATAATTTTATTATTAACAATAATTTTAAATGTTATATATCAATTTTTTTTATTAATACTTGAATGAATTACACATCTCTCTATTTTTTAAGAAATTATTTTGAGGTATATATGGATGTTCAAATAGTTTATTCAAGTTTAAAATATTTATAGAGAAAATATAAAATTTCTTCATGTTCTTCATACTAGTTTTACTATTAACAGTGAACGAGCCAGTGATGTGAGAGAGATTATTGATGTTTTATAATGTTTTTAATTAACACTAAAAAATATTTATGTTAATTTATGTTTATATATATATATATATATATATATATATATATATATATATATATATATATATATATATATATATATATATATATATATATATATATATATATATCACATTGATTACATATGTAATCACACATTTCCCTCAAAATGTGTTATATAATGCATCTCTCGACACAATAAGCTCTACAACTAACCTAGGAAGTCAAAAGAATTGCTCTATAAATTGCTTTTTCCATTGCTTTTTAGTAGGTTCTTGGGACCCTAGTTGTTGTATAATGTACTAAAACAACGACAAATATATCATTTTATATTTTTTCATTTATTTAAGAATTAGGATAGTTACACTTCAAAAAGCATGATATTGAGCTTCACTAAACATACACACTATTTTTACATTTGACAAACCCTGATTTTCTTGTTGATAGATTTCTTAACTGATTCATATTTCCTTTAGAGTTACATGTGTATACAAACATTCCAACTAAAATAGTGGTTAAATAATATGAATTTCAACCCATGATTCATAAAATACCGTGGATATTCCACTGGAAAATTTGTCACAAAATATATGATAATATTATATTATAAATATGAAAATTCTACACTATTACATTTATATTAAACCTATAGATATGTAAATTTAACTGTAATTAGTGCATAAATGTGCATGGAAATTATAAAAAAAGTATAGAAAGAAAAAATAAGCTCACATACATACATAATAAACAAAATATTCTCTAGGAAACCCTTTCAGGAGAAAACCGAGCTGGAAGGTGAGTCCGCTTTCCTCTCTTTCTCTGTCTGGAAAATATGGATGTAAGTAAAAATAAGTAATGCATGTGGCCCATGGGATGCTACAATGCACATATAATCTCTATGTTATATATATCCTATCTCTCCTGGCTATATTTTCTCAACTATGGAACAAAATGCTTTCGAAGGAATGGAATGCCTCTTCCTCCTAGTGTGGCCCGGTTATAACACAACTCGATAGCCTACTAGTGGTTAATTTTGACTACATAAACTCTTCAAGAAAGTTACAATATAGAATCCTCTAGATCATTTTACATAAAAAACACGTGGCTAGCCCCTTTTCCATGAATAATGAGGGCTGACGCGACATGCTCCCGAATTATTGGTGTGAAAACAAGAAGGTCAACTTCTGAGTGGCATAACTTTTGCATACGAAATCCGATTGACTTAATTCTTGCACCATTGGAAATATATATGTGTGTAGAATAACATGAAATTTTGATACACTAAAGCAGTAAATTCTTACCCCAAAAACATCATTTTATGACTCAAAACACTCCTAGAAGGTTTCAGACATCGTTTCGCCAAACTGCGTCCCACTGGTGAAAAAGGTCTTGTGAGCTGATTCCTCCATTTTTTCCAATTTGAATGCATAAATATGGATGAAAAACAATATAATGATCCAATATAGATCACACCTCCCCATTTTGGGAGGATTTTTATCCCCTTATTTAATGAGGTGAGGAAATTTTTCCTCCACCTTCACTCTATTGTACCATTTAGCTTTGCTTGGAATTTGTCCCTTCAATACAATCTTCCAAAGGTCATGTTGACCCTATATTGTAGTTCTAGAACTCTTTTGAAAAAATATATATTTGTCAACTTTTCTTGAGCATCTAGTGCCAAATCCTCCAGAGAAGGTAAGACTTGTTCCTCTTCCTGGTCTAGCATGAAAGGCTCATAGAGTTTTAATTTTTCTACACCCACAACTAAGCAAATGCACATATATTGTGGTAGATTAAGTCGATAAGCATTATTAACCACCTTCATAACTCAGAGCCCTGATTTTCTTACCAGGCCCCTGCAACCTCTCCTTATTCAATTGTAGCCATACTCTGTCTCCTACCTTGAACAATTTCTCTGTTCTGTGCTAATCGTGCCTAACCTTATACTTCTATTGTGACTTCTGAAATGTGTGTTGTACCCATAGATGGATCTTCCTAATCTTCTCTATAAAAATTTTACCCCTCAAATAATCTCATATAAGATCTTTCCTCCATCGTCATTGCTTCCCATATACAATATCCAAAGATGAAGGTGGAAAATATACATTAAAACAAGTTTCAAATGGGGACTTTCCTATAGAAGTGTGGTCTTCTCTGTTGTAAGAGTGTTGCATATATACCACATTTTCACCCTAGGTCTTCGAATTCTTCTGGTTGTAACCACTTAGAAGTTGCACCAAAGTATTTTTGACTACTTCTCTCTACCAATCTATCTGTGGATGAAATGTTGTAGATATATTGAAATTCGTTTCCATCTTCTCCCACAATGTATTCCAGAATGCACTAAGAAATATTTCATCCCTATCTGAAATGATGCTCCTTGGTATCCCAAAGTCCACCTGACCTATCCAAAGAAGAAGTTTGATGCTTCTTGCCCATTGATGGTATTTCTACAAGGAATTAAAACACACATATTGTTGAACCTGTTAATTACCACTAACAATTAGTCATGTCTATTCTTGGTTGTCGGTAAACCTCCCACAAAGTCCATGGAAATTATTTCCCAAGGATGATTAGGTACAGGTAAGGGATGATATAGACCTTGTTTCCAGTTACTAGGCTTGCTAGTACAACATAGCATCCATCCTCTTATGAACCTAGATACATTCTCTTGCATCTTGGGCCAATACAAATACCTCTGTAAGTTAGCCACGATCTTCCCTACACCAAAGTGCCCTGCAACCTTGAAGGTGTGATACTCTCTTATTAGTTGCAATCTCTCACCTTTATGAACACATAGCTTATCCATAATGGAGAGTAACCCATCTTGGAGATGGTAGTAAACTATGTTGTCACCATCGCACACATGACTCTGAATTTGCAATTTTTGATACACCTCTTGGAAGTCATCATCCTATGAATATGCCTCTCTGTATGCATCATGATTGAATGGCTCCATGTGCATAAGAGTCCCAAAAGCTGTAATCTTTGATGTCGGTGGCCTTGAAAGCATGTAAATAAACTTGTTTATGATTCCATTCTTATACTTCATCACCAAATGAAATTGCTTTTAAAACCCCATCCACTTATAATACATGGTCTGCTTTAACTTACTCTTGGCCTACAAGTATTGTAAAAAATGGTGATTTATGTGGATTAATGTCTCCTTTCCCATCAGATAGTGCTTCCACTTCTTCACAACTTGCACCATGGCATAGAGATTCTTGTAGTAGGTAGGTTATTTAATAAGTACCCCATGAAATACTTTAGAACGGTAGCATACATGCCTTCCTCCTTGCATCAAGACAATTCCCATAGGATACCCACTCGCATATGTTTCCACTTCAAAGGGTTGCTGCAAGTTTGGTGATTCCATAACTGGTGCTTAGCTAATCTTCTTCTTTAGCTCTTCTAAATACCTTTGCTGACCTTTTCCCCACTATAAACTCTTACCACTTGCTATTATGTCATGGAGTAGTGCTACTATCGCTGAAAATGAGGATATGAATTTCCTCAAGTCCTCTGTTGCCCCAATGAAACTCCTGACCTCATAAACAGTGGTAGGCATTGACCATTTCATGATGAACTCCATATCTGAAGGATCTATCTTCATATTTCCTCGAACGATCACATACCCCAGATACACCAAATATTTCTGCGCAAACTCACACTTCTTGATATTTTTTAGCAGCTAGTGTTTCTTTAATTTTTCCATCACCTGCATCAAATGTGACATATGCTCCTCCCAGGTAGCACTATATACTAGTATATCATCCAAATAGACAATAAAAAATGAATCTATAAAAGGGAGGATTACATCATTCATTAATGTCATAAATGTAGTTGGTGCATTGCATAGGCAAAATGGCATGACTAATCACTCATAAAGATCTTTCTTGGTTTTGAAAGCGATTTTCCAGGTATCTTCTTATTTCACTCAAACCTAGTGATATACATACTTCAAGTCCAACTTGGTGAAGTATTTTTGTTGCTACAACTAATCCAACAAATCATCTATCCTATGCGAGGGGAATCTTTTCTTGAGCATGATTTTGTTCAACACCCTGTAATCTATACACATCTTCCAAGTCACATCCTTCTTCGACACAATGATTATGGGTGACCCACATGGTGATGTACTTAGTTGAATGAGACCTTGTTCCAGTAACTGCTGCAACTGCTGCTTCACCTCACTTTCTTCTATAAAATATTTCTTGTACAACCCAATATTTGGCAATGGAGAATATTGCAATAGGTGGATCTCATGCTCCACTTCTCTCTTAGGTGGTAAAACTTTAGTCTCTCGGAACACATCCCTATATGATTGTAACAACTCCTCCAATTATTGTTTTTGTTTCATAGTACACCCCTCTAGGGACACATTGCCTCTTATTGACTCCTCTATAGAATAACTTTCTCTTAAAAATAATAAAGCATACTTAGATGGAACTAATCAATTTCTTGGCTTGGTTGGCACTTACCAAAAACATTTTGACTTTACTTTGTGCACGCTGATGACAAATGATTCTCCATCCTTGATGATCCGATATTGGTTAGCTCTCCTCATGCATATTTCATCACACATGTACATGTATGAAATCCCAGACACGAGTCCACATACATCAAGGGGAACCACATCTAGATTTAATTCATCAATAAAATCAGTAGTGATAACAAATATAATTTTACATTGTTTTGTTACCTTCAAATTTTCATCCTTACTTACCCATCCTAATGTATATGGGTTTGGATGATAATAAAATTCCAATCCTAACTTCTTGATCAAATCTGTTGTAATGATATTCGCCTGTGATCCTGAGTCAAACAAAGCATCAATCTTTGTCTTCTTGACTTGTATCTTTATATGGAAGGGTTTGGTCATTTCTTACTCTTCTTGCTATTGAAGGCTATTCAGATTCACCTCCTTATCCACTGATGTACAAACGATATTCTCATCCATGTCCAAGTTTCTTTCAAATTGGTTGCCCTAATTCGTGGCCATGAGATTCTTCTACTTGTTCTTTGAGTTTAGCTCTTGATGCAAATTTCAACACTTCTATTTTGTATTGTTGAGAATCTTGTAGGGTTGGAGATTAATACAAAATTCTCTTCTTGATAATTACTTGTGAGCTTGCTTATGTATTTTATTATTTTACTTAGTTAATCTTTCATCAAGTCAATTATCAAAGTACTTAGTCAAATTTAGAGACATAATTAATTTCACTTGTAACTGAATATCTTGAAATGTAGTTAGGAAGGTAAATCTCTGATTTACCTTCCTCACTTTCTATCAAATTTAGATCACTGTCTTGAATTTGAAAAATTCTTTCCTCAGCTACTTTAAACTCAGATATGTCCTTACTGTATCCTTCTTGCACCTTTCGCAAACTACTACACCAATTTTGTACCTTATTGTACCTATCTAAAAATAGTACCTTTCGCAATCTGTACCCTTCAATCACTTCCACAATTTGCAGCCTTCAATCACTTCCACAGTCTATACCTTCAGTCACTTTAGTAGTCTATACCTTCAGTCTATACCTTCAGTCTATTCCTTCAGTCTATACCTTCAGTATATACCTTCAGTCTATACCTTCAGTTACTTCTGCAATTTATACCTTTAGTCACTTCTATTTCAGGTGAATCCACATTCCTTTTGACTGCTATACAACCTCAGACAAATCCATATTTTCTTGTATCTTCTATGCAACATATGTAGGGGTATTAATAGTTGTTCCTACCAGATAATAAGCCGACATGTAGGTTGACTTCAACACAGTTTTGTTGGCTGACTTCAACACAATTTTGTAGGCTGAATTCCTTATAGCAAATAGGCTTATCTCCAACTTGAATATGAGCAATCTTGAAGGCCATTCTTCTACAACGTCTTGGAGGATATTCTTCAGAATAAAAACTCCATTTACATGAATCTAATTACACTTATGTTCATAAGAAAAATCCTAATAGACATCAAGAAGAAGTCTATATACCTATAATAAAATCTTGCTCATGAAACCCATGAAGCAAGTACAACAAAATACATTTTATTATCTTTGTCTCCTTCTTTTCATAATCATGAAGACCAACCTAGTTACATTTTACAACACTCCCTCTTAACTAGGGAGGTATTCATATAGTTACATGATCATTTTCAAACTAAAGAATATCATAAGAAAAATCGAATTGGTAATCGCATCTGTATAGCATCATATCAACCAGCATTGTCCTAGTGAAAGACCTTGACTAACATCCCCATCTCTTCAACAAGACAATGGGCTTCAATGCTGGCGAGATGCATGACTTATAGACACCTTCATCATTGTCTCTCCAAGGTACATACTCCACTCGGGTGTTCCCAAAGTATTACCTTCTTGGACTTTTCTTCTCTTGGGTATCTAGCCCTCAAAGAATATCTATCCCTGAATACTCTTATCTTGAATGCCCTATCACATTCTCAAAGAGTATCGAATGCCAGATGATTACCCAATCCTCCATTATGTCTTCCCAAGACCAGAATGACGTGTCTATCTCTCACTCTCAACCAGGGAGGACCTTATTCCACAAGGGAATGTACTCATTCAAATAAAAAGAATGTACCTAAGCTCATACTTAGGAATTACCAAGTTTCTTCCAAGTAAGAAACTTACCATTAGGCTCCCTCTTAACCGGGGACCTCTAGCAGCAATGGTGAGACACTAGCTTCTCATGAAGAATTCCTGTCCTCGATGTCATGGATTTTGATATTGAGGAATATCTAAATTTTAGCTTCATAGGGCACAAATCATCCATCACTTTCATCCTAATTCATGTCAACTATCAGAAAGTGATTCATCAGATTTCCTTATTTGGTCCACTATTATGCCATGCTGATTTCTTTCAAATCATTTCCAAGGATCATACATCATTTTTCATGATTAGCAACCTTGCACAAATTCATCCAAATAAACATATTCATATTAAATTTTTACAATGAAAGTTACCTTAGTGATGATCTTTCAACATGACATCTTCCTGTAGGCATTGGTATCCTTCATACAGATTGACACATCTCCTAATGATATGTTTTTGCTAAGGGTTTCTAGACTTTCATCAGAGTCTACATATCTTCCCAGGAGATCTTCTAGTTACATATACTTGGCCTCTTAACGATACCTGCCTCAAGACATGGTTGTATTTCATGATATCTTCCTTTATGCACATTTTCCATTTCTTGGAACTTTCATCAACAACCTCATATACCATCAGGACATATTATGTTGATTTCATATGTCTGTGCACTGAGAAATACTCTTTTATAGTTCATAATTATAAGTACATAAGTTCATTACCTACAACCATATAAGATAACATCACAACATCCAATGTCAGCATATAAATATATACATACCTCATACCTTTTTCCCTTGAGTCATCTTGTAGCAATTTTTAGGAATGAATAGCTTTATTCCCTTGGCTTGTTTCATCAATACATCATCACATCCCAGAAGTATGTTTCTATGATGACCCTTAATATTGATGACTACTTTTTTAAATTTTTTCAAAGAGGTTTTCCTGGAGCTGATTCACCAGGAGCTCCTGCCATGCTTAGATCAAGATGCTACATTGCTTCCTGTCCTATAACCAACAGAAATAAATTCCTTATTCATAATTTTGCATGATTTTCCTTCAATCTCCTTTTCTTTCTCCTATTGAGATTTTCCCTTTAGAATCATATTTCTTGTAATGTCTATAAGTCTTCCACATTTCCTCAACTTCCCTTTTTCTGCAATTCTTTGAGTCTTTTATCCTTCAACGTTTTTTCCCTTGAATTTTATTTTTCCATTTAGTATTGATACCACAAGTTGAATGAGGTAATTTTCTTGTCTATTTGTTACGTTGTCCATCCTATCGTCTTTTCCATATCTCACAGTTGAGATCGTACGAAGATATCCCTTCATCCTTTGGTTTTTTAAATTTTGTGTAAATTGGGTCTAAGTGACATAACCTTATTTATTGCATAGTTCTTTCAACTTATCATATATTCTCTTGATGTCTCCAATCCTTTATAAATTGGTCATGACTTTTATTTCTTTGAGGACTGTGACTATCCTCCTCATACAAGTATTCTTGGTAACCTAACCATCTTATAGATCTCCCTGCAAAAACAAAGTTATTTAACCAAATTTGATTATAGAATGAAAGATACTTACTTGATAAGTGAAGATAAAGTCTTCAGTTTCACTTTTTCGATGGTTGTTGAGAAGAGATGTGTTAGTGCTTTCTCTTTGGATGATCTTCTTCAAGGGTAGGAATTAGGTCCTTGTTGTAACGATAAACCCATCTTTTGGTTGTCTATACTTTGTGTTATTTTGCATTATATATTCCTTTATAATATGACTAGAGGATTCAATTCTTTGTTGATGTGAATTATTATTTGCCTTTATTTTATTGATGATATTCTTCAATGCAGATCATTGCTCCATCATTGAGATCATTATGTTGACACCAATACACAACACCGAGATCTTTGCACCCTCATCTTTGACTCTGATAGCACCAAGAAGGCACAACACCCTTTCATGACACTGTACCATCCTACTGCCACCAAGATCATGACTCTAATTTCAACAGAAATATCACATGTTGTGATTGGCCCGAGACTAATATATTTACACTGGGAGATATCCAAAATTATGACAAGGTTAGTAATCCTGTAATGCCTTTCAAAAAACTCAGAGAATCCTGATCTCTATTGTGCCATTCGAAAATCACAGAGGTGTGTCACTGAAATCTCAGAGAAATATTTTTGAATATTGTGTTGGTGGACTGATCTGAGGTTCCTTGAGTGTCTCTTAGATTGTATGCCCTTTCCTTAACTATTACCTTAGCTCTGAAACCATGTTGATAATCTTGTAGGGCTAGAGATTAATACAAAATTCACTTCTTGATAATTACTTTTGAGCTTGCTTATGTATTTTCTTATTTCACTTAGCTAATCTTTCATCAAGTCAATTATCAAAGTACTTAGTCAAATGTAGAGACCAAATTAATTTCACTTGTAACTGAATATCTTGAAATGTAGTTAGGAAGGTAAATCTTTGATTTAACTTCCTCACTTTCTACCACCTTTAGATCACTGTCTTGACTTTGACAAATTCTTTCCTCAGCTACTTTAAACTCAGATATGTCCTTATTATATCCTTCCTACACCTTTTGCAATCTTCTGCACCAATTCTGTACCTTATTGTACCTATCCAAAAATAGTACCTTCTGCAATCTGTAGCCTTCAGTCACTTCCGCAGTCTATAATTTCAGTCACTTCCATAGTCTATACCTTCAGTCTATGCATTTAGTCTACACCTTCAGTCTATACCTTCAATTACTTCCACAATTTATACCTTCAGTCACTTCTATTTCGGGTGAATCCGCATTCCTTTTGACTGCTATAAAACCGCAGACAGATCCATATTTTATTGTATCTTCTATGCAACATATGTAGGGGTATTAATATTTGTTCCTGCCAGATAATAAGCCGGCATGTAGGCCGACATGTAGGCCGACTTCAACACAGTTTTGTAGGCTGACTTCCTTATAGCAAATATGCTTATCTCCAACGTTGAATATGAGCAATCTTGAAGGCCATTCTTCCGCAATGTCTTGGAGGATATTATTCAGACTAAACACTCCATTTACATGAATCTTAATTACACTTATGTTCATAAGACAAATCCTAATAGACATAAAGAAGAAGTCTATAGACCTATAATAAAATCTTGCTCATGAAACCCATGAAGCAAGTACAACAAAATACATTTTATTATCTTTTTCTCCTTCTTTTCATAATCATGAAGACCGACCTAGTTAAATTTTACAACATGTACAATAAAATAAACTTTTAGTTACTGTAATAAATGGTTAAGCTTCAGAGCATCAATATCTCCATGGTACAACTTGATATCGACTTTTGTTTCCATTTTAAATGAGGACTATGATTGGCTCACGACACTTGAACTAGGTTGACATTTTTCAGTTCCTTTCTTCGACTTGTTCTCAATTTATCCTTGATCTTCTGATCCCCATCCTAATTTTTCCTCTGCATTCAAACCCCCATCTTCTCTAAATATCCCTAGCTTTGTATTCAATGATGCCATGAGGAGTCTTACATTGTGGTTGCTATCTGTTACCTATTTTTCCAACCATGTAAACCTCGCCTTTGCAGGATCACGAGGTGCATTTATAGATTCGCTGACCATGATTAGGGTTTTACAATTTTCGGCCCGGCCGATGTAGATCCATGTAATCTCCACAAAATACACAAAGAAAAATACTCTGATACCAAATGATCCATAAAATTTAGTGGATATTCCACTAGAAAGTTCGTGACAAAAAATATGATAATATTATATTAGAAATCAGAAAATTATACACTATTAAATTTATATTAAACCTCTAGATTTGAAAATTTAACTGTAATTAGAGCACGCATGTGAATGGAAATTAAACAAAAAGGTAGAGAATGAAAAAATAAGGTCACACACACACATATGACATAAAACATGTTATGGGAAACCCTTTCGGGAGAAAACCTAGCTGGAAGGTGTGGTCGCTTCGATCTCTTTCTCTATCTGGAAAATATGGCTGCAACTAAAAATAAGTAATGCATGTGGCCCGTGGGATACTACAATGCACATATCCTCTCTATGTGCTCTACCTCCTATCTCTCCTAGCTATATTTACTCAATTATGGAACAAATTATCTCGAAAGAATGAGATGTCTCTTCCTTCTAGTGGCCCAGTTATAACACAATTCGACAACCTACTAGTGGTAAATTTTGACAACATCAAATTTTAACTAGAGTTATAATATAGAATCTTCTAGCCTACTAGTGGTAAATTTTGACTACATAAACTATAAAATAGAGTTACAATATATACTCTTATAGAGTCTTATACATCACAAACACGTGGATAGCCCCTTTTACATGAATAATGGGGGTTGACGTATCCTGAATTAGAAGTATGAAAATAGGAAGCTTAAATTATAAGTGGTATAAATTTTTCATACATACTACAATTGACGCAATTCTTGCTCCCTTGAAAATATCTCTATGTGTAGAATAACATGAAATGGTGCTATGCTAAAGTGAAAATGTTTACCCCCAGAAAATGTCGTTTGATGCCTCAAAACCCTCCCAGAAGGTTTCAGACCCCATTTCACCAAACTCGGCCCCGCCGTTCAAAACAGTTTTGTGATTTGATTCCTCCACCTTTTCCATTTCAAATGCATAGAGAAGGATGACAAAAAATATAATGATCCGATCCAGATCACATGATTGGATCAACCCAAATGAAAACGATTGAGAATTATGATGTAAATTTGTAAGTATACTAATTTTTGCTAGAAATTATATTAATGTAAGAATTAATTCTTTTCTTAGGTACTAAAATTGATTAGAATCTAGACGAGGGGCCCAAAAAATTAAAGTGATCAGAATTTCACCAAACCTAAATGGCACCGACTGACCTATTGCAAGGAATCCAACGTAACTTGTTTCGTTGAAAACCAAGTTCGGATGAAGGAGTTACGGTCTGTTGATCGTCATTCAGAACATGCAAAATTTTTAAAAAATATTGTAGAATGGATACATCTGATGACATGGAAGTCCAGTTAGCATGCAAAGGATCTTCTTTAGTTTTTAATCCAATGGGACTGTGACAAGTATTATTGCGGGATTCACTAGTTTGGTTTGTGAAGGTAAAAATTGCCTAATGTCCTCCAAAGTTGAATTTGGGTTAATGATTATTTTTATATGGGTAGTTTTTTTTTAATTAATAAAAGTTGAATTAATGTATATATATATAATATTTTATATGGTTTTTATATCATATAATTTATTATATAAATATATATATTATTTTATTATAATTCTAACTTTATTATATTAATTAAAAAACCACATATATCATTTACATTAAATCCAAAGTTATGTTGACATTTTAAATGGAGCATTGGAAATTGAAATGTTTATTACAAACCTTGGTAACGTATATGTTATTGAAGAAATAAATAAAGTTTGAAAACATGTTTGAATTGGATAGTAATTAAATTCATATGCACGGGCGCATATTATTTAAATGGGCCCAAAATTTGCATGGAGGGGTGAGGTAGGGTTCAACCTTGTCACCTCCCCCTCTCCACTACCACCTCTTAGCATTGCACCACAACCCTGTACCTTGTTAAGGATGGCAAAAATCTGTTATTTAAATGCACAATGGACCGATGGTGGGAATGGAGCAGGCCAACCCTCCTTCTAATGGAAACGTGACAAGTGTCCCATGATTAAGCATCCAGTTAAGTGCGGCTTAGTGTGCACTAAGAATGATTATCCATTAAGTTAATCTATAGTTATAAGTTGGCGGTTTTTTAGCAAATTCCCCAAATTAGGGGAACTTCCAGATTTGGTGGAGCTAACTGGTAGTTTTCCAGATTTAGAGGTAGAATCTAGGTGAAAATTTAATGAGGCCTATCTTCAGTCGACAAGGATAGTCATTCTTAGTAGATTGGCATGCTATGAATCCATTGGAACATCTTGCAGAGGAAACAAATCAAATCTACAAGTTTTTTTCGTCACTTAAATAATTTTGAAGCCTAGGGCTACCAAGAGGGAATGCCATGCCCAAATCAGCTGAAGGCCAATTTCAGTGAGTGAATAGTCAATTTTTTTATGTATTTGATGCGCTGAAATAGTGGTATAGTTTATAGAGGTGTTGGAGCACATCTGAAGGTGATTTTGTCACTTTGGAGATTAAAAAAGCGCATGGCCAAGCCTAAAGGAGCTGGTAACCAAATTCAAAGATTGGATAGTCATTTATGGGGTTTTCATGTCTTATGAAGCCAATGGAATAGTCAGAAAATCCATTTGGGCATCATATATGCTTGAAATCATACTTTTGACTCATAATCCCAAGAGGGCCTAACTATTTAGAGCAGGTCCATGGAGATGTAGACCAAGAGAGGTGAACTCCATATTCATCCATTATGTTATGTGATTGCTGTGAATTATGTTTCTACAAAATTTTTTGTAAAAGAATTTTTAATTTTTAATTAACTCATAATTTTATCATCAAAGACACATGAAACTACACACATAAACCCCTTCACAAATGGTTATGATGAGATGATCCTTAAACACATTTTTAATACTGACGAGGGAGCTTGAAAAGCAATAACAAGTTTTCCCATATTCAGATAAAATTGGTATTAGAGTAAAATTTTAGCTCATTTTAGCCAAGGTTAGCTAATTATTCTATAGCTATTAGTTGTTGAATTTGTGCAAGGAGAATTTAACAGTTTTCCAAGTTTATGTGTGAAGGAGAAGGTCAAGATTGAGACTTCAGATTCTCAAATCACAATAAAGAATCTTTGTATGCATTGTATGTGTGATGACAACTTCATTAAGGGATGTGTTAGGTTCATCTTCCTTACAAAAACTCTTGGATAAAGAGTTGCTATAGAAACTCTACATCATGATTAGGGTGTAAGAGAAGTATGAATATAGGAGCATTAAAATTCAAGATAATTTTATTTCCATGAAGGAGGAGACGCAAGAGCTTCTTGAAAAGATGCATGAGATGGAGACTCGGCTCCATATTGCAAATGAAAACTTAGAAAGGATGCATGGTATGGAGGCTAAACTCCATGATGCCAAGGAAACCTTAGCCAAGCATGTGCTTGAAAAAGAGGCATGAATTTCAATTTTATCTTCAATTTCCTCTCAAAATGAATGTGTAGGTTCTTTTGAAAGACATACTAGAGGAATAGGGTCCAAATCATTGATGAAATTGGGCTATTAAGGTAAAGGATTAGGCAAACATGCACAAGGCATAGTTGAGCCAATTGTTGTTGAGGAAAGGCCAAAGTATTCGAGTCTTGGTTATGGAGGACATGGTGGAGAAATCTCTAAAGCCAAAGAGACACATGAAGGTGTTCAAAATAACTTTCATTTTATGTTCATTACCTCAGGCTTGTGAAGATTTTGTTCATGAGGAATGAAAAAGTTTTACACCCACTTTGTAAGAAGGTGCACATAAGCATGCAACTAATGAGAATGGAGAACAAGAGGATGTTGAAAGCTTGAAAATCATTGAATGCATTGTTAGTATGACGAAGAGAGCCACTACCTCATAAAATTCACCTCCTCAAGAAGGCGACAAAGGTGAATGTTCAAGGTATAATTATGCTTTTAATCAAGTTGATTTTGATTATGATAAACATGGCAAATTCTCACATAATATTTAGAGAAATTTTGCATGTTCCTTTTGTGGTTTGGATAACCATAATGTTTTGAGATGTTGGAAGAAGATAGCCATGCACATGAAACTTTTGAAGGAAAGGAGGCAAAAAGCCAAAGACAAAACAAACCATGTTGAAAATAAGAGGCAATTGTTTTGCACTCATTTCCATAAGCAATTTTATCTTGTAGACAAGTGTTGGACTTTGTATCCAGCAAGTCATCCATGGCATTTGAAGAAAGTGGAAAAAGAGAATGGAAAAAATGGAAAAGAGGATTCCATAATTGATGTGGGTCAAGATGATTCGCATGATGATGATGTGTTTTTGAAAGAAGCATCATTGAAATGGTTTGGTAAGAGATGGTTAGCTTTCTTATCCAATTAAGGATTTGCATGTCTTTTGATGTTGATGCATTTCGTTGCCAATGGAATGCATGTTGCATGTTTATGCCAAAAAGGTGATTGAAAGTGGAGTAGGTTGACTCACTTTATTGCAGAAAAATTTATTCATTTCAGCTTTAAGTACATGTACATATGAATGGAGTTCTTGTACTTATGATTGTACTTGTGAGAGAGTTGAATCATTGTATACATGCATGAGATTTTGTGTGCATGAACAATGGAATTTTGATGGTTTCATTGTGCTTGAACATGCATGAGTAATTTACATGTGTTGTTTGATTGCTTTGTTCAACATGTATGTTGTCAACTTGAGAGTGTTGATCATTTGCACATGCATGAGTGTCAACTTGTGTTTATTGATTGTGTGTTTCATGCATGCCATATTGACTTGGAAGAGTTGATATTGTCTCCAAAGAGGAAAAGGATATGTTGATGAAGTGTTTCATGATGTGAACTTATTTTGTTTTGGGAAAAGAATCGTCAATTATTACACATGCTTATGCTTGACTTAAGAGTCATTTGTTTGAAGAGGCATGCTTTTGTCGACTTGTGCTTGGTTGATAAGTTTTGACACCAAGATGTGAGATCACATGACGATGTTCACATGATGTGAAAATTTGTTGCTTTGAAGGAGAAAGAGGATATGTTGTCAAGTTATGTTTCTTTCATGATGTGTTTGTTATGAAAAGATGTCAAGAAAATTTTGTAGCAATTGTAGACAATTTTATGTGTTGACACCAAGAAGAGAAGGAGATGGTGAATGCATTCTTCTAGATGTGGAGTTTGGAACCATGGAGGTAAAAGAATGGTAATTTATTTTCTTATTTTTAGTGATGTTATAACTCAATGTTGTAGTTCACTAATTGTGCAAAGGAGGAAGAATATTCTCAGTGGGAAGGAATCGAGGAATCAACAAAAGAGTTATATCAGCAAGAAGCCAACAAGTGTTGGATTGGATTAGCAGAAAAAGGAGAACAATGGTTGAAGAGCCAAGTCATTTGCAAGACAAGGCAAGGCATTTCAGTAAACAAGTGGTTGTCATAGTGTTTTCCCCAAGTATAATCAATATGGAACTTGGGAAAAAGAAGAGTGTTCAACACTCATGAGATAACTAGATTTTGTGGGTCTAAAAGCATGTCAGTGGGAATGAGTGATCAAAATATGGATCATGGGAAAAAGTTATCTCCAAAATTCAAAGTGATCAGGATTAAACCAAACTAGAATGGAAGCGACCGGGCTATCGCAAGGAATCCAATGCAACTCGTTTCATTGAAAACCGAGTTTAGATGAACAATTTATGGTCTACTAATCGTCGTTCAGAACAGACAATTTAAAAAAAAAATATTGTAGAATAGGTACAGATAATGACATGGTAGTCCAATTAGCATGTAGATGATCTTCTTCAGTTTTTATTCCAATGGGACAGTGACAAGTGTCACTGTGAGATTCACCAGTTTGGTTTGTGAAGTTAAAAATCCCTAATGTCCTCCAAGATTGAATTTGGGTTCATGATGATGATGATTTTTATATGGGTAATTATTTTTTTAATTAATAAAGGTTGAACTAATATATATATATATATATATATATATATATATATATATATATAATTTCATTATAATTCTAGACTTTATTATATTAATTAAAAACCCACATATATCATTTACATTAAATCAACGTATATGCTATTGGAGCATTAAACAAAGTTCAAAAACATGTGTGAATTGGAGAGTAATTAAATTCATATGCACGAGCACATATTATTTAAATGGGCCCAAAAGTTGCATGGAGCGGAGAGGTCGGGGTTTGAACCCGTGACCTCCCCCTCTCCACTACCGCCTCTTATCGTTGCACCACAACCCTATACCTTGTTAGGGATGGCACAAATATGTTATTTAAATGCATAGTGGAGCGATGGTGGGAATGGAGCGGGCTATCCCTCCTCCCAATGGAAATGTAACAAGTATCCCATGCTTAAGCACTCAATTAAGTGTGACTTGGTGCACAATAAGCATGCTTATCCATTAAGTTATTCTGCAGTTAGCAGTTGGCGAATTTTTAGTAGATTCCCCAAATTTAGCAGAACTTCCAGATTTGGTAGAGCTAACTAGTAGTTTTCCAAATTTAGAGACAGAATCTAGGGGAAACTTTAATGAGGCCTATCTTAGTCAATTTTTGACCAATTTTTGCTCAAGGATAGCCATTATTAACATATTTTCATGCTCTGAATCCATTGGAACAAATTGCAGAGGAAATGTAGTTTACCTACAAGTGTTTTTGATCACTTGAAGAATTTTGAAGCCTAGGGCCACCAGGAGGGAAGGCCATGCCCAGATCAGCTGAAGGCCAATTTCAGTGAGTAAATAGTCAATTTTTGATGTATTTGATGCTCTGAACATAGTGGTATAGTTTATAGAGGTGTTGGAGCACATATGAAGGTGATTTTGTCACTTTGGAGATTAAACAAGCTCTTGGTCACCGAGGTTGGAGGTCAAGCCTAGAGCACATGGTAACCAAATTCAAATATTGGAAGCGAATGGAACTGTTAGAAAATTCATTGGAGCGTCACATATTATTGTAATCATAATTTTGACTCATAATACCAAGAGAACCTAGCTAGTTAAAGCAATTCCATGGAGATGTAACCTAGGAGAGGTGAACTCCATCATCATCCATTGTTTTATGTGACTGCTGTCAATTATATTGATTCATTTAATTTGATGTAAATGTGTTTTTAATTATTAATTAACTCATAATTTTACCATCAAATACACATGAAACTACACACATAAACCCCTTCACAAATGGTTATGATGAGACGATCCTTAAACACATTTTTAATACTGATGAGGGAGCTTGCATATCAATAACAAGTTTTCTCATATTGAGATAAAAAATATTCAAACTTTATAAAAAATGATGTGATCCCTATTACATGTTAGACCTATCTACCCTTTGAAGTATTTCTAAAATAATTGTTTTTGTTTAAGGCACTATAAATTCATATTAGCTCGTGATAATTAATTTTCCAAAACCCTTATTGTTAAAATAACAAACACAAATGGTAAAATTTGAGAACATTAAAGTCCTAATGAAAAAACAATTCAGAAATTAAATCATCTCATAAAAATTTATTTGAGGATAATTTGAATAACTTAGTTTATAAAGGTTATTTCATATTCATTCACAAGCTATGGTATTAGAGATATGAAATTCCATTTGGATTTCAACTCATATGACAACTAATAGTATTGGAAATATGACAATAATATTTGGAAGTTATATTATTGGAAGAGCTAACTACTTACATTAGTATTACATTTTTCAAAAAATTTTAAAAAATCATACAATCCATTGGACATTTTAAACCTCTTTTTTACTCAAAAACAAATTCTTACCAAACCATATTACAACCTATAAACAACTACCAAACCATACTACAACATATAAACAATTAGAAATTCATACTCTTCTAAAAAAAATTTTATTTATAAAAATATTCTACCCACATACTTGCAAAAAAATAACACCATTGTATAATACTTAACACCATTGTATAATACTTATTATCACAAAAGGACAAATGTCTAGTCTAAAATTTGAAAAAATTGAAGTCTCTAGGAAAATGCAATTTAAACTAAGTTTAATTCAGGAAAAGTGCCTACTGCTTATTTGAATATATTTTAATATCTAAAGATATAGATGGTGGAAAAACACTTGAAATTAGGTTTATATTTCAATAAATCCAAAAAAAAAACTACAAAATCATTTACAATCGTTATTTTTTAATTATATTTTACGAAAACCAAAATACTTCATAATAGTCATTCAAACATAAAAACTAGGTCCCAAAACTACACATCTTTCATCAAATAAGCCAAACATAAGCATCAAGAAAATTATCTCAACAAGCCCACTTGTAATTTAAGAATTCCAACATCAATATGGTTCAAGCATAAAGCCTCAATGATTTCAAGCTGTACATAGCATTTCCTACTAAATAGAAAAATGTTCCTTATTTAAAATACTACTTATAAAAACGACTTTTTGCTATTATAGAGTCTTATGGAGCAAAAACTGTACCTTTAGTTTCTTTCAATGCACCCATTCTTAAATCCTTAGAATCACTATATAACAAAGTCAAGAATTGATCCTAAATACAACTTTTGAATTTCAACATTTAAATCATTTTAATGTGTAGCTTATTAAATTATATACTTTCAATAAAAATGTTCAAAAATATTCAAATTATTAATATGAAATCAAATTTAAAAACTTAAAATATGTAAATGGGAGAGGACTAGTGTTTACAATGGAATTTTTAAACCTCTCATTTACTCCAAAAAAATATTAAAAAAAACTATACTACAATTTATAAACAACTAGAAACTCATGCAGCAAAAAAAACATTTTTATAAAAATATTTCTATCCATAGCCCTACAAGCACCTATAACATTTTATAATGTTTATTATTAGGAAAAAAATATAATTTAAAGGTAAGATTAATCATAGGAAAAGTTCCTAGGGATTCTTTGAATATCTTAAACCATAAAAAACTAAAAAGACACTTCATCCTTGATGAAAATAAACATTTTCATCCTATACTTCAGGAGAGAACTAAGAAAACACTTCATCCTTCATGGAAATAATTTTTTTTATCTTATATAAAGGAAATTGATGAAAACGAATTCTGAGGCTTATCATTTCAAGTTTTTTATGGTATTGATTCTAGGACCTGCGGGTTATGATTCCACAAACTCGGCTCATCCTTGCATCCACTGCAAAAACTAAACAATATTGTTGTCTACATGTAAGGTTAATTCAACAAATAAAGTCAATATATCTATGCATCAAGCCATCAATGCATTAAATCACCATGCCACAGACATATAATTATATAAAGTAGAAATCATATTTCATTAACTAAACCCACTAAATATTACATAGCATCTATTGGCACCTTGGCTGGCCAAATCTTCATTCTAATGGTCGCCTCTTTTCAATGCCCAAAGACTACAATTTATAAAGGAAATTACAATGTTGTGGATCATTTCAAGATATATGATATTCTCCATAAAAATCTCAACATGATCCTCCCCACAAAGCTCTCAACATGATTTTCTTCACAAATCTCTCAACATAATCCTTAAGATCCCTCACAAATATGATTTTTCAAGCTTTTTAACAAATCCCTTACCTTTTAATGCATTTTTTTCATTTTCACCTTCAAGCAGTTGTTCTTGCTAATTTTTTTCGAATGATAATTCAATGCTCATACATCAGAAATCCATAAAAAAAAATACAAAATGATATAATTTTTTTTTTTTTTTAATTTTATCTTAAAAAAAAAAAAAAAATTATCCATATCAAACCAAAGTGAACTAAAAAAAATTCCCAATCAAGCTTTTCAATTATAAAAACTAAGTCTTTAAACTCCACATTCTTATCAAAGAAGCACAAAAAAGAATTCTCAAGAAACGCACATGCAAACAATTTACTCATATATATGTCAATCCTAATCCTAATCCCAATCCCAAAGCCTCTATGATTCCAAGTTGTAATTGTATCTAGAATTTCTTACTAAGGTAGACAATTACTCTTTATTTAAAATATCAATTATAAAAATGAGTTTGTGATATTATACATTGTTATGGAGCAAGACCCTTAGAGTTTATTCAACCCACCAATTCTTAAATCATAACAATCACACTTCGAAAAAAATAACCTCAATAATAATTGTTTGTATATGTAACTCATAAATTAACTACACCATTTAAATACCCTAAATAATAAATCATAACCGTCACTCTACAACAAACTCAAAAATCTATTCAAAATACAACTCTTGAATTTCAATACAACATTTAAATCAGGTTAACTTGTAATTCAATAAATTATACTTCCAACAAAATTGTTAAAAACATATTCAAAATTTTAACAATAAGTCTAACTTAAAAACTTAACGAAATACAAACTAAAAAGCACTGTGCTTACAGTGAAATGAGAAGTTCCATGGCGAGAATAAGGTTACGGGTTATGAGAACAGTAAAATATAGTTTTTATATCTTCTAGTTTTGAAATATGTTCACCATGGATTATATGAATTTGTTGAAATATGTTCACCATGGATTATATGAATTTGTTAGTATAGCCTTTGTAACATCTACATATTTCAATCTTTATACAAATAAAAAAAATTTACTATTCTTTTACTATGTAGCAATATGATCTTACTGACCTACAAGACACTACATTAATGTTAGGTGTATATACATCATTATGGACTAATGAATAAGTTCAACGCACTGATATAATCCAAGGATTTGAAAGCAATTTAAATCATTTCCGAATATCCAACAAAGATTGGATTTTACATGACGTGACTTTGGATATAAAAATAATTACTGTCTAAATCTATACATTTGACAACATAAAATTCTGCATGATCATTGATTTAAACTTGGGTTACAGTACTATGAATTGATTAATGGAGTTCATTAGCAATTGAATATATATATTTGATATTCGATATTCCTGTCCATCTATGGCATCCGCAAGGGTGTGATCCGATACACCTGTCTGAATCTGTACGGGTACATCCAGACTGTCCAAACCTTATCTGACAATCGACGGTGTAGATGTGGAGGGGGGAGGGTTAGGGTAACCATCCACCCCACCCTTTGGCTGGTCTTTCATTTGTTCCTCCGCCGAATGCGTCTCTAGCTCTGCAACTAACCTTCGTCTTTCCGCAGCAGCGCTCACAGGATACTTGCATTGCCTCGGAATGTTGCCTCTCAAGGATCTTCCTGTTATATTATTGTTACCAAGGTATACATCTTCAAAACCCTCCCACAACATTAACATTTACAGTTTTTACCACAGTTTTTGGTTGCTTCTCCATTATTGTTTTTGGGTTTGAGGTTCTTATGGAATTGCTTCTTAATTCTTCCATGTTTTTCACGGTGCTGATGTATCAGTGCTATGTAGACCTCCGCTCAGGGTTGCAGAGCTTCTATGCTTAAATTCATGGGGTTTTCAGGGTTTAACTCTGGACTTGGCTCCGACCTTTGCACCCAGGTATTGTATGGGACACACCAGTTTGTTTTTTTGTTTTCCTACAACACTATATTGTTAATACCGAATACCACTTCATTTGCTAATGTTTTTTTCTCATTGCTGTTATAATTTTTCTACAGGTTGGAAGCCTGTCCAAAGTTAGCAACCAAGGAAGCTTGGGATTTCACCTCTTACCATCTCTTCTACGGTATGTTCTGCAAAACATTTATGGCAGAGGGTTTTTGTTTTCAAGTCTTTCTTGCTCTGGCAAGGTGTTCAATACACGCTCTCGCCTTTATAGGTTATCGTCTTCACAAGAGAGAAATTCTTCTCTCAACTATACAGTTATCTGCTCTTTTCTGTATAAGGCTGGTGGGTTGAGCGACGATCACCCCTTAACTGGTGTTCTATTTAGATCTTTCTTGGCAAGCTTGTTCGGAGGTTATTAAACCCAAACCTGTTATGTCTTCCACGATGTAATTATATTGATTTACATGTAGATGAAATACAATGTTTGTATTTGACTCCTTCAGTGATATTGACATAGACTTGGTGATATTGTGTTCGTCAATTCTAAATGTAATAATTATTTTTTATTATGGTGAATCCCCAAGACTGTAGTAGGAGTATAGTCAATTATTTCAATTGGTAATTTTGTATTTCCATACCCAATACTCAGTTAGTCTTTGGAACTGCCTTTTCTTCCTGTATATATATATATTGTTAACATGGTTATTCAACACTCAGTTTTCTATAGTCCTTTATAGGACTGTGATTATTTTTTTCTTTCCAGAATATATATATATATATATATATATATATATATATATATATATATATATATATATATATGTAGATATATTTGCAGATATGTTTCCAATCTTATGTTCTCGGCGTTCTGTGGGATTTTGTCAAAGTTTTTCCTGCATAGTTATTTCGTCTCTGTCTTATTTTCTATCTGAGTATGCTACCCTTAGGGACAGGGGTGAAAACCCTCACTACCGGGTTCCAGAGTCTAAACCCTTGGGTGTAACCCCTATGTTTATATATGCGATGCTAATGGTACCCTACAAGGTACTTCATATGGATGTCTCAACTATTGGTTTTCTGTTTTTAAATATATATGCAAAGGAAAAGTTGCATTTTCTTTTTATTTGTAGTAGGTAAAATATGCTCTCTGTTTTAGATAGAAATCTACAATACTGCACTACATTTATGTATCACAAGTTGTACTGTTGTTTCCATTTACAGGAAACCCTTCTGTACTTGTTTTTTTTTTTATGTAATTGCAGAACTAATTTCTTAGGAAATACATATATTACTGGAATTCAATCCTATATAACTTAATACATATTATCCTATAGAATTATCCTAGCATAGGTTCTTAATTCAAATTTATTCATGCTGCAATATTTAACAGTAACCAATATATTTTCTACTTCCAAACAGAAACATACTCTAGAACTCTAAGATACCACAATACTTAATTCCAGACAAAATTTTTTCTAAAGTCTAATGGTCCTCCCAACTGTGAGCAAGGCGATTACATCCTTTACCCCCCCTTTCTCCTCACCGGGGTCTAGGTAATTTAGCGAGACCAGAAGTTAGACCTCAGGAATAAATCCAGTCTAATCTTCTTCCGAGTATTTCTTGAGCTCCATTGGTTGTCTTACCAGCTCTGGATTACTCATAGCAACCTCCTGTTACTTCATCCTTCATACCTTCTGCATAGAACACCATTCCTTCACAAGAGTTTCCCATAAATCATTTCTTTGGAAATGGTAATTGCTAGAATTGTCTCTACCTTTTTAACCTGGTATCTTGGAAACATTTACCAATCAGTTACTTCTTTCTTTTACTCCAGATAAATTATTCATTAACTCTCTTTGACAATACCAAAGATAATTTATTAAAATATTGTTAACGAATACTCTAATTCGTTACTCATTCAAAGTATAACATAACAAGTATTTAAGTCTAAAATTAAATTAAAGAGGGTGTTACATCTTCCTCCACTGAAGAAAACATTGTCCTCGATGTTATTTAATTAGGATGAACAACTCCGGATAGGCTTGTTGAATAACATGCTCTTCTTCCCAATTAGCCTCCTCCAAGCCAAAGTGCTTCCACTGCACTTCAAATTGTGGGATGACTCACCTCTGGAGCATTATTTCTCCCCGATCTAGGATTCATCGTCTGGTTCTACCTGCATATCACAAGTATCATTAGTTTAAATTAACAATTTCACTTTTGTCACAATTGTAATGCATTTTTAACTTACATGTATACCCTACCATTGTATCACATTTTTGGGGTCATGTACAATATGTTTCAGTAATGATACATGAAACACGTTATGTACCAATATATGGCTTGGTAGTGCCAGTCGGTAGGTCATTGGTCCTATCCATTCCAAAATTTCGAATTGCCCACAATATCTGCAGGCCAAATTAGCACAAGCATTCCACCGCAATGTGATTTTCTTCGGTTTTATCCTCATATACACATGATCCCCTACCATGAATTCCCGAAAAGTTATTTTCTCATCAGCATAAAAAATTTTCCAGTCTTGAAAAGCCTTCAAGTTCTGCCTGATTTTCTTCACTTCTCACTCCATTTCTTCTAGCATGTCTGGTCCAAGCATCTTTTTATTTTCAGGACTACTCTAGTTCATAGGAGTCTGGAATTGTATTCCATACAATGCCTTAAAGGGGCTCATTGTAAGGGATTCCTGATATCCATTTTTGTAAGAAAAATCGACCAAATGTAGATACTCTTCCAACTTTGTTAGTTGTTTCATTACATACATGTGCAACATGTCTTCCATAATTTGATTCACCCTTTCCATTTGCCCATCCGTTTACGAATGGTAAGAATTAATAAATTGTATTTGTGTCCCCAAGCCACTAAATAGCATCTTCTATAATGTCGATGTGAATTTCACATCGCGATATGAAATCACAACTCGGGGAATACCATGTAATCTAAAGATTTATCTCATAAAAATATCAACAATTTTTGCTGTCTTATAAGTAGAATGGATGGGAATAAAATGTACCACCTTGTCGAGTCTATCAACTGCCACCATAATCAAATTGTTATGTCTTTTATTCTTTGGTAGTCCAGTGATGAAGTCAAGGGAGATGACCTCCCACTTCCATTCTGGTACTGGAATAGGCTGAAGCAATCCCATGGGATGCTGATGTTCAACCATGATTTGTTGACATTCTAAGCACTTGGTCAAATATTCCTCAATGTCCTTCGGCATCCCAGGCCAAGAATAATCCTTTATAATGCCAGTTACCATTTTACAGTATCCTGGATGCCCTGCATAGGAACTCCAGTGATATTCATCCAAAATAATTCTTTTCATATTGATTTGATTTGAAATATATATTCTTTTTCGGTAGACCAAGAACTGCGTATCATTGAGTTCAAATTATAGCTGCTTCCCATGCTCTTTATCTTCTCTTGCCTACTGCCATAGAAACTGGTATTGAGGGTCTTTTCTTGCTACTTCCACTATCTTTTCTTGGAATTTGAATTCAATTTGATTAATGTAGAGTTCATACATGCCATGCAGTTTCCTTCTTAGTGCAACCACCACTTGGTTCTCTTTACCCTTCACATGTTGAATGTCAAAGTTGAACTCACTTAGGAAAGCATTCCACCTAGCTTGGCACACATTTAGATCATCTTGTTTAAAATAGCTAGTTAGACTGTTGTGGTCAGTTCTCAACATGAAAATTTTTCCTAACAGATAATGTCACCATATCCGTAATGCATGTACCATCGCAATTAGTTCCAAATAATAAGTTGAATATCTCTGCTCATCTTCCTTCAGATTTTTGGATTCATATGCTATGAATCTCCCCTCTTGAGTCAAAACTGCTCATACACCCTCCTTACAAGCATCGGTACAGACCTCAAACACTTTACCCGAGTCTGTTACTCCCAGAACAGGAGCAGTAGTAAACAACTCCTTTAATAAATAAAAATTGTTATGAAACTCTCGATTCCACTTAAAGACTCTTCCCTTTCGCTGCAAGGAGGTAATGGGAAAATATATCTTATAGAATCCATTGATAAATCATTGATAATAGCCAGCCCAGCCCATAAATGAACATACATCTGCTACGTCATTTGGAACCTTCCATTCCATGATGGTCTTTATCTTTTCCGAGTCCACCGCAATCCCTTAAGCAAAAATCACATGCCTCAAATATTGAATCTATTCCTTAAAGAAGTCACACTTACTAAAATTAGCATAGAGCTGATGTTCCCTTAACATTTTTAGCACAATGCGTAGATACTCCTTGTGCTCTTCCATATTCTTGGAGTATATTTATATTTCATCACTAAAAATCAACACGAATTTGTCCAAGTATGAGAAATTCCATGCATTAAGCTCATAAAGGTGGCTGGTGCATTGGTTAACCCAAAAGGTAACACCACAAATTCATAATGGCCATACCAGGTACAGAATGTTGTTTTGCTTATATCTTCATCTCTGATTCGGATCTGGTGGTAACCTGACCTGAAGTCAATCTTGGAAAACACTGTAGCTCCTTTGACTCAGTCAAACAAGTCATCTATGCACGGTAAGGGATATTTATCCTTAACAGTCAACTTATTGAGCTATCGGTAGTCCATGCACATGTGCATAGTGCCATCTTTCTTTCTCATGAATAGCACTGGTGCTCCCAATGGGGAGACACTTGGACGAATGTAGCCTTTATCCATCAATTCCTGTAACTGCATTTTCAACTCTGTTAGTTCTGGTACACTCATTCTGTAAGGATTTTGGGACACAGGTACTGCCCTGAGTATTAGCTCTATAGTAAAGTATATGTCCCTTTCTGGTGGCAGCCCCAGCATTTCTAGGGAATACATCCTGGAATTCTTGCACAATAGGAATTATTTCCAGCATAAGGATCTTATCCTTGGAATTGGTGAATCCCACTTGAATGGAATAGAGTTGGCATCCTTTTATTATGCATTTAAGTAATTGAGATGTTGTAATAGGTCGTAACTGCAACGTTTCTTAATGCCTTGCAGTTCCTATCTTGTTCCATCCTTTGATTTAAAATAGATAATTTTGTCCTTACAGTCCACTAGTGACCAATGTATCTCTAGCCAATCCATTCCCAATAATATGTTGTAATATCCCAGGGGCAGAATGTTGAGTTCCACAGTAATGTGTTGATTCCCAACACTAAGCTCACAATATGGCACTTTGGAATTGACCCGCCTTCTTGCCCTTGTAGCTAGCTGAACTAACCAGGGATTCTTAAATTTCTGGTTCTATAATTTATAGCTTTCAACTATACGAGGGTGTATATAGCTCAAATTGGCTCTGGGATCAACTAAAATAGAAACATATTGGGTTTTTATCTTACCTTCTAACTCTATCATGGTTGTTTGGAAGTCTGCTTGACGATATTTTAGAGTTGCGTTGATTCTGGGTATGTTTCAAGCTACATCACCCATAGTTGATGCCTCTTGTAGGTTTACTGTCACCTCATTTCTTCCTCGATGAGGACAGTTTTTGAAGTAATGTGCCTCCCCATAACCCCAGAATTGTAATGGAGGTTTTTGAGAGTGCCCAATGTTGGGTCTGCTAGAGGCTTCTGTATGCCTCTCCTCATTAGCCTACTTGGTCCTTGATTGACTTTTTCCATTTTGTTTACTCAAAAGGTTCCTTGCAGGGTTCCTGTAGTTTCCAGATCTATTATTTTTGTTATTGGTGAAACTTTTCTGCCCTTTTTGGGGGTGGCCAAATTTTCCCAGCTTCTCCCTTAACTTTGGAGTGTTGATAGCACATTCGTTCTTTCCTTATCGCTTCATCCATGGTTTTTGGGTTCACAAATTCAATCTTCTCTTTCATATGTAATGGAAAACTATTCAAGAATCGCTGCACTTTCACCTTCTCATCACGCAAATACGCTACATATCGTAATAATGAAGCAAATTTTGTAACGAACTCATCCATAGACATCTACCCTAGTTTCAGATCACAGAACTCTCGGGACTTTTCATTGTAGAAATGTTCGGTTAGATACTTATCCATGTAATATTGTTGGAACTGATCCCAAGTTACATTTTGGTATTATATTCCATGCACATTCTTAACCTCCTCCCACCACAATGTTTCTTTCTCCCACAATTGATAAATGGCTAAACGAGCTTTTCGTTTATTGTTATATTCATACGCTTGAAAGTACTAGTTCATGTTTATGATCCAAGATTTTTCCATTTCTTCAGCCTCTCTGTCAAAGGTGGGAGGCTTAATCTTCCGAAATTCACCCTGTAATTCCACTTTTTGTTTCTTCAACTGTTGTTGTTCTAAAAAATTTCTAGATTTAGCTTCATTGTAAGTTTGACTCTTGGGTAATCATGCAGGGCTTGCTGCTGTTCTCCTTCCTCCTGAGTGTTCCTCTCAGGACTCGGTTTTGAATTGGGATGATTCTGTCGGTCCGATAGGTTTTTTAATATCCTTTCCTGTTCTCTCATCAATCTTTCATTATCACCCCAAACTTTGAGCATCTATGTTTGGAGTTGCTCCACAGTTTCAAGCAATCTGTTTGTCTATTATTGCTGGTCTGCCAACATTCTTCTTATTTGCTAGTGCTGGTCTATGCTTAACTGCACCCACATTTCGGGGTTAACCCCAGTGTTGGTCATAGGATGGGTTTTTCCTGTGTTTCTAGGTGTCTGGTGATTAGATCCCCTCCTCATTTTAGTTTGGTACAAATATGTTGTTGTAATTTGCAAAAATCCAACATTTAAACTTTATGAAATAAAGACAAAATCAAAATGATGACCTATCATGTTATTTTGTTGGCCCAATTGTCCCCAGTGCCTGAACATGCTCTGATACCACTTGTAACATCTACATACTTCAATTTTTACACAAATAAAAAAATTTACTATTATTTTACTATGTAGCCATATGATCCTACTGATCTACAGGACACTACATTAATGTTAGGTGTACATACATCATTATGGAATAATGAATAAGTTTAATGCATCAATCTAATCCATGTATTGGAAATAAATTTAAATCATTTCCAAATATCCAACAAAGATTGGCTTTTACCTGACATGACTTTGGATATTAAAATAATTACTGTCTGACTCTATACATTCGGCAGCATAACATTTCGCACAATCATTTATTTAAACTTGGGTTATAGTACTATGAATTGATTAATGGAGTTCATTATAAATTGAATATATATATTTGATGTCCATCTATGGCATCCACAAGGGTGTGATCAAATACACTTGTCCGAATCTGTACGGGTACATATGGACCATCCAAACCCTATTCGGTGATCCATGGAGTAGATGTGGAGGGGGTAGGGTTAGGGTAACCACCCACCCCACTCTCCGGCTGGTCTTGCATTTGTTCCTCCGCTGAATGTGTCTCTGACTCTGCAACTAACCTTCGTCTTTCCGTGACAACGCTCACAAGATACCTGCATTGGCTCAGAATGTTGCTTCTCAGGGACCTTACCTGTTATACTACTTTTACCAAGGTATACATCTTCAAAAACCCTCCCACGGCATTACCATTTACAATTTTTACCATAGTTTTTGTTTGCTTCTCCATTATCGTTTTTGGGTTTGAAGTTATTATGGAATTTCTTCTCAATTCTTCCACGTTTTTTAGAGTTTTGATGTCTCGGTGCTATGCAGACCTCCTCTCAGGGTTGCGGAGCTGCTATTCTTAAATTCATGGGGTTTTTAGGGTTTAACTCCGGTCTTGGCTCTGACCTTTGCACCCAAGTATTGTATGGGACACACCAATTTGTTTTTTGTTTTCCTAAAACACTATATTGTTAATATTGAATACCACTTCGTTTGCTAATGTTTTTTTGCTATAACTGCTACTAACCAAGCCATTACATTAAGCAACAACTCTAACCCTACCCCCTTGTGGCTTGATGAAGATAGTAACTTAGCTAATAAATTCTAAAGACACTATCGAGAACTAAAAATTTTAATTTTAATTTATAAATACAACACAAATTTTTTAGGGTGAGATATCACGAAATTTCATAATTATTCTAATTTTTATTTATAAATACAACACAAATTATTTATGGTGAGATTATCAAGCTATTTCATAGTAAAGTTAAGTGTGAAATAAATGAAAAATATCTTAAAGTGGAAATGCTATTTAGAAGTGGAGAAAGGAAATTTAAGACTGGTTTATGAACTAAGAAAAGGCTATTTAAAAGTTGGTTAAAAAAAGGAAAATTAAGATTTGATTAAAAGTAACAAAGATTAAAAAATGAAATATATATATATATATATATATATATATATATATATATATATATATATATATATATATATATATATATATATATATATATATATATATTAAGAAGTGGAGAAAGAAAATTTAAGACTGGTTTATGAACTAAGAAAAAGCTATTTAAAATTTGGTTAAGAAAAAGGAAAATTAAGATTTGATTAAAAGTAACAAAGATATATATATATATATATACTTACTTTTCTTTCTTAAAAATTTAGTAGTATTTTTTAATTTTTATTTATAAATATAACATAAATTCGTTAGAGTCGGATATTTAGGTATCTCACAATAAAATTAAAATTAAGTACATAATAAATAAGAAATACCTTTGAATGAAAATCCTTCAGTTTGGAATGTTTTTTAATTAACCTGTTCACCAATGCTCCTCCACATTTCTTTTACAGCTGCACACATAGATCTATGGGTGCATTGAATTGAAATAAACACAAATCTTAATGAGATGAAAATAAACCCCTTAAATAGTTGAACATATATATCCATCCACTGCTAATAACATTGAATGTATATCAACTATCGTTGTAGGGTTTAACTAGTAAAACCTCCATTCCTCTCCCAAATGAAAGAAAATGCAAAACAATACCCTAAAAAAAGCGATAAAAGATAACCAATATACCATCCAAACAGAAGAAGGCTAAAAAAGGAAAAAACTGAAGCAAAAGAAAATTACAACAAAAGGAGAAAAAATAGCATGGCCATGTTATTAAGAAAAATGCATTGACATTACAAAAGTAGCATATACACAAAGATAACACGAAACTAGAGAAGTCTAAAAAATGTGGTTCAATGTTTAGGTGTGAAAGTTTGTTTCCATATGTATAACAAAATTATATATATTTGTGAACTGTTTCAATTATCAATTTTCAATTAGAGAAAAGGGGAAAAAAAAGAGAAAGAGAAAAGAAGAAAGGAAAAGAGAGAAAAAAAAAGAAATGAAACTAAAAAGAAACTGAAAAATAAATAAATACACAAATCACGACAATGAAGTGAAATTCCACTTAGCTTAACAATCCATCACCTTATCAGCTCTGCCCTGCAACAATACTCTATTATTCTCTACCCGGCAGCAATATTATTCTCTGATCTCTTGAGTTTCAGTACAGAATGGATTAGCTATATACAAAAACAAAAAGTAATTTCATAAACAGAAATAATTGGTATTGGTATTTGTTCAGTGAGTGTTGCTGTACATGCACATATATTAGATTTAGTTCAACTCTGTATACTACATGCGATGTGCATTTGTCTTTAGCTAGTTAACTAGAGTGTTTTATATGCACATAGTTAACGTAAATTAGATTTAGTTCAACTCTAGATATTGCATGTGATGTGCACTTGTTTTTAGCTAGTTAGCTAGAGTGCTTACACGAGATGTGCACTTGGCTAAGTTAGTTAACTCTAGTGCTTGCATGTGCATATTAGCAGAACATAAAACACACTTAGCTTCAGTTAACTTTAACTATCCATAGTTATTGCATGTACAACCAAGCTTAACTCAGTTTCTTTTATGTATTTATTTTAAAACTAATATTAATGAATCAATTTCATTGTCAATTTTAATTGTTTTTGTTTTTCAACTTGGCAAGTTTGTGCAATCATTCTTCAACTAGATCCATATTTGTGCTTTAATAATTTTACATGGTATCAAAGCTACAAGGGTTTGGAGAAGTTGCATGAACAATTATTTGTAGGTTTGAAGAGCATAGAATTGGAAATTGTTCGAAGATTTGATTTGTGGATCAAAATATTGGAGAATTGTCGCAATTGTCGCTACAACCACAAAGTGAAGGAATGGAATTCCCAACTTCCACTATTCTGACTCCATAAAATTACTATGAATGGAAGCCAATGATTTTTCTCTATCTTAGGAGCAAAGGCTTGTACCAAATAATCACAGGAATTGCGACAGAACCATTGTCAGAGGATGAGAATTCAGATTGGCTTAACAGATATGATATGGCTTATGGAATATTGTGTCTATATGTGTCTCATGATATTCGTTATCAGATTAGAAATATTGAATCACCACACGAAATCTGGACTATATTGAAAGGATTATATGGTGATGACAATGATCCAGAAGAACACTATTTGGAGGCAAAGAGATCGACTTATTATAGCAGTCATGAAAGTTGTGAAGACTCCAATAATGTGGAGAAATATTCTCAAGATAGTGTTGAATAAGAAGACTATGCTTCTTCTAATGTTAATGAACTTGTTTAGATGATAATTTTATCTGTTAGAAAATTATATATTACGGAGCAATGCAACACATAAAATATGCAAAAAATACAAGCACAAAAAACACATAAAACCAGAGAGACACAGATATATGTGGTCACCCAGTTTGGGCTACATCCACCCCGAATAGCCAGTCCTTCCTTTCTATTATCCAGCAAAATGAAGAGACAAAACTTACAGCAGATCCGTTGTAATATCCTCTGTTCTCTCTCACAGTCTCCCTATCTATTTCCCGCTCAGAGAATACACATGTAATACACAGTCGCAATACAATACCCTCACAAAAAGAGAGGGGTTTCCTTCTAGGGAAGAAAACCCTAACCTAAACATAACTTCTACCATTAGATCATCTTCCTAATGAACGGCCCAGATTGACTAGAAATTACTATACTTTTACAAGGAAATTTTACATCTGTTTTTAGCTTCGAGGGTGTTGCCCCCGAAACCCCCCGCCAGGGAGGGCTCCATAAAGTCGCTGCCGCCCCCCCTGGACCCCCCATGACAGCGATTAATTACGGGTGGTGTTACCGCCCCATTTAAGGTACAGGGGTCCAAAGCTGTGATAGAAAGTAAACAAGATAATCAGGCTCCACACCCAACAATATCCCACTTGGAGACTGATTGTAGAAACTCCACCGCTACTTCATTTGCTGGAAAATAAATCCTCTTTGAACCTGGCTATTTCTCATCTTCATCGTCGTCCTTGAAGACCAATTGAAACTGAGCACATTCTCAGTTTCTCCCTGGTTACAACTTTTTTAGCATATTTGCAGGATTCTAGCTAGTGTGTATCTTTTCCAGCTTCAACTCTCCATCTTCCAATAATGACCGTATGAAATGGTACTTGAGATGTATGTGTTTAGTCCTGGAATGAAATGTTGAGTTCTTTGCAAGATGAATGAAACTTTGGCTATCACTGTATAACGTGCCCATATCATGCTTCTTACCCAATTCATCCATAAACCTTTGTAACCAAATCATTTCTTTACTTGCCTCTATAACAGCAACATACTCTGCTTCTGTTGCTGAATGTGCAAAAACACTCTGGATTTTTGAAACCCAACTGATAGTTGTTCCACCTATAGTAAATACATATCCTGTAGTGATCCTCCTGTTATCTCTGTCACTTGCTATATCTGCATCAACATATCCTTGTAGAGCAATGTTTGAACCACCAAAGCATAATTCTTGATTTCTGGTACCTCTCAAATATCTGAGAATCCATTTTACTTCCATCCAATGTTCTTTTCTAGGATTGTTCATGTACCTGATTACAAATCCCACTGCATGTGCAATATCAGGCCTTGTGCATACCATTGCATACATTAAGCTTCCAACTGCTGATGCATATGGAACTTTAGACATATAATCCATGTCTTCTTGGGTCTTTGGGCACATCTCCTTACTAAGTTTGAAATGACTAGCAAAAGGTGTACTAACTGGTTTTGCATTGTGCATATTAAATCTTTTCAATACCTTTTGTATGTACTCATTCTAAGATAGTGTTAATTTTCGAATTTTTCTATCTCTGGTTATTCTCATACCAAGGATTTTTTTTGCAGCTCCCAAATCCTTCATTGCAAATGAATTTGCAAATTTTTGTTTGAGCACATTTATTTCCTGCATGTTAGACCCTGCAACAAGCATGTCATCTACATACAATAACAATATAATATAGTTTCCATCATATTTCTTTTTCAAATAAACACAATGATCAGAGTGACATCTAGTATAACCTTGTTCAGATATAAACTTGTCAAATTTTAGATACCACTACCTTGGAGCCTGTTTTAAGCCATACAAGCTCTTCTTTAACTTGCAAACCAATTTTTCTTTCCCTTTGACCTCATATCCTTCTGGTTGCTCCATATAGATCTCTTCCTCCAAATATCCATGGAGAAATGTTGTCTTTACATCTAATTGTTCAAGATGTAAATCTTCCGCTGCTACAAGACTTAAAATAGTTCTGATTGAATTCATCTTAACAACAGGAGAAAATATTTCATCAAAATCAATACCTTTCTTCTGTTCAAACCCCTTCACCACAAGTCTATCTTTGTACCTATGTTTTCCTCCATCTTCTTCCTTCAGCTTGTAAAACCATTTATTCTGCAATGTAGTTTTACCTGCAGGCAACCTAACTAAGTCCCAAGTTTGGTTATGCATTAAGGATTCCATCTCTTCTTCCATGGCTAGCTCCCACTTCTTCCTACTTTCAACCTACATTACTTCTTCATAACATTCAGGTTCACCAGAATCAGTCAACAATAAATAATATAATGAAGGAGAGTATCGTTCAGGCAGTCTACTTATCCTGGTAGATCTTCTAACACCACTTTTAGGTGTTTGAGGTTCCTGTTGTTGTTGTTGTTGTGGCTATTGGTTATTATTATTTTCAGGCACCTTTACCTTTTTTGTGATCTCATCAAGAACTGTGTATTCTTTGTTTTCTTTTTCCTGTTTCTTTTCCTGCAACTGATTCTTATACAAGACCTTTTCATTGAATATTACATCTCTGCTCCTAATGATTTTGTGATTTTCATAGTCATATAAGCGATAACCAAAATCATTAACACCATATCCAATAAAGGTACATTTCTTTGATTTTGCCTCAAGCTTTGTTCTATTTTCTTTATTAATATGGACAAAAACCTCACAACCAAAAGGCTTTAAAAAAGAGTAGTTTACCTTTTTACCTGTCCATGCTTCCTTTGGAATACCACCATCCAACGAACTTGAAGGCCCTCTGTTTATTAGATAAACAACAGTATATACAACATCTACCCAAAATTGTAAAGGCAATCTTGCATGAAATCTCATGCACCTTGCACGCTCCATGATTGTTCTCTTCATCCTTTCTGACACACCATTTTCTTGTGGTGTTCTTGGAACTATCTTCTCTCTACGAATTCTATGCTCTGAACAATACCTATCAAACTCTTTGTTGCAATATTCACCTCCATTGTCTGATCTGAAACACTTAAAATTATTTCCTGTCTCAATCTCAACCAAATCTTTCCACTTCTTGAAAGTATCAAATACATCAGATTTATTTTGAATACAATAAATCTAGGTTTTTCTAGTTGCATCATCAATAAACGTAACATAATAGCGAGAGTCACTGAGAGATGATGCCTGAGAAGGTCCCCATACATCTATATGCACAAGCTCTAATTTTTCTCTCTTCTTTTCTTTACCAACTCTTAGAAATCTGACTCTCTTCTGTTTTCCATAAATGCAGTCCTCACAGAAATCCAAATCAACATTCTTCAAACCCGGCAAAAAATTTCATGAGTGAAGAATCTTCAGCCCTTTCTCACTCATGTGTCCAAGCCTATGATGCCATAATGCTGCATCTACTTCTTTAGAAGTTAAAGCATTAACAGAGTTAGAAATACCATTGCCTATACCAACCTTTTCGCCTTTTTCTATTACCAAGGCTCCTTTGGTGACCTTCCAAGCTTTATCTGTGAAAGTTGTCACACAACCTTCACTGCCTAACTACCCTATTGAAATTAGATTTTTCTTTAGATCTGGAACATGCCTTACCTCCTTTAATAGCCATTGGTTTCAATTATACTGTTTTAAAAGAACATTACACATTCCAACAATTTTATAGGGTTTATCATCACCCAAACGAACTTGTCAAAACATAGTCATGAAAATATTTCTTATCAGGTGTGGCATGGAATGAAGCCCCTGAATGGAAAGAAAGAATCAAATCATCTTGTAACACATCACCTGTCACATTTTCTTCATGATTGTTTTCTTGCTGCGCATCTCCTTCTTTTCCCTTTCGATATCTACAGTCTCTCTTTAGGTGTCCTTTCTTTCCGCATTTCTAGCACACTATCCCCGATCTGGACTTGGATCTACCTTTCCTTGATTTACTGTGATATATCGAGCTCTTTCCTCTTTCCATTCTCCTTCCCCTAGACTCTGCACTCAAAGCATTACCCGATGTCTCATCGGAGATTTTCTGTCGCATTTCCTCACTAAGGATAGCACCGACAACATCATCAAACTTTAAAGTACTGGATCCAGAGACAAAGTTACTAATGGCCATAGATAAACCATTCCAGCTTTCTGGAAATGAGCACAGAAATAACAGAGCTCTAACTTCATCATCAAATTTTAACCCTATAGAAATTAACTGACTGGTAACTGTATTAAAATCATTTAAATGGTCTACAATAGATCCACCTTCTGACATCTTCATATTAAATAGTCGTTTCATAAGAAATACCTTGTTTGAGGCCAAAGTTTTTTCATATAGTTTCGCCAACATCTGCATCAAAACCTCTGTTTTTGTTTCCTTCAAAATATTGAAGGCAACTGACGCCGCAAGGCACAATCATACTATTCTAAGTGCCTTTCTATCGAGAATGTTCCATTTCGCGTCTGTCATGGCCATCGGCTTCTTTGTTTTTCCGCTTAATGGTAGGTATAGATATTTCTGATACAGATAATCTTCCATCTGCATCTTCCATAGTGGGATGTTTTGGCCATTAAATTTCTCGACCCTAAACTTACCATCTTCTACCATTGCTCCCACTCGAACCAGGAACCCTTCTTTCCTGCAAGTTTATCAGCCAAATATAAGTTCGGCTCTGATACCGGTTGTTAGAAAATTATATATTACGGAGAAATGCAACACATAAAATATGCAGAAAATACAAGAACATAAAACACATAAAACCAGAGAGACACAGATATACGTGGTTCACCCAGTTTGGGCTATGTCCACCCCGAACAGCCAGTCCTTCCTTTCTATTATCCAGCAAAATGAAGAGACAAAACCTATAGCAGATCCGCTGTAATATCCTTTGTTCTCTCTCACAGTCTCCCTATCTATTTCCTGCTCAGAGAATACACATTTAATACACATCTGAAATACAATACCCTCATACAAAGAGAGGGGTTTCCTTCTAGGGCAAAAAACCCTAAACTAAACATAACTTCTACCGTCAGATCATCTGCCTAATGAACAACCCAGATTGACTAGAAATTACTATACTTTTACAAGGCAATTTTACATTTCTTTTTAGCTTGAAGGTCACTGCCCCCGAAACCCCCCGCCAGGGGGGGTCTCCATAAAGTCACTTCCGCCCCCCCTGGACCCCCCATGGCAGTGATTAATTACGAGTGGCATTGCCACCCCATTTAAGGTACAGGGGTCCAAAGCTGTGATACAAAGTAAACAAGATAATCAAGCTCCACACCCAACATTATCTTGTCCAATAAAAAAGACATTGGACATGAGGAAATATCTTTCTCCACTAGTGATGAAGACACTACTTTCAAAAACATAGAAGAGGACTTTGATTCCTCTACTATTGATGATGCAGATCTGACGAGGTCTCAATTTAATGATGCCCCACATGCACTCTTAGTTGCAGAGTCATGCCATGCATGCATCTAAGGAGGAATTTATAACCCCATGTATACACATGCATGCATCCACAAAGGAATCTCTAAAGCCACACATGCACATGCATGCATCCATAGAGACAACAATTCCCATCCATGCATATAGGGTACATGAATCTGATCATCAAATGCATGACGAAGTTCCAGGGAATCCATATTGGCATGCAACCATGTATAAGGAAATCCAGTCCTTGATCCAAACATGGGAATTGATACCGTTACTTCCAAAATGAAGTTTATTCCTCCAGATCTATGATGGGATCATCGATCTTCAGTATTGTTCGAGTTCCAAGCAGACTGCTGATATCTTCACCAAGACTTTCACTGAGCATAAGTTTCAATTTCTGCGAGATCATCTTGGGATGAAAGACACGACTGCCTAGCAGTGATCGTTTCTCTACTTTTGCATTATATTTTGAGGGGGGGGTGAAGTATCTTCCCCACTGGGTTTTACCTCTTTCCTCTTTTCATGCATTGTATATGGGTACCTAAAATGGTTGTATTGTCGAGACTCATTCATTTTGCGTCACTCTCACCTAAGTTATGATTAAGGGGGGGTGTTGGTGAACATGCACATAGATTAGATTTAGTTCATCTCTAGATACTTCATGAGATGTGCACTTTTGTTAAACTAGTTAACTTGAGTGCTTTTCATGCACATAGTTAGCCTTAATTAGCTTTAGTTCAACTCTACATATTGCATGCGACGCGCACTTGTTTTTAGCTACTTAACTCAAATGCTTAGATGTGATGTGCACTTGGCTTAGTTAGTTAACTCTAGTGCTTGCATGTGGTGCATGTGCACATTAGCAAAACATAAAGCACACTTAGCTTCAATTAACTTTAACTACCCATAGTTATTGCATGTAAAACTAAGCTTAACTCAGTTACTTTTATGTATTGATTTTAAAACTAATATTGACGAATCAATTTCATTCTCAATTCTAATTTTTTTCCTTTTTCAACTTGGCAAGTTTGTGCAATTATTCTTCAACTAAATCCATATTTGTGCTCTAATAATTTTACATTGAGCAAAAATAAGAGCAATAGTGTATTAGAAAAATGGAATCCGGTGGGTTATTCACCCCTTATTTTTTAGAATCCTGGCAAGTCCTCCGTTGGATACCTCTTTTAAGCTATGAGAGTGGGTAAAAAAATTGTTTTTTTCAATTTTATAGGTTCAAGTTTTCCAAACATATTGTAATGGTTTTCTTTTGGGTATTTATAAAATAGTTATATCTGATATATAGTTATAGCTGATATCATTTTTCCAAAAATTCTCATTAATATATATATATATATATATAATTCAATAATAAAGAAAGCCTAAGAAGTTGTATTTTCAATATGGGTCTCAATCATCAGTCTCTCTCAATAGTTGAATGTATTTTTTAATTTGGAAAAGTAATAATAATCCTACTATATTGATCCATCTTCCAAAATAATTCCTCCTTTGCACCCAAGATGGAGTTTATTAAATGGAAAAACACTTTATGCAATTTGAAATTTAGTTATCCACGTTAATATTAATTATTTAAATCCATGTTCATTTTAATTATTATTATTATTATTATTATTATCTAATTTTAAGGTCAAGATCACAACCAAGGCAGACACCAAATTGGTGTATGAGCCCCCCTTGTTTGTGGGACAAGGGACCCACCTCCTCAAAGCTATTTGATTTTTAAGTCTAAGAAACCATACATACTCTACCCTACTCTAAGGGAGGTACAATTAAAATTATGAAAATAGATGAAAAAAGAATAACTAATAAAGAATAAGTTTCTTATATTAAAATGTATAGAATTTTATGAGTAAGGTGTCAAATTAGAGTAGAGAATTCAAAAAAAAAGAAGTCATGAATAGTAGATTTTTTGTATCCTTGCAGAGTCTTGTTAAAGAATTGACATTGAACATAGAGAATATCTTGAGACAATGCGTGTTGTTGCTTATGATTAAGCAATTTAATGTTGATTTCTTAACACCATCTTTCCTATAAAAACTACTTTATAAGATAATAACACAAACAATATTCCATGTAGGATTTGTTTATAAGTATAATATATGAAGTTGAGTATGATATTCATAGTTTTAGATTGAGTGATATATTGATAATATTTTCTTCCAAAGTAGGAAGAAGTCTATGATAGTCAAGGCTACTAGCCTAGCCTTTATTAATACAATCTTGAGATTTTGATGTGCAACTACATTATTTATAGACAAAATGTGACGAAATGTGGAAATGTTAAAAAAAACACATAAACTATTTCCATTGGAATACATTATGGCCATAGATTGATTTTGATTTGCTAAGAGTTGATTTTCTTTGGACATATGAAAACATGTTAACAACCTAAGACCTAGAAATAAGAGTAAAACTTTACCCCCTTACAAACATAGAAAATTTTAGGGGCTAATTTTAGCCCATGGAAGAAATTTAAGGGGTTTTATATTTTGGAGGGGTGAATTTTTTATATTACACCGATTTTCTATAGTTGACCCAAAAATTATTTAAAAATTAATTAAATAGTGTATTTTAGCCACCATAATTATAAAACAAATATCGCTTCTCCAAATTTCATTCCAACCTCTATTCGCCTTGAAAACATTTTCCAAATTTCATTCCAAACCAGAATCACCTTGAAAACGTTGTTTTCAGTTGGTATTTTCTTTGATTCACCCCCCATTTCCAGGAATTAGCACCTAGAGAATACCATCGCCAAGAAAAAAACACCACAAAACGAACAAGAAAAAAATGGTTCCAACCCCGATTAGTCTAGAAAACATTGTTTGCAGTTGGTATTTGCTTCCATTCACCCCCCATTTCTAGGAATTAGCACCCAGAGAATACCATTGCCAAGAATAAAACAATAGAAAGAACAAGAAAAAAATGGCAGTTGAACAAACCCAAAATGAAAAACCCAAAAAAAGAAGAGAACAAAAACAATAATACTAGTAATACAGGTAATGGTAGTAACATGGGGTATGCCATCGATTCCGCATCACACAAGAATTACGAAGAGATTTTCCTCGTGGAAGCCATAAAATTTGTTATGTTGCTTCCAGTCCAAGTATGTGGAAGAAAGCTTGGATGAGAGGGTTAAGAAGAAGGCTGATCACTACTGTAAATGATGTAATTTTACTACCTTTTATTTATATTTAACTTGGTTTGTGATGAAAATTTAGGGTTTTAAATGATTTTATGTCATATTATGTCCCTTTTTTCATTAGGGCATTAAAGATCCATCTCAGTCTCTTCTGGTGTATTCAGCATATATTTCTTTTCATGTCTTGAAAAAATGATAAGAAAGAAAATTTGTACATGTGTATGTTTTGTTGTTTGAGTGCATATTTCATGATGTGTTATCGCATTTTTTAATCAATTTATGACCATCATTAAAAATTTCCTACTTGTATGTGGTTTATTTGGTTCATATTTATTACAATGGGTATTCCATAACATTTTTTCTAGCCAAAGGAGTGTTTTATTTTAAAATTGATTTGGTGGAACTTGGCATGATGTTGCAGACCCTCCTAGTTGTGAGTCACTCGAGTTGCATGGAAAAACCCTAGAAGGAGGCAAACAATGCTTTTCAGTAATTTATACAGGAGGGTAAGAGTAATTTCTTATAGAATAAGTAATTTTTTTTTTGCATAGTAAAATATCACCCCTAGAGACTAATTGTTATATGATGTGTCTATATTTCTTATTGCAATATTTTTTTTCTGTGGAAGTGAAAGAGGATCTTGTATCCAAGAGTGGATTCGGCATAAAGGTAATGGTTTCCTGGAAATGATAAGCAATAATGGTGAGTAGCCTTCAAAAAAATTGTAATATCCTGAGTGTGTCTTGAAAGGAATTTAGAATTTTATGATGGTTTTAGGTAGGGATTAGATTTCATCCAATGGATATATTCGAGCATCTTTTGATTTAGATGTTATTAGATTTATAGCCTTTCTATTCAACTCTTAATAGATTGAAGCTAAAGATTAGGTTTACACATATGTTTCTGTTAAAGGCAATATTATATTGCTATAGAACATGCTAGTTGACAGTACATGCTTACATCAAAAAACTGTGAACCTTTGTATTATTGGTAGAAATTCACTTTTTCACTTTGAAACATACATTAAAAGAGAGTTTACGACTTAACTAAGTCTCTATACCTATTTTTTCATATTAATACAACTAATGCTATTCATTATGGAAGATTTTGTGAATCTAAACTAAGTTTCTATTTTAAAAAAATGGGGTGGAACGTTTTGAGTGAACTCTCCACCCTATTTTTCCAAGGCTAAACGGAGTTTAGATACAGGGAATCTTCCATAAATATGGAAAACTGTGAACACCTACATTCTTAAATAGTTCCCTATGTTGTTATTGGGCTAGTTGGTTAGGTTTAAGATTTTTGGCACATTTCCATGGGAATCTACTCTTCTATGAGTTTCTTTTCTTGTTTCTTTAGGTATATTTTAGTGGAGAAATCATTTAAGTGTGACATAAATGTTTGTAATTGTTGCATAGAGGTTTTGGATTGTGTGAAGATGTTGGCAATCGCATTGAGCTTCTTTTCACTCCTGTTAGTAAATATGGTTTTAAAGGAACACCACATGAGGTCTTATCTGATGTCATTGTTGATGGTATGGGGTATCAATTAGTCTATAAGTTAACTAGTTTGAACCTCGATAGTATATTATATGAATATTATCTTAAAGATATAGCAAGTGAACATTGTAGATATCTGTCATTTTGTTTCTTACACTTTTATTTTGGCTTTCCCAATGGAACCAGTGGGCATCCACCTATCTATTTCATATTTTTATGATTTCCCAATGGAACCAATGGGCATTGACCTAGCTATTTCAGATTTTTATGAAGACAAGGAATCAGTTCCAAAAAATTCCTACTATGGTGGAATAGAAGGTGGTGGGAAGTACACATGGTATCAAGTTACCTAAGAACTCACCAATGTTGAGCTCTCAGATGCATGTGATAATTTGAAAGATGTTAAGGTTCTTGCAACCTCCATGCATGTAATTTTTCACCCTAGAATAGTTATGTGAAATATTGAATACAAAATCCATATTCACAATATTATGTATTTGAAAAGAATTCAATATTCTGTATAATAAAACAAACATTACACAAAATTATTCAATGCAGTAACTATGATATTGCACAAAATGAAAGATTTATTAGCGTGAAACTACACCCATAAATTTCATTACTCATTAATAGATGTCACAATTATTTAGATCTTAGATATCCTAATTTGACATCTTGAATGTTCATTGAAAATCAATTCCAAAATTACAATAGTTACAAAAATTATCAAACTGGAAAATTCATCATACTCTAACCATTAATTTCCTCTTCTGCTTTGATTTCCATCCTAATCTTTTAGCTTGATCATTCACACAAAAACAATTACAAAATTATGATGGTTATACAAAATGATCAAATTGCCAACTTCCTCATACTCTAACCATTCATTTCCTCTTCTACTTTTATTACATCATATTTTGGTTCCCTCTGATAGATGAAAAGTGCTTTCTTTGAAAAACTTGTGTTGTCCTTATGTTTTTCAGCTTCATTTTGTGGACCTTTGGTAACCCACTACCTTCTCATATGTGCTAGAAAAAGTTTGAACATTCCATTAACAAACTGTGTTGAGCCTTGTAAGATCAAAACTTTTTTCAGTCCCTTCCCAAACTGCTATGCAATCTAGCCCATGACAGTGATTTTTTTATTAATTCCATCGTATGTGATGGAGGAAAACATACAATCTATGTTTTGTGAATTGGCTAATTATGAAATTTAGTTAGTAAGCTCTCTTGATACAACAACACTGATGTTTTCATATGATCGGGCATATATTCCAAAGTTGGAAGTTGTGGGAGCTTACATGTCAGTACATTGGGTTACGTGTACCTACTCGGAAGGATCGTAGGCTTGGAAAATATTTTATTTCAAGAAGCAGGCTGCCAATTGCACCAGATTGAGTTGATTTCTCATGAAATTTATAGTTCATTGATTACCACTATTCACAGTCTTCAGATTGACTAAAGTATTGATTGTCACTGTTAAACATAAAACTAAAACATATCAACTTGTTTCTTACTTTACATGGTAGCTCCTCTAACTGAACATAATGTTGCCATCAAGGAGTTGTCGCCTGGTGTGTATATTGGAGAAGGTGAATATTATGGTGGATTGTGGAGGGACATAACCAAATCAACCGGTATAAAGAAACTAAGGAAGGAACACTAACTATGATCATTGGAGAAAAATCTAAATCTTATAAAGTTACTAATGATGATTGCACATGTCGGTTATATTTTGGGTAATACTTTTATTTTTATGATTTGTTTCTCCATATGTGGTGTAGAGGAATTTTGAATGATAGTTTAAGGCATGGTTTTTTTTATTTTATGCATGACTGTTGTCTAATATGTCGAAATAAAATGTATTTATTGGACCTGCTAATGAGTAATAATATATTGCAACTATCTTCCCATTCAATTGGATGGTGTTGTGGGGGAATTTCCTCTGTCATAAACTAGCAACATCATTCTTCTAGGTATGTTATATGCATTCGCTGTTTACACTACACGTATCATTTCTTTCCACTGAGCCTTGAAGCTTTCAAATTTACCTGGAAAGGAAGACATTCGAATTCTATTTTAGATTTTTTGTGGTGTCAGTTGTTAGGTTGAGAGATTTTTAGTCATGAATATGTTGGGCCTTAAGCTGGAATGTTTCATGCATAGATACAAATTGTACTAAGACAGGGAATTCTTTGAAGATAAGGAAATGCGTTTTGTTTGCAAAGCACACAACAACTCCATTTTTACCTTGATATTTTTCACTTTTACAACCAATGGTTATGCAAGAATATGTCTTCTTAAAATTTCTAACTGATTATAATGTTGTTTAATAGGATTCATTTTGAATTTTTTCCTTTTATAGTTATTGTGTTATCTAATAAGTTGATTACAATATTTCAAAGGTGCCGAAAGTGAAAAAGCTTGTTCTAATAGGGAAGGTTGTGGAAGGACAAATATTGACTGATGTGGATGTCATTCCAAAGAGTGAGTCACCAAAAATAATTTGGGAGATGTAAAAAAAAATATGTTAAACATCAATGGTATTTTGTATTTATTTTATTGTTACTCCTATTCGTAATAATAGTTTTCTTGTACTGTCTACCCATGTTTAGGTTCATAACTTTGTTTCAAATGGGTGATTTACGGTCATATGATTCTGGCGCTGCAAAGAGATTTGAACCCTTGATATACAACGCTCATGCTCGTATAAATTTCGTCTCAAGGATGTTGGATGTTTTTTTCCATTTGGATGTGTTGTAACAAATATATTTCGCAAGTATGTTGAACCTATCTCAGTAGTCAATGGCCCTGTTTCACCAGGTGAATTTCTCCTGATATCTATCTATCTATCTGATTTTTCCATTGAAAACCTTGTGAGTACACGTTATATGTGGATGGAATATCCCTAGTAAAGTTGTTGGTTTAGACTACTGTGCCTCACCCATTGAAATTGTAAGTTTGTAACTAGGTTCACTCTTCATAATGTATAGTCATCATTAATGTATTTATGATGATTTGTCAAGAATTTTCTTCGTGCTAGAGTCAATTTTTTTTTGAGTCAAATGAAAAATTATTTATTTCATGCCCCATTTGAAGATTTAAAAGGAAAATAATTTTTATTTTTATTATGATTCATAAGCCCACAAGCTGACCAAGTCGACCCTCCTTAGACAAGTTGGCCTAGCCCTCCAAGTGGCACCTATTCAACCCTCCTAGAAAGCTATATATTGGAGATCCATTCGACCCATTTGGAGATAATTCCTTTAGGAAACAAAACTAGTATCTTTTGCACCTAGTGAAGTAAGAAAAAGGATGAGTCAAAGGGAAGAGAGAGGCAAGTTAGAGAAAGAAGAAATTGACATTTTTTACCGAATTTATGACTTTTACCAGCTCACACATGTGAAGGAAGAATTTTTTTGATTAGGCCGAGTTTTTTCTAAGATAATTGCAGGCTGAATTTTGGTCGTAGTTTTAGGACTAGAATTTTCTAAGTTTGAAAAGATTGGAGCAGATTTGAAAAACGGTGACTTTGAATTTTGGAGGAGACTTGGAAGAGTTTTTGAATTGTTATCTTGGTGGAAGTCTAGTATTGGTTCTTGTCTTGGATGTCTCTCATTTTGATATTATTTTAGAGGAAAGGATTGCTGGGTTTTTCCCAATTGTGGGTTTTCCTAGGGTAAAATTGTTTCTTGTGTATTGTGTAATGTGATCTCTACTTTTATGAATTACTGAATAGAAGTGTAATTTCTTGATGAAGAATGAGTAAATATTAAAAGATAAATAATTCTCACAAGTAATTGCCAAGAAATATAAATTAAATGCTTTCCATCTTCTACACTTGGTTTCTCAACATCACCTAGGGATATATGAACTGGGAACTTGCTGGTATCGAACTAGACACATGTCCAAAAACATTGGTGACAACTAGTTGAGCCAACCCCTTGGGTTAATATTTAGCAATCTATCTCCATGTACATATTTTTTTGCAATTTATTTGGTGCCAATTAAATATTTCTTTGGTATTTTCTGGATCAAATATGGGCTAAAAGAATAGGACAATTCACATTTCTTATTTCATGTCATCTTACGTTTGTTTTGGAGCGAGAACAATATAATTAGGTATGTCATAAACTAGCATAATGAAATAATAAAATACATAATTCATTATGGAATTTTATAAAAGCCCAAGGTTGTCACTTTAGTTGTGTCAAATAATTTTCATATATAGTAATATGCTCATTTCAAATGATGCTCCTTCAAAAAAATTATGAGATATGACATCTTGGACTGTACATTCTTTAAAAAGCAACAAAATTTTCTTGTTGAAAATTATGGTGCATTAAATTTGATGCTTTAATTAGCTAAAATAGTTGTGTTTATATTTTCCAACTAAATTTTCCTTTCAGAGTCGCTTGTAGGTAAGGTTTTATAATAAAAAGGCACCTAGATATTATCTGCAGATCCAAATGTCTTTATTTGTGACATCACTTAGTGCATGCAAAAGAAAGAAAGAAATTATATTAATGCCCAATAATTGATAAGAAATGGTCAATAGGAGTATTTAAGAGTCATTTTTTTGGTATTTGTAAACTCGTCCAGTTATTTTATGGGGAGCTATGAACCCAATATTGTGTTAAAGCTTAACATGGTAGAAAGTACGACATTTTATCAGTATAATTTCCTAAACATGCCTTCCATGGGGTTTAAATATGTGTGTCATATGTGAGAACCTAAGACCTTACCATTTCTTTGTATCTATGTTGATGGGTGTCAAAGAGCTTTAATGTTATTGGTGCCAGCTATATTATTTCTAGATTATGAAAGAGACATTATTTGTTATGAAATGTATGCTTTGAGGTGCTATACTGACATTGAATACTAAGTTGAAACATACAATATTTTGATGCACACCTAAACATTGACTAAAGCTTTAATTTTTACGGATTTATAAGAAGTATTGTTGCAAACTATTCATATCCATTCTACTACATATATTTTGGATGTGTTTATACCTTTTTCGAAGAAAGACATGTCATATGAAAAGTCTCAAATTTGACATCATGAATTGAACTCTATAAATTTTCAGGGATGCCTAAAATAGATAAGTTGTAGATAGAAGGTAGAGGATATCATACAAATTTATATGGTTTTTAGTATATTTACAGTGGAGGAAAGGAGGGGAAAAGTAAAATCCAATGGCTGAGAGCCATGGTTAGAAGTCCAGATCTAATTTCTATTCTTGGTATGAAATCTAGCATCTATTATAAAGGATATAAAACTCATAATACTTGTGGATTTATTCTATGTATTTTGTGGCATACATTCAAATTTACCATCTAAAAAATTCTATTATGGTTAATTTCTAGATATTTTATTTGGCAACCTAATGGTGCAACCATTAGCTTATGTAGCATTATTAATATGACACAACATGTTTTTTTTATTTAATTTTTTCATGTTACTACAATATTCAAACTCACAACTTAGTTATACTAGTGCATTCAACTTGTGGTTTAAGTGGTTGATGTTACATTTACAAATTCATTTTATGTATTCATAGTTAATTGTCTTTCTATTTCTACATATCCAGAATCAGATTAAATGCTTAGAATAAATAATAAATGCATATTCTAATAACCAATAGAAATAAGTTTTTAAAAAGAGATGTTTGTATTACAAAAGACTACAACTTTAAAACTTTTCTCCTAACTCATTCAATTACTTACATCCTTACATGCATATTCAACAGTTTTGTTGTTGGGTTAGAATCTTAAATGACAAAGAACTTGGAATTTTAGGGTTGACCTATTGATTATTTCTTGTAATAATGTTGTGATTATTTATTATTTGAAGTATGTGGTTCAGTGGCATTTGTATTGTTGTGGAAATCATATTTTTTGAGTGTGTTGCAGGTTTTGAAATTTTTACAAAATTGTTTTCACCTCTTGAAGACAGGTTTTGATAGCCTAGGATTACAAGTCTCAAATTGTGTTGACCACTTTGATGTGTCTATAATCTTACAACTTTTTGGTTTTTTCTCTTGTACACATCTGGTGCACTGGGGTTTCTACGATTTTACTTCTCTAGGACCTCAAGCTTGCAATCTTATAGTCTTGCAGTTAAAATCTCAACCAACCACAAATTTATTGTGATTTCACAAGGGGGTGTTCCAATTTCCTTTATTCAATAGCTTTCATGTTTCCCAGAAATGGAGGAGGATTTGTAGCCCTTTCCTTGCAACTTTCTTGTGATTTCACGAGGAGGGTTTTGAGTACTTTCATCCTCACAACTTTCCAATTTCATATTCTTTCAGTTCTACAAGATTCTATGAACTTGCACAAGTAAAATTATCTCATTTTTGACATATATTAGTCCTCTCTTATTTCAATTTGATGGGTATATTTTTCTCAGGATTTTTTAGAAATGTACAATATACAATGGAGGAGGCCTTGTAGGCTTTTCTATCTCGCAAATTTCTTGTAATATTACAATGGGGGTTTCAAATCCTTTTCCAATTTTTTTAGTTCACAGATTCTTTCACTTTTGCAAGTCTCCTAACTCCTTCCAAAACCATATTTTCTCATTATGACTTATAAGGACTCTCACATTTCAAGTTGATATGGAGCCTTTTCCTGATCTTCTTGATGCATGTATAATATACACCATTGTGGCTTTTCTCCTTGCCTTACAATTTGAAGGAAATCAATATCACCTTGTTTAGTTGATAGCTCTTTCCCACACTTGATATTGTAAGACCGATTGTTGGTCTCCTACTAAATCTTCCACTTATGGAATGAAGATCTCCTCACTATATTTTTCAAGTATTAAATATGCTTTCAAGAACATCAATAAAACTGCATTCACTAATATAAATATCAAATGAAATAAATTTTCTCTCATGTCATTTTGCATAGGATGGATCTATATTTGAGAGGCTTCAATTTCTTGTGTTGTCCTTAAAACATTTATTTTGATGGGTTCAATCACATTTGTCTTGTACTATACCTAATTTATATTACTAATATAAATAAAATATAATTTATAGCCTATATATAATATACACATTATCAAATATTGTTAATTAAATCTAAAGATGAGACGTCACCAACCTCTTCAAAATCCCTTCTTCCCATCATGGAGAGAAATTTTGATCGAAATATTAAGCCTTGCAACCATGAAACTCTATAGGCGTTTGGGTGCAGTGTAAATTTCAAATTTAAATTCTAAAATAGTCAATACTATCTCCTCTATAATTATGGAATTATTATCCCTTGATTTTCCCCTTAGAAATTTAGAGGGTCAAGGAATTCTCTATCAATTGCAGATTTCACTGAGTTGGAGGTTCATCGATTGATACAAATATAGGTTGGGGAAGGTTTTTAGGATGATAAATAAAACTATTGATTCAATGATGATTGAGACACATTTTTTTGCATAGTTTTGAGAGTGTTTCTATATTTAGCAAGTTCCTTGATTTCTAGGAGAGGGAGTTCCAGGTATAGTGCAATAGTATGGATCACATATTTGGAGTCCTTGTGAACTTGGGATTCTAGTGAGGTATTTTTGGGTGACATGAATGGAACTTATTATTTTAACAAGTTGTGTCAAAAGGCTTGCATGTCATAGATAATGATATATTTAGAATCCTTGTGAGATTTGGATTTTGATGAACTACTTTAGGGTGACATGCAAGTACTTGTTATTTTTAGCAGTGCTTGCATGTTGATTTGGATTGCGTATTTGTATTCCTTCTAAAGATGAATCCAATGAGTATACATAGACATGATTTTGAGCACTTTAAATTTTTAGCAGTGGTTGCATGTTAGGCCTAATTATACATTCAATTTTCCCACAACGTTCTATATCCAATGGTGTCGTTCCTCATCCAAATATGAGAATTTTCTATTTTTAGTAGTTAGAGCCAGGCACCAATGATTATGATTAATAATATATATTTCCCACTAAGTTCTGATTGTAATGGTGGTGGTTACATCCAATTCTGAGAATTTATATTTTTAGCAGTCTCGACAACAAATTTGGGTTCCCTTTAAAATGAGTGTTGTTAGTATGAATCTTTCCTCGTAAAAGATCACTTTAGCTACACATAAAAAATATCCCTAACATCGATTATGGCTGCAAAATATATTTAAGTCTGCTGCACAAATTCAAATCTAAGCAAAAAAGACATTAAGCAGATAAAATATAATATGGCTCCATGCATCCAATAGACAAGACAAGAACAAAGTGTTTAAAAGAATAATTTGTATTATATTAAAGAATGGGGCACCTGAGAGGAAAACAAGAAAGGTGTTTTCCAGTTCTCCTCAATGGGATGGGTTCTCACCCTTTAGGAATATTTTATTATATTTGTTGGAGAGAAAAGGATTCTTGACTTAGGTCAATTCCTTTATTTATAAATAATAAATAAATAAATGATTTATTTATCATTTTAGGGAAATGATGGGAATATAATTAAATAAATAATGGTTTATTTAATTATTTATGGATGATTTAGTAAAATTTAACTAAGAATATTATTTAAATAATGATTTAAATAACTTATTCTTAGGAAATAATTAAATAAATAAGGGTTTATTTAATTAATTTCCTTGTTTTGGGTTAAATATGACCGAGAAGTATAAACGAATAAGTTATTTCATGTGGTGAAAGCAATTTTACTTAGGGTAAAATTGGTCTTACATGGTGTACTTGGGTTCATCTAATGATAATGGGTTAGATGACCAAAAAATGGTGTAACAAGTGTAATATTGTTGAAATGCAAACATATTACTAAATTTAGCAGCGTTTGAGTCTAGGTATGGCTATTTTTAGGAGCATGAGCTATCAATTTGAGCTGTGGACACGTGGCAGCAATTGAATGAGTCATTACTGACATGGCACTTGAGAAAACTTATTTTCCCTCCCAATGTTTTCTCTCTCCTCATGTGTTTTACCTTTCCTAAAATATCTCCTAATTTTTTTCCAATTGTTCCACTAATTTTTCTCCTCCATTATCTTAGATTTTCCTATTTTTTTTTCCTATTTTTCATTCACAAATTTAGTCTCCTAACTTATGTGGTAAAAAGGGAAAATAAGAAAATAAAAAAGGGAACAAGGTTTTTAACCAAACTCTATTGCAGTGACAATACTATAGAGGAAGCCATGCATGAAAATAGCTTGGTGCCAAGATGATAAAAAGCTTAATGATTTTTCTTCTAATTAGAGGGTCGTCTTCTTTGAAACTTCGTTTTGGCATCTTTTGTTTCCCACTCCAGACTTTAATTTAAAATGCACTGCCTATGCTCACTCATAGCGATAAATGTGCTTCTACATCCTTTCTTATCCATCCTTTTGGGAGGGACTCCTAGGAACGAATCCAACGAATATGGGGCCCATAGCTCATAGGATTAGAGCATGTGGCTACGAACCACACTGTTGGTAGTTTGAATCCATCCTCACCCACCTCTAAATGGGACCAAAGGGAAGTATGTTAAATCTCCTAATACTAACCTAGATTTGTTTTTTCACAACAATTTATTAAATTAACCAATTGAAATCTAATCTACTGATCTTTATTTCATATATAAAGATATCTGGTTACAACACAGACACACTAGTCTCTAATCTCAAAGCTTGAATTAATGGAAGCAATTAAGTTCATTTGTTTATTTCACTTTCTTGCATTTTGACTAAGAACTTTGTTAAATTTTTTTATGTTGTATTAATTTGGAGATATTTTGGGTTATTGATTTTTGATGATATTGAGTCATGTATATAGAATAAATGGGATATTTATATTTTGGGTGCATTCTTAATAAGGATATTTTTCATGTCTGTTTCCTTTTTCCAAATTATTTATATTTTCAACTTGGGTAGGAATGTTTTGATTAATGTAGATTACTGTCAATTTTTTGGAGCTTCAGACCTCTTAGGAAGAAATAGAAATTGTTCACAGGGTTATAGTTCCTTCACTATCTTTCATTGGAGTCCATTTGTCATCCGATAAAGATAAATTATCTTCTCTGAAAGTAGGTTTAAGAAAGGTGAGAATTTTCACAGAATATGTTGCAGCAGGGAGATCAAAGAAAGCTTTTGAAGAAGAGGATGGAAGTGATGAAAATTGTCTCCAAGGAGTGAGGAATGTGAATTTGCTGAGCCAATTGACTTAGCTTCTACTGATGAATGTGAAGAGGGTGGAACTGATTACAGGCTTTACTTTGGATTTAAAAAGTTCTTGAGTTATGTAACTTTGGATGCAGCTAATCTTGTCGTTGAAGGTATCCTTCATCTACACTCTGCAAAAAAAGTAGTGGCTATTTCGTAACAATTAGATGATACTAGTATGCCTAGTCTGGAAATAATACCAAAGTTGATTAAGGAGCCATCTTCTTCAGACTCTGATCACCCCTTGCTACAAACTTCCATGTAGAGTCTTCTTTCACGGAAACGAAGAAAGGTAAGTTACAAAGTAGCACGGGAGAGTGGAGAAACATTATTAAATAAGGCATGTAGAGAAGAGGGTGGATATGATATTGATTTTGATCACAGAAAATCAAGATTTCTTGCACAACTTCCCCCCCCCCCCCCCAAAGAGAGATGGTACAGATTCGAGTGTAACTATGTACCATGCTACTTGTTGCTTTATTTGTGTTTAAATATCTCTTGCAATATCTGGTAGATATTGATATCAATATCTATTTATCTGTTGTAGGCTAATAATATTGATTCCAGTGTATCTCTGAACATGTCTGGGTGTTTAGACTTTTGAGATGAGAAATTTACCATTGGTATTTGGGAACATAAATAATTTTTTAGAAGAGATGGAAAATGAAGCTATCAGCTAAAGTATTTTTTGCTTCAATTGACCAACGAAGTGAACGTGCTATAGGGGAGAGTGCTTGCACTACTTTGGTAGTAGTTATTGTTGACTAGTTACAAAACAACCCCAATTATATACCAATACAATAAAAATTTGACACATTGATATGTGAAGGATTTCTGGGGTGGAGGAAGTTGTGGCAAGTGGAGGAATATAGAGAGAGGTTCTCTGATGGGAACTTTGATTTGGAAACAATATTATAGTGAAACATACGTCTGTTGTCTGTTATTCCTAGAAAATTCTCCATTAGATTCTTCCAGCCTGAAGGCTTGGGAGATTCCTGTGAATTCCTTCACGGGGTTATGTCATTTGATAGTATCTGGGAATAAATGATAGGTAGTGTCAAAGATATTGATAATTATGAACCGCACATTTACATAGTTAACTAGAATGATCATTTTTTTCTTCTCAAGATGGAAAAGGAAGCATATCACATAATTGATACACTTGGACCAATATTGTTTGAAGGGCCTAATCAGGCCTACATATTAAATTTTCTTATCACAAACAGAGAAGAAACCAGAAGAAGAAAAGAACAATACCAATTTACTATATGTTGCAGTGGAGAGTGTAGAAAATGTTAATGAGAAACAACAAGAAAATGCAGGTTCCCAATTTAAAGACAGAAAGCCACCGGAGGCTCAAGGAAACAAAGATACACAAGAAATACTTATTTGCAGAGGAAAGGAGTGTTGCAAGGAGTTTATCAAAGGATTCTTGGCGGCTATTCATTTACCAGAGTTACATATAGATAATAAGAAAATAATGATGATAACTATTCAGTTGCATCATCGTCTGGAAATTGAATTTCATTTCACAACTGAGTCTTGTACACCCTTAAAGGACTTCTGCATGGTGTAGTTAAGGGATGTGGAAAAATTGTTGTATTTTAGTGTGAAAGCTAGTTATCACTTAATCGGGAAAAAGTACCTACAGTGCACATGAATATTACTAAATTATTCTTTTACTAAAGCATGTCTGGTGGTCTAAACGAAGGCTAGGTGTCCAATATTTAACAGCAATAGACAACAAAAATTTCACCAGACCATTTTGAGTATAAAATTTGACCCAGGGATAACAACATTCTTTAAGCAATTTTTTGTAACAATTAACATGCAATGAGTAGACTTAGAGGTTTCTTTGTTATTGTTTTACAGCTAGCTTTGGCAAAGGCTTGGATTTTCACATCATGTTAGATAAGGGTAGCCCCAAGAGGTATGATTGTACAATTTTATAACACGTTTTATAACTATCATTGAACCTCCACATATTTTTAAATTGTGGCCATTTTTTTAATATTATATTGGGGTGCAGGGGCTCTGAATTGGTTTTGATTGTAAAGATTATTTATTTTAACATTATTTATTACACACACAAGTGTCAAGGCTCTTGTGTGATGTTACAATGATATTTCAGTATTGTTTGTAAAGAATCTATTTTGCCTGTGAAAGCTGGCATCCCCTAAAAGTTAGACAGGAAGGTGGGTTGGAATTGTTGGCTGGTTATGAGACTCAACAGTATCATAATAATATGAAACATAAGATTTCATTAGAATAATATATTAAAATTTGATATTGACATATTAATACTACTGTGTTGTTAAATAATACACTTTATTAGACAATAATGTGGAAATTAAATAACATATTTCCAATGAAAAATTGTTGAAATAGCTATTTATTCTCATATTCTACTTCATTTTTTGTGATCCTTAGAGTGACAAGGCACCTTATATTAAGTAAATTTGCCTTTGTGACATATCATGCTTGTAATTTAATCATAAATCTGTAGATTTATTTTACTTACTTTTGATGATGAGTAGTTCCAATAAAGGGAAATGTTTAGTTGGGTTCAGTGTTTATCATATTTAGATAGGATTGGCTTCTGATAATAGTGTTTTATTCCCTATGTATACATTGTTCATTAGCATGGACATGCTTGATGGAGAAGGCTTGGTGTCGTTCTTGTGAATGTGCATTGTAACTCTTTGTAAAAATATACAATGTTTAACTGTAATTTTCACTTCATTGACCTCATTGTTCTTCTATCTAGATTTCTATGGAGGTTTCTTGCATTTTTCATTCAAAAAAAAGTAAAAAGGAATATTGACCATAAATATTTTGAATGGGAAGCAAGAATTGGTTGAAAACAATTCTCCACTCTCTTAAAGTAAAAACCTAAAAGATTTAATATGACTTCAAGATTTATATATGTTTATTAATAAGGTTTCTCAATTCCAATGGGCTTATAAAGATGGATAGTAAATAGTCCCTTGAGGGTAGGAAAATTGCTAGTTCTTTCAATGAAAAGCAATACTTATTTTTTCTTTTCCTTTTCAGGATTTTAAAAATTGCGTGGCTGGTTGAAATCAACCCATTCCAAGAAGCATTTTTATTTATTCTATTCAACTACACAATCTCTTAACATCTCCCCTTTCACGGGGACACTTATAGGACATAAGAAACACATATCTCTAAGCTTGAGTTCAATTTATGGTACTAGTGAAGGAAGAAGATACATGGAAAACAAGCTTCTAGACTCTACCATGGTTTTTATGGATGGTGGTAATAGAATTTTAACTCGCTAATGCACCAAAAACATTCATATATTGATGAATGATGTATCAAGATATTATATGGGTTATTTTGTCATTATGTATTATGATACCATTTTATTCTACAAAAAAATATGGACATAGCATTTAAAAGATGTCAAAGTTGTATTACAAAATGATGTAGGAGAGAGGAAATATTTGATGAATTTGAAGAATAGTTTATTTTCCATGGACTTCATAGCCTATTTAGACTATTTTGTTGGTGAAGGTGGGATCTGGAGTGTATATCAACCTAGAGATGATTCGGGTCATAAACTGAGTGGTCAATACAAACCTATCTCAATGACCAATTGCAAGTTTGCCTCTTTATTTTGACATACCACTGTGGTTCAATACCTTAACCAAGGAAAATTCATAATATAAATAAGCATGTGAACAACGATATTTTGATGAACCCAAGACACAAATGTAAAATTCACATATGCTAACAGTACTAGACAAACTTCCATTATAGGTGGTGCTTGATATTAATATGTGTCGAGGGAGCCATGCTTGGTGCAACAGATGCTTGAAGACAATATCTAAAGTGATGATCAAGTATCCAACCATAAGGAGTTATATGGAATAGTGGATACACTAAAGTATTGGTGACACTATGTCTTAGGTAAGGGGATAATATTTAATATTGACCACAAGTCCGTTAGAAATTTGCTTATCAAATTAATGTAGTAGAAAAAACTTATCATTCTATGACACTGACAAAGACATTATAAATTAGTTGAAGCATTAAAGAACTTGATTAAAATTAGTCTAGTAGATATGGGAACTATAATGACTACCTCTCTAGACACAAGACACTAAAAATGGTATTGATTCAACACTATTTACCCACTGAGGGTGTTTACAAACCATCAAAATATTGTGAATTTTTTTTTTTTAAATTATAGGAAACCATGAACACCATTATACATGCAACAATTACGAAAGAGGAGCATAGACACATTTAAATGGTTATTATTTATGGCAATCCTTAAGCAGCATGTAGAATCTTGATGATTGCAACCCTGAAATATATAGAACCATGCATAAACATACTGGTTACAACTTACCCTTTTTGTGCCATGTGGTTCCACCCATTTTCAAGTAGCAATCATGGAGCGATGGATAATTTTTGCCATTTTTCATGAAATACAGGATTCCAATTACATATTAATCAAGAAATTTAGTTAATTTATCATCAACCAAAGTAACCTTTATATCCAAACTCCTCTATGACATAAATATTTAAGTGTCCAGGTACAATATATGTCCAAAAGTCTAACTGAATCCATAGAGATTCACTTCTTAAATACATAAAATTGAGTCAACAATCATACAATTATTTTTTCACAAACATGCACCGGATTCCAAGTCAGTGGCAAATTATTTTTCATTATAAATTGTTTTATTCAATGTTAAGGCACTTCCATAACCGTAATGGGTTAATTTTGTGCCACAACGTGAACATAGTGAACAAAAAAAAAATGCACGAAATGGGTGCCTATATGCCTTATCCACAATTTCTTTGTCACCATCTAAGGCACCTTTGTCATTTTGGAAGAGGGCGCCAATTTAGAGATAATTGACCTAGTTTATTCCCTAAGTTGGTCCCAACTGTTGAACGATTTTGTTAATTTTTTATCTATTATGTCCACTTTCATGAAAAATACATATATTGATCAAGATTGGTGGTCACTAGGGATGGGTTCCATTTCAAAATTATATTCAATTCAAATGTTTCCAAATCTTGCACTTATTCAAACACGATACACTTTCTTATTCATAAATTCAAGTCTACAAATTTTGCCATTCTTCATTGGTTGCATATATGAAAAAAATATCTCATGGAATTGCATCAACTTCTTCAACCTAGACAAAATTATTTCTTAGTAGTGGAATATCTCGAGCCTCTTTTTTAATTTTTGAATATATTGACATATTTTTGTAGTCACTTCTCTCTCTTTGTTTCATCTATCAATTCCCAATATGGAAAATTTCCCATGAATTAAAATTATTTTGTGCAACCCAAAATAAATTTGCACACAATTATTTAGTTCTCTTCCAAGGTTTTTCTCGCATTTGTTGAATTTTATTTAGTAAAACAATTTCATTATGCAATTTTTCAAATTATTGATGTTTAAGTGACATGTTATTCACGGATTCACACAAACTTCAACCCTAACTATTTTACATATATTTCTTTACCTACCCCACTTTTTAATTCTTTTTTTTTGTTTGATATAGTGCCCCTAGGCGTGACATACCCAACTGTTATCATTGCATTGGAACAAAAATTATAATTTTCCTTGCCAACCTTCCATAAATTATTTATTATAACATTTGGGTCTCTATGTTCTTGTCACAAAGAATTTTATTTTAAAATGTGCATTTCAACAATGACCTTGAAGTCAAAATTGTAGTAGAGAAGTATAAACATATACAATACAAAACATCTACCTCTTACACATATCCCACCTTTTAGTATTGAAAATTTGTATTATTATGAAAAAGATTGCTTGGAAACCATCAAAAACATTATTTTTGTTGAATCAATATTATATGAAAATAAATTGTAATAGTAAGAAAATAATATCAATGCTATGAGTGCATGTATATCTTTCTTTGGCTATGGAGTTACAAAAGTGAAAAGCATGATAGAAACATAAAACAAGACCTAATAAGTGTAAATGGTTGGAGACAAATGCTACATATCTAATTCATAAAACAACATGCACCTTTGAGAAAGGTTACCGATTTTTCAAATTTAATATCATGACAATAGATAATCATATGAAAGTGAACCATGAAGATTGTAACATACCTCTTTATACACATCAATTTTTTTTTTCTTACTGACAAAATTAGTAATGAGAATCTTGGTTCCTATCAGTATACTTGTATTATGTGTTGATGTTTGTAGCTTGGGAGGTACTCCCACACATTAGGATACAAGGTTGTGGAGAATGTTAACCCACATGGGTTTTGTGGGCAAAGTACCCAAGCAGTGGGTTTTGCACCCAAAGTTGTGCGTGTGAAACCAAGAGGAGTTTTTGATGGTTGGTTCATTGAGGGTATGCGGGAACCGTTAAGGAGCTAAGGGGCACCTAAACCTTCAATGTGGTGGTGCTAGTTGGATGAACATATTTTTATGTCTTAAGTTTTATATATTTTTAACAATTTTTTAAGGTCATCTTGGTGTTATGTAGTGACCCTTCGTGGCTAAGAAAAGCCAAACTGAGATAAAATTTGTATCTCCGGAAAGCCCTCGATGAGTTGAACGTGATGGTGGTATTTGTTTTGAGTTTTTAAAAAGTTAGAAAAAAGAGGTTTTTTGTAACACCATCTTCATAATAAACCTTGTAGGCTAAGTGAGCAATAAGTAACACCTCCCACAACATAGAGAAATTCAAGGGGGTGGGATGGAGTGTTACATCATTGGGTTCCTTAGTATGCAATATTTAAATAGATCAATTTTCATCCACGCTTATGCTAATGATAATTCAACATATATTGTGTTTAAAATTTTTATATATTTTGTGTTTAAATAAATGAGTGATTTTTGAGGTTCTAAGTATTTCTGTAATTTTGAAACATGAATGCATATCATTGTTTGGAGTGCTTGTATCAACTATCTAGAAACCATTATGATATAGCTATTTTCTTTATATCGATGTTATGTACAATGAAACTTTTATTTTTGTTTAGGTTTCTTATGGTTTTTTATAGGACTTGTGTGGGTTTCCATTCATATTGTGTTTCACATTTATGTTATGCAGAGTGAGATTTGGTTGTTACAAAATAATGTCCTTGGATTTCCCTTGTCATGATCTACAACACTGTGATATACATGTTTGTTTTAATAGTCTATAGGATGCATATGAAATATGTTATGGAAGTTTCCCTTCTTTCATGGTTAAGGTTGATAAGAAATTTATCCAGAGTTGAGAAAATTTCTTTTGTACTCGTCATCAATGTTAGTATTTAAGAGTTCTTTGAGTCGAAACTTTTGCTTTTTGATATTATATCCTCTAGTAAGACTTTTAATTCTTGTTTGAAAATTCCCTATTGATTTATGAAAGGAAATTTTAGACTGAATAGTCCTTAGGAGTATCTTTGCTAATAATTTTACAATCAAGAGAAGTTGAAATCCATAGTCATGTCTGCAATGCATTGTATTTATCCAAATTTATCACTTGGATATCCCTACGGATACCTCTCTAATTGAGATGAAAGGCATTGATACAAAAATTGGAAAAGGTATATTTCCACACAAGTAAAAATTGAACATATTTTATAGTGTTGAATTTCATATTCTTGGATTAAATAACTATGTAAATATTGGCCCCTTTGACTTGATAGTTATTGATACAACTTGTCCACTTGTGGCTACAATTTTCTCACCATGGGAAGTTTTGATGCTTGGAGGCTCTGTTGAAGTTTTCTACCTTTAATGGTTTGAGAATCTATGTCAAGAAAGAGTACTTGATACTACATTAACTCTTTCCAAGGAAAATAATATCTTAAGTGTGCTATAAATGACTTTATTTTCTAGTGGTGTTTCGCATTCTATAAAGGAATCAATAAGAAAAGTTATATTGAATTCATATTTATAGGCTAATATTTATCTATATCTTGCATGAAGTGGATCTTTGATGAACATTCCTACATTTCTTATTATATTTGTGTTTCATAACTAAAGGGTTCCTAGACATAATAAGAAAATTGTAACTACACATAACCGTTGATCCATGAAATATTTTTGTTAAAGACAAGGGTTAATAATATCCATTCTTATTTGTCATTATTGATTTATACATAACTTGTCAAAATAAAAAACAAACTTATGTAGATCATCATATATAGGGTAGTCTTCAATTGTGACATCTGCCGATTCAGGTTTTAGAAAGAATTGGATGCCCAAATCCTCATCCTTGGTCAAAGATAAGCCATACAAGAAGAATTCCCAAAATATATGAGATTGAAGGGGAAGGGGGAAAACACCTCTTTGGGGAGTTTAGGTCAATGGAAATTATGTATTAATTTCTTGCATGCTACATCAAGGCAACAAAAATTCTAGGTACAAATTGTTCTTTCCAAGTAGCTTGACTTTAGGAAGATATGAAAGGTAAACCCTGAGATTCGAGCAAGGACTAGTGGTACTAGGTAGGGCAATGGAAATTATGTATTAATTTCCCGCGCGCTATAGAAAGGAAAAAATAATGCTAGGCACAAATTACGACCACATATGAGAGGCCACGTGCCCCTGTAATATGGTAGACCCCATGCAAGGTAGTTGATAACTTGCCAATAGCTGAACTTGTTGTGTTTATTGAATTGATAGTCTGTATCCATAGAAAATTTTAGGAGTGAATCTTAGACAATGGGCGAAATGACAAACAGTCTAACTTGGAACTAGACCACACATTGCCTTACCAAAATTATATGTGTTGGTACCAAGTTGTAATAAACACACAATACTTATAATACAAAAATTAAAACAATAAATGAGTTGACATATATTAACTAAATTGCATGACTAACCTCTAAACCATTGTGACAGCTATTCAATGATAGGTACACCATCACATGGCTTTGTAATTATATCATTAATCTCATTTCCTCCTTTTTTTTTAATACATGCGAAATATATTTATATTCCATATGAGGAATATACATATTTTAGTCCTAGAGGGATTTCTTAGACAACAAGGCTCATAACCATTACAAGAAATACTCATTATGAGTAGGATTTTATAATTCAGTGAAATATTAGCCATGATTTTACAAGATAATATAATTTGGTGAGAGATTCGCCAAAAAAATTATAATCCAGTGAAACATTCAGCATGATTTTACAAGATAATATAATCTGCTGAGATATTCGCCAAAAAAATTATATATACATATTCTATTATTTATAAATTCATCTTTCATTTTTCCATGTATCACGGGGATTCACCCATTTATTATACATGTAAATTTTGGGGGGGTTCTTAAAATTTTCCCTGCTTACAAATCACCAACCAATTTTTTTAGATGGTCACATTCTATCTATAAATAATAATGTAGTTGCACATCAAAATCTCAAGGTTGTATTAATAAAGGCTAGGCTAGTGGCCTTGACTATTGTATACTTTTTCTTACTTTAGAAGGAAAAAAGATCAATATCTCACTCAATCTAAAACTATGAAGATTCCACTCAACTTCATATATTATACTTATCGACATCCTCCATGGAATAATATTTGTGCTATTATCTTATAAAGTAGTTGTCAAAAGCATGATGATGTTAAAAAATCAACATTAAATTGCTTAATCATAAGCAACAACATGCTTTGTCTGAAGATATTATCTATGTTCAATGCTAGTTGTTTAACAAGAAACTAAAACAATACAAAAAATGTACTATTCATGACTAAATTTCTTTGTTTTTTGAATTCTCTACTCTAATTTTACACCTTACTCATAACATTCTATACATTTTAAAATAAGAAACTTATTCTTTATTAGTTATTCTTTTTCATCTATTTTTGGAATTGTAATAATTTAAATAAAAATTAAATGATTAAAAATTATTTAGACATTTAAAAATATTATTTTAATAATAAAAATTATAATTTGACCAAAATTAATTATATAATAAAATTTAGATAACAAATAATTTAAAATTTTAATAAAATATATTTCAAATCTCATTATTAGATTTTAAATCAAAATAATCCTACTATATTGATCCATCTTCCACTTTTATCCTTTAAAAATTCCCTTCGCACTCTTTTTGCCCTTCTCATACATATTACTCACCACCTCATTATAAAAATCATACTTAACACAATTATTTATCCGCTTTTGCAAGTAGATGGAGTTTATTTAAATGGTAAAACACTTTATTCAATTTGAAATTTAGCTATCCATATTAATACTAATAATTTAAACTCATGTTCATTTTAATTTAAATCCATGTTCATTTTAGTTTTAAATATACATAATGTTGAGTTTTCAAATTTAGTTATTCACATTAATACAAATAATTTAAATCCATGTTAATTTTAAGAATTTTAAATGTTTAAAAATATGAAAAAAAATATTTTAAAAATAAATTTTAATTTTAATTTTTTTATAAATTGAGCATGTTGATATGTTTGGGAATCTATTGATAATCGGAGGCAAACATATTCTATCCTCTCAACTGTTTACATTATTTTTTTAATACTCATAAAATAGCTAGAGATTCTAACAAATTGAAACCAATTACCCTATGCAATCTAATCTACAAAACCATTGCTAAATTCTAGCAAACGAACTATAACAAACTCTATTATTATAAATAGTAATTTTCATATACAAATATCTATTTTAAAGGGGCTAAAAAAAACTAAAGAGGAGTTTCTGAAAAGTAAAAAGAGAGTTTCCACTACTAAGTAGCCGCAACTTAGTTTCAGCAAGCAGTGGAGTTATCGAAGTACAAGAGAGCTGTCACCACTACCAATATAACAAGGAGTAGTTGCAACATAGTTTATACAATGAACAATTTTAATTGCATTTCAACGACTCTTTGAACAACAACAGAGCTAGTCCTTAGGAAACCTCGTTACATTACATAGTCGGTCAAAATATATTAAAAACAACAATCAACATGCCTTGAATTTACCATGATAAATTAAACAATTCCATCTCTATTAACAACAACATTCACAACCCCGGATGCGGGTGTCTCCAAGGTTAATTGATGGCATGGGACGGAGGGGTGGCATGGCTTGCCGACACCTGCCCCGGTGGTACGCAGCGTTAAATGGACAGCTGCTCCACAGCTGGTCACATTTACACTCCTCTCGCTCCAAAGCTATGAGCTCTGCAACCCAATGCACTCGCGCGCCCTCAATCAGGTTGAGCCCTGCCTTCGCATGCTCTGGCGAGATTTTCACTCAGATTGCAGTTATGAAGATGGATTTGTTTGGCTTGGGAAGGACAAACTCGGCGCATGTTCAGTCCGGTCTCATGGCAGATGAATTTCACATTCAACAGGTTAAATGGGCTCCGGTCTTGGCTTTCCCTCAGTATCGTTTGGGCGGCGTTGGTTTCTGTCTTCACAGACGAGTGAACGGCCATCGAAGTCTGGTGCGCTCCGTGCAAAGGAAGGTCTCCTATCCTGGGCATCTTCTGTTGTCTTGGCGTCTTGGTTCGAGTTCGGGCCCCCTTGGGCTGGTTGGCACTCTGGTTAAAGCTTTCAGGTTCCCGCTCCCTCACACAATGCCGAGGCTTCGTCATCGTATGCGGAGTAGGAGGGGCATCTCTCGGAGCCATCCCACTCGCCTGCCTTCCAGTCCTTCCCCGGACACTTCTTCCTTCGATGATGGCTCCAGCCATTACCCTAGAACCCGCAGTGGCAGGGGGTGCTCTCTGGGTTACTGCTCGTACTGGGGTCCCCATTCCCGTTGCTCGTCTGCTGCCTCTGCTAATACTACTGGCTCTGCTCGGTTTACTTTTCAGAGTTCCCTCAATCGCCCGAGGACCACCGCCATTCTCTCGGTGGTTTTTATTGAAGACTACTTGCCTGAGGCTTCTAGTGGGCAGCCAGCAGTTCCCATGGAAACTTCTGCTCCTGCCTCCCAGTTTTCTCATTTCAATTTGGGCAGTGGTCGCACTCCTATGCAGCCTCCATCTCGCCCTGCTGACTTTGTTCCTGATGAAGATATGCTCTCGGCGGAGCCTGGTCCCCAGGCTTCTCAGGCAGAACTTGCTCCTGATATGCTTGTCATCGGTGGTTGCAGGATCATGGAGGAGATTCCAGAAGACTAATGGGTTCGTTGCTTGGTCTTTTTCTCTGCTCTTGTCACCCAACTCCTGGGGTTTTTTATGTTTTGGTTGCCATGAAGTTTTCTGGCCCTTTTCTGTCTGTTATGGGTCAAAGAAGTTTTTGGAGAACTCTTTTTGATACACCCCTGCGTGGGTTTCGACAGTCCACTTCTCTGTATTTACCTGAATCTTCTGCCTTCGAGGCAGTAGCTTTTGACTTCGGTCTTGATGTAAATTATTCAGCTTGTTAATAATAGATCAGTATTACTTAGAAAAAAAAAACAACAACATTCGCAATGCCTTGCATTTATCGTGATAAATTAAACAATTCAAATACCAAACACAAGACACCATTGAATGAATAATATGAGCAACACGGCTACAATACTACTATTTTTTCAAGTTTATAGAAGTTCTTTTGTAGTAAGGTTCAATCTCCAACCAAACACATTACCAGTATCTCGTTTAACTCTTCTCTACAAAATCAACACTACAACAAACTTAGTCTGAGCCAATCAGTGTGGTTGAAGCCAAGGCATTAAAATTAGACTTATCGAGCCCTCATTCGGCTTAGCATTTGCATAACCAACTGGTGACCTTGACCACCCAGATATAGGGGATATAAAGAAGAAAATCAATCCATGATAAGGTGTTGTATACTCTGTGCAGGACAAGGATGTCATAGAAATAATTTTTTCAATATAAACAATTTCGATTCACATGGATATATATAATTTCTTTGGAATTAATTTAACCTCAATATCACAAAAAAAAAAAAATCAATCCTTTACTGAAGAAGATAAAATGGTGCGATCTCCAATGGAGGATATGGTGTTGAAGATTGCAACAAGAAACAATGAAATTGGCATTCGGAAACAACATCCTTGATCCTAGTGAAAATTAAGCACCTACACTAGGTGGGGCCCACACAGGCTATTTTTAGCTGGATGCCTATTTATAGATGCATGAGAAAATTCTATTTATAGATGAGGTCTATTTATAGATTTATGTGCAAGTTATATTTATAGATTTCATGTCTTTTTATAGATGCATGTCGACTATTATTATCGCTTAATAATAGTTGGACAATAAACAATAATCTATTCTCAATGAGCACCTGGAAATAGTTAACTGAAGTGGAAAATTATTTAGCTATAGGACTTTCGAGTTAAGTGGCTGGTTGGTGGGACATGCAAGTGGACTTCGTTGTAACTGAGTGATTCAAAGTTGTAACATAGTTGGAAGTGTAGTTATGAAAGTTGTAAAGTAGTTTAACTCAGTTAAGTGAGTTAAACTCAGTTGTGCTAGTTGCAACTGAATATACACTAGTGAGAGATAAAGTGAATTAATTATTGATTAATTCAAAATCAGTGGCCTCACATGCAACTGAAGATTTACTACTATTAACTACATGCATGTCAGATTGAGTGGAGACCTAGTTGAGATGTAGGTGAAAGGGACAGTTTGACTATCAGTTGTGACATTATCGATTACACACATGAAACCATGAACACATTGGATGTGCCTATGAGGATTGTGTAGTCAAGGTAGGTAAGAATCAATCATTCAGAGCTTCTTGACCATCAGGGATTGTGCAATATAAGCTGGTTGTCTGGAGGTAGTAAATTGGCTAAGGAAATTGCCAATTTTTTTCTGACAGTGTGAGACAGTTAGCTATTGTACTGAGAGCTCTTGGATTGGAGCTTTGTATGTAATTTTTTCATGATCCATGATATATACATAATAGGAGATAGTGGGGTTTTTAGCTTTATGCTTTGTCAGTAAATTATCTGTGTTATGTTTGATTGATCTTTCTTCATGATATTGTGATTCGCAATTGTTGTTCAAATTCCACAAAGATTTAGTAGAAGCGATTTTGTATTTAACAGTAGAATATTATTATTAGATCGAGAGAATATAGGAAATAAATACTTTGTATTAAATTTATACATGGTATTGGAGCATAGAAACATGCAATTTTGAAGCAGGAGCTGAGTTTGTTGGTGGAAAGATTTGAATTTGCAGAAAGACTTTCCTGGCGCTACAACTATTTCAAGATCGAAATGGCTTTCAATAGCTTGAGGTTAGAGTATGAAATCGAGGGAATATTGAACTAAATTACTTAGAATGATAGGATGGAGGCAGTACTCGAAGACAATGGCTTGAAGAAATTCTTTGACAAAGATGTTCCTAAGCCAGATGCTGCAAATATTGATGCATGGCGAAAGAAAGTGGCAAAGGCGAGGAGGATTTTGTTGGAGGGAGTATGAGATGACATTTTCTCAAGCCTCCATGGGAAAGCCAAACCATATGCTATGTGGAAGGCTTTGACAGATCTATTCCAAAGTAGTAGCGACCATAGGAAATTGGCGCTCAAAGATAAACTCAGGAAGATCAAGATGGAAAAGAACGACACTATTCTGGTATACTTAAAAAAGTTTATCCAATGTTGGGATGAGATTGGGAGTGTAGGAATAAGTGTTTCAGATGATGATTTGGTGATTTTGGCTCTCCTAGGACTTCCTAAGAGTTCACACAGTTATGAATACTCTGTCAACGGAGAGGAAAAATTACCAGATTAGGAACGACTGTGGTCGGATATAGTGCAGGAGGAATTCAGGCAGACACATTAGGGGAATTTTGAGATCTAAAATGGGCCTCCTAAGTAAAATGTACAAAAAAAATAAGTTTTATAAGAACCAATATGATTCAAGATGATGATTTCAACCATGGGGGATGATTCACTATTTTTTAACTAAAAGGGTAAAAATATTAAAAAATAATAAAATAATAAAACTACTTTTTCAACTCGTATTTTCAACTTATCTCCCAAATTTTTTACTCAAATTTCAAGGGTGAGTACTAGTTCGATGCAAAATTTAATTCCTCATCCAAGGAGTGCCCATGTTGCATACTTTTGATGGACCATGCTACATGAAAAATGGGAAATACATGAAAAAACGTGATTGCAATCATGTTTTTCATGTATTTCTCATTTTTCGTGTAGTAGGATCCATCGAAATTTTGCAACATGGGTACTCCTTGGATGAGGAATTAATTTTTGCATCCAACAAGTACTCTCGCTCGAAATTTGAGTAAAAAATTTGGGAGATAAGTTGAAATTACAAGTTGAAAAAGTAGTTTTTTCTTTTTTCCCTCTAAAAGTTGATGATGTAATCAAATATTATTTTATTATTTCCACAAATATTTTATAATTCACTTAGGAGGCCCATTTTAGACCTAAAAATTCCCCTAGTGACCAGAGATGGCTCTTAATCAAAGAATGATAATGACTAGGATTATGCTTTGGCTGCCAAGGTGAAGAGGGGGAAGGGGAAGAAATCCCATTCTAAATTTGAGGCCAGTGAATATGGCAAGGAGCAAAACATGTCCAATGTGAAGTGTTTTCACTATCACGAGCATGGACATATTGCCACAAATTGTCCACAAAATAAGAAGAACAAGATGGCTATTGGATTTGTAGATGGTGAGGCTCTTGCCTCGAAATTTGAGCTTGACTTCTCATTGATCGCATGCATGGTGTCAAGTGCATTAGAATCGAGGTGGTACTTGGATAGTGGTGCTTCCTTTCACATGACGGGAGATAAGAAACTTTTCAATGACTTGGAGGAGAAAGATCTCTAGATGCATATTGAATTGGGCGACGATGGACAATACATTGCGACTGGCATTGGTACCATTACCTTTCAGAGGGTGTCAGATAAAATCTTTCATTTAAAATATGTAATGCATGTATCAGGTTTTTAGAAAAAATTAGTCTCAGTCGAAATGTTATAGGATAGAGGCTATGATGTTGTATTTAGTGAAGGAAAATTTTTCTTGCGACACAAAGGAACAAGGCAAGCAAATAAGGTTGGGATTTGAGTTAAGAATCTCTATAGACATGATGTATATGGTATTTATATAGAGCTTCCTACTGTTGGGAAGTGTGATAAAGCCATGCAATTGACCCTTGAGAGAGAGCCAGATTTTCATGCAGGTAAAAGTGAACATCAGGATGTGGAGCAGCCACAAGATGAGGATCATGGAGTGGGAGCAACCACTCATGCCAAGAAATTTTAAGCCAGATGGGCAGAGGGAGTGCATATAGCTATACCACTAGGTGAGAGGTGGGGCGACATGCATGAATAATCACAAGAAATTTTTGGGAAGGATTCATTGAGATGGTGTGGATCTCATGAATCGAACCTGGCTATGAGGAGCCCACAGAGTAGCAGTAGCAGGATCACTTGGATTGATGCACTAAGATGTCATGAGGACATGAAATCAAAGTGACCATGTCAGATACTGGAGCATGGATCAGAGTTGACAGCAAGTGCAGAGTGCATGTATGCAGAGGTCAACAACGCAATGGATCTAAAATACATGTGTTGTTGGTACTAGCAGAAGTAATAAGACTTTGATGACAAATGCATTATACTAATTCAATTGTTTGGAGGCTATTTGGTTTCAAAAATGTTGCATGCAAAGGTTGCATGTGCGAGAAACACTAGAGAGGTGTTGCATGAAAAGGTTGCATGGCACATGCATGGAGTTGCATGTCACATGCATGGAGTTGCATGGTGCATGCATGGAGTTGCATGTTTCATGCAAACACATTCCTTTCTTTTTGAGAGGGAGTGTTGAAGATTGCAACAAGAAATAGTGTAATTGGCATCCAGAAACAACATCCTTGATCCTAGTGAAAATTAAGCACCTACAATAGGTGGGCCCCACATAGGCTATTTTTAGGTGGATGTCTATTTATAGTTGCATGAGAAAATTATATTTATAGATGTATGTGAAAGCTCTATTTATATATTTCATGTCTATTTATAGATGCATGTCAACTATTAATATCCCTTAATAATAGTTGGACAATAACAAATAATCTATTCTCAATGAGCACTTGGAAATAGTTAATTGAAGTACAAAATCAGTTAGCTATAGGAATTTCGAGTTGAGTGGTTGGTTGGTGGGACATGCAAGTGGAATTAGTTTTAACTGAGTGATTCAAAGTTGTAACAAAGTTGGAAGTGTAGTTATGAAAGTTGTAAAGTAGTTTAACTCAGTTAAGTGAGTGTTGTGCTAGTTGTAACTGAAGATACACTAGTGAGAGATCAAGTGAATTAATTATTAATTAATTCACAATTAGTGGCCTCACATGCAACTGAAGATTTACTACTATTAACTACATGCATGTCAGATCGAGTGGAGACCCATTTGAGATGTAGGTGAAACGGACAGTTTGACTATCATTTGTGACATTATCGATGCACACATGAAACCACACACACATTGGATGTGCCTATGAGGATTGTAGTCAAGGCAAGAAATAATCAATCATTCAAAGCTTCTTGACCATTAGGGATTGTACAGTAGAGGAAGGCTATCTAGAGGCAGTAAATTAGCTAAGGAACTTGCCAATTTTTGTATGAAAGTGTGAGACAGTTAGTTATTGTATTGAGAGATTTTGGATTGGAGCTTTGTATGTAATTGTTTCATGATCCATGATATATACATAATAGAAGATAGTGGGGTTTTTAGCTTTATGCTTTCTTGGTAAATTATCTGTGTTATGTGTGATTGATCTTTATTCATGTTATTGTGATTGGTGATTTTTCAAATTCTGCAAAGTTTTAGTAGAAGTGATTCTATATTTAACAGTAGCATATTATTGTTAGATCAGGAGAATCTAGGCAATACATATTTTGTATTAAATTTATACAGATGGAATATGTCTTCTCCAAGCCAACACAGAGTGCTATTCCGTCCTCCCACTTGCACACAGGCAGGAATATTTCAGTTGTCGGAGTCAGAAATGTGGGGATGTCCATCACTTGATTATCTGATGCAGGAGCTCAGAAAACCAATCCTGCAAACTTGGGTTGTGGGTATACCCTCACTATAACTCGACAAGCCAATATTACCCAATTTCAAATTTCAAATCGATTTCCATGTATCCATGGCAGGGTATATACATGGATGATGGAAGATGGGTTGGGGAGACAAGGATGGAGTACCTCAACAGAACGCCCAGCAGAATAGATAGGCAGTGTCATGGAGACTTTTGAACTTGTCGGAGGACATTGGTCAGAGAAGAGAAGGTGTAAAAAATGAAGTGGAAAATTTCAAATGGTTAGCTTACTCCTTTTTATATTATTTCCACTGAGATATGAGAACCACAGACCATTAACATGTCACCTTCAGCTTAGACGGGGACAACATCCAACATATTCGTGAGTAGAACAATGAGACATTACACTATTATACATGTGGCTTTATATTTTTGGTGTTCATGGTAGTTGTACAAAAAATGTAATGATTATAGAATAATATTTTAACCGATCATATTACAAATAAATAATTTTAAATAATAACAAATAATAATTAAATTAAATTCATAATGTTAGATCTTAGAATTTTGTGATCCATATTGTAAATAATAATATCGGATTAATCACATCACTAGGATTTGGTTGAAATTTCAAATCAACTAATGTAAATCATCCTCATGAGAAAATTGCAGGGATGCATTAGGGTCCAGAGCTAGCCGTTAGTAAATTAGTTAAAATAATATTATAAATTAGTTCTTACGAATTATTTACTAAAATATTATTTAGTTATAAAGTAGTTGTTGGGAATTTATTTATTTTTATTATTGTAACACCCCATTTTATTTTAATTATGGTTGACATACTTTTATAAATACATTTGAACTATTAAGTGAAAAACATAATTAACGAATATGGTTATTTGTTAATAAGGCTTGAGTTTATTTCATAAATAAAAATTGATAATTATCTTGAGTAAATGGATTAATTGAATGGTGAAAAGTATTACAAGGTTCAAAAGTAAAAGTATAGGTAGTTTCTGATAGTTACCTTCCCTAAGAGGATAAAAAGGAAATCTTGGGAAGGGGAGGGGGTTCTGTGCAAAAAGAAAGAAGATGGTTTCACAACAGTATGTTGTGAATCAAAGAGTTGTCCAGAACTGGTAAGAAGCCAGTGGAGCTCTGAAACCCAAGAGAAGTGTAGGTTGGATAGAGTTCATAAGGCCTAAATTCTCGTAAATTACCTACTACCTAAAACTCTAGTGCAGAGCACGGGGGGAGCAGAAGACGTGATAGCTTCTCTCAAGGTTAGGTGGAACCATCAATTATCAAAAAGAAAATACAGAGATAAGTATTTGCATTTTCTATTATAGATATAGAGATAAAAAGAAGTGTGTAACTTATTTTCATTGTTATGTTAAAGTATTTATCTCTGAAAGGATTAAATAATACATAATTTCCAATTGACTTAAAGTAGAAGTAAGAGTTTGGAAGTTAAATTAAATAACCAAAATAAAACTGGAACATGTTTATTTAGAAATTATAATTCATAATATGATATGCTGATGGAAATTACTATAAATTTCTACTAATATAAAACTCTGTATAGAAGGAAGACTCCATATGACACATACATAAACCATGCGTTAAAACTAGTAATTTTCTTTGTTACATATGATAGATCTATTGATCATTCACTACCAAGGTTCTGAAATCTAAACAAGAAATATATAATATGTACATGCATGGATGACTATATTATTTGCAAATATAGAATGATGAGGCTCAAAGGTTTAGATCCGAGCCTTGTAGATACAAGGTTGGGTTCATGGTCCTCTGGACAGTGCATTCCCAGGAACCCAAGTAAAACATTATTAACTGAGAAGAAGCAAGTTGTAGAAATTTTCATTAATTAAAAACTCTTGAAAGAAAGATAAAAGAAAATTACAATTTATTTTTTGGAACAATTTAAATGATATATTTCTAAGTAAAATGTAGTGACATGATAACCCTGAATTTCATTTGACAAAAGAAAACCTTGAATTTCAACCAGTCTCTAAACCCTCGGGCGGAGGGAGATATAAACATAAATATAGGAACAAAGGGTTCATTTACTTTATAAATTAATTAACTGTAAATATCATTCAGTGCATTCCTCTATAATGTTACACTTGTTCACATAGGTTTTACCTTTGAAAAAAATATAAATACAATTCTAATAGTAAATCATGGTGCGTAGGCCACCAGACCCATGAGGGACAGAAAAAACTCATACCGCTAAAACCATCCAAGATAACTCTAAAATAGATAATAGTACACTCACAAATACCCTTTAATGAAAAGAGGGATTCAAGGTCTTGTGCATACATAAGAGAAAATGTGGCCCGGTTCTGCAAAATGTTCACACAGAGGGTATAACCCTAAAAAAGATATACACGAGAAAAAGAGGCATGTAAAATTGGATAGAAAGGGGCTTACTTGTGGTGGCCACCTTGGTATCATTCTGCTAAGGATAGAAGAACCCATGCATCTTCATCTTAAACCATACCTGGAACGAACTAAGAACAGAATTAGGTTCACCTTGTTTGACAACGATAAGGAGATAAAACCCTTAGAATAATACATGAGAGAAAACATTGATGAAGCCTGAAGGAAAAAACTGAAATGGGTCTCGGTCATATAACTGCATAGGTCGGGCCTTAGATGAACCAAATTGCACCATTGGTTTGGAGTAAATTAAGGATGAAGAAGCATCCAACATGAAAAAAGTGTTCTCTGGAAGAAGAAAGAAAGATTGAATGTAAACACCCTTCAAAGGGTTATCCACCAAACACTAAACCCATAACCAGCAAGCTAAAAACGATGGTGGACAGTTGAGCATACCTGGGTAACAAAGGCACTCAACGAAATAGCATCGTGGAAAAATAAATAAAGTTAAAATAATTTTAGAACTGAGGAAGTCTCCAAGCCTCAGGGCATAGCATAAAAACAATATATATATGAACTTAAGTAGGAAACAAATAGAAAAACTATTCATGTTGATTCGTAAACTGAAGCACAGTGTCGTTCTATACCTCTAGTGCTTAGCCGGAGTTACACAAGGCTACCTCCAGAGCCTAGATAGAGACATGCAGAGAAAGAAAAAATCCAAGACAATAAACGAATGAGCCAAGGTTGTGGGGCATGGTGTGGGTAGTTACCCTAACCATCCTTGTTTACCTCTCGGTCGTCCGATCAAGATACTCAAAGATTAACAGTGGGCAAAGCTCGAAGGTGGTCAATGCTGGACAACTTCCACCCATCCACCATGCTAGATAGCCGAGTTCCAGAATTTGAGGTGGTCAGACATAAATGGAAATAACCAAAAGCCCACGTGCAATAGTACATGGCATCATGTGCGAGGATATAGAAGATCCTGATCAATTATGTAATGCATAAATATAAAGCAATAAACCATATAATCATATCAACCAGGATCTTAAGTTCCATGCTATGAATATGTTAAACAAGACTCTAAAGTTACATTTCTTATGATGTTGAACACAAATGATTAAGCACGGTCTGTAAACTGTCCATTTTTGACTAGGAAGTTATAAATTATTTAAATATGATGTAACAATAATAAGATTAGTTTGTGCATGATTAGAATCAAAACATGTATGGTAATAGTAAAAGTAGAAGGTTAAGTTTATTTATTTATTATGGTATGTGTTATCACACATAAATTTTTAATTTTTGATTAGGGTCACTCATCTAGGTTTCATCTGTCTCATAAGGTTGATTCATGAAATTGATGAAAAATCATGAAATAAGTCTTTATCCTAAGTCCAAAACACTTCATTAGTCATGTAATCTTAGTAATATCTATCAAGTTTCACTTTAGGTTCACATGCATTGGTTTAAAATTAATTTTTAACCACATGTCTGATTTTTCCTGATTCTGCACTGAATTCTATGCAAAACAGTTGATTTTCCTTGTAGAATCACCTAATAATTCTGTAACAAATCTATCCAATTTATAACTAAGAACATTGCAGAATTATGTTTTTCTTCAAAAATCAATGGGATGGTGACCTGTCAAGTATTTTGTTGTTTAGGGTAAAGTTAAGGTCATACAATTGATTTTCATAATCATCCAAGCATGCAAAAGCATAAATACCACCCATCGTTACTTTCCACTCCCTCATTTGTCATCATTCTCTCCACATTCGAATTCCATTTTTAAAACTTATCCCCAAGCACCTCTCGGTCATCTTTCATTAGATATTTGCATGCATCAATCCATTATCACCTCTGAAAATTCTAGTCTCATAGCAAGCAACTTTCTATTCAGTTTTTCTCTTTGCAGGTGTCACAGTTCAAGAAGGCTAGCATAGTGTTAAAAGAGATAGACATGTAGAAGAAGATTAATAAATGGAGTTTCAGTGGTCAAGTAATTACCTATAGACTTAAATTTGGTCATGGAAGACCCTTCAGTGGTCAAGTAATTACCTATAGACTTAAATTTTGTCATGGAAGACCCTAGTGTTGCATAGGACTTCATCAAAGATTTTTGCATGAGCTTTTACAAGAAGATACAAAGGGAATTCTCTGTTTTTTGACTTTTTGAGCAGTCAACTTGAAGAGAGGTTTTTGGGAAAAAAGAAGAGAATTATAAGAAACGGAGAGAGGTTATTGTCAATAATAGAACAAGGAACAAAAACCTCTTTCATGTTTCTCGCAAGTGTTGTCAATTTTTATATTATAATAGGTCTTTGGATGTTATTTTTAGAGTGTGTTTTCTTCCTATTTTAGACATGTTTTCATAATGCAGTTCCTCGACAACTGGAGATGGTTTGAAAAAACCCAAGAGAGATTTTTCTTATAAACATTTGAATCTAAAAAAAACTCCTCCATTTTTTCAACAAATATGAGGGATCAAGAGATTCCTGAGCTCATGATTGCAGCCTAATTTTTCAGTAAAAATATAGTCATTTTTTAGTAAATGAAGTCGCTGAAGGTGAAAAAGTTGTTTCTTGAGGAGGGTAAGAGGTATTTTGAACCAAATTATCCTTATAATGATTCATATTATCATATCAAATAGTCATGGACCTTTTCTATTCCTAAAATCTAAATTCTATGAAGTCTGTGGGAAATTAGGCAATTCCACAACGTGTCCCGGGCTTGAAGCCCAATTTTTGCTACAGAATTTCTGTAGGATTTTTTTTGCTTCAAAAATAATTTTGATGGAGATCCAAGGAGGGAAAAGATTTTTATTTAGCTCACTAGCCCCAAGGAAGATCTTCCAACTGTCATAAAGGTCAAAGGTTATGCAAAAGGTTGATTTTGGAGTTTTCTACGAAATGAGCACTACGAATGTTTTTGTACATGACTGTTTTAGCAGTCAACTTCAAGTTTGATTTTTGACCAAATGAAAAAATATTTTGGAAATATGAAACAATTTTTTCTTCAGCACAGGCCCATATGCAAAAATATCTCTCAGTTTCTACAAAGCAATCAGGGTTTGGAAATTATACACTCATATTTGAAGCCTATTTTTCAGAATTTTCACTAACCACATTTGAAAAAATTGTAAAATTCGACTTGGAGGAGGTCCATCTCAATATCCACATGGAATAATGATGGAATCAACACTGTACTAATTTCAGTAAAAGGATTTCTTGAACTATTAATGAAAGAAGAGTCCTTTTTGTGTTCAAACTATGCAAAACAGAAATATACCTAGGAAGTCTCCAAGTGATGGAATCATGTTTGAAATAGGTCTCTAAGGTGAGAATTCGAAGCTAGTAAAGTGGAAAATAATTTGTATGAGTCCTCACTCTATAAATGAGATAGTTTAAGAGTTATTAAGGGTTGGGAGATGGTTACTTGACACTACCACTGTTGTAATATTTTGATAATCAGAAATGTACAATTGCAGCATGCCTATTTTAGACTTGAGATTCTTCTTTTTATTCTTATGTAAGTCTTTTATATCATTATTTTACTTTCTCTCTAGTGTTATAGTTGTATAATCATTTTAAATTCATGATTACATGCTCCAAATTCCTTTATACACCTAGTCTATTTTTTTTTCATGTTTTATTAGTTTTCTTATGTATAATCACTTGTAATTCATGGTGACATGCTCCAACTTCTTGTATAAATATAGCTTGTTGTTTTTTCCTTCACGTGTGGTTTTGCCTCAGCTTCCATGAGATAAGTTTACTTGTGACTTAGCTTTCATATTTACTCCATAAGCCCAATGGTATTAAACCCTTTACATTTTCCACCTACATAAAAACAACACATTCAATCCAATTCAGAGTTAGACATCTGCTTTCAAGATTAGTCATTGAATATCCTTTATCCTTTTGAGAGAGCCCTCTCAGATTGGAAAGGCTAATTTCCAGTTACAAGTTGGTTTTAAATAGTTACTCCAAGTTGACCATTGAAGCAGCCCAACAGGACTCAATTTGGGGATAACAATTTGGCACCATTGTTGGGGATGAAGGTGTAAATTTTCCCTAGGAAGAACGACAAATTTTCAGTTCTAACTTCTGAGAGCATCAGACACTTAGGCACATATTAGATGTATTTATTCTCTGGTGACTCCACACATCAAATAATCAATTGTAAGGTGACTATACTACTAAAAGGATCGGTAGCTTGATAAAGTCCCAAGATGAGTTCCATTGCAAGAATAAATGCCAATTATGCCCCTATGAATTGGCCTCACATCTCTGATTTTCCAAATCCTATGCCAAAAGTCGATTGGTTAACTGATCTTCCCATATTTAAAGATTAAAATAAAGACAACGTTACTCTTCATTTTGTTATATTCCATATGCATGTATGCAGACTTAAGGTTCAGTTCCCTGAGGATTGTCTCATGAAGATGTTTATGGTCACTTTAGAAGGAAAAACATGGTCTTGATACAAAAGCCTGCCAAATGGTTCCTTATATTCTCTTACTAATTTCCATGTTGAATTTTATGAGATGAATAAAGAATGTCATTCTTCCTTATTGTTGGTCAGAGACTGCTGTAAACATTTTGTGTGTTTTATTGAATATTTGGAGAATTGTTATGAAGATGATGAGTTCATGGATGAGGAAATTTTAGAGTTCATGACAATCCCTTTCATCACCAAGAAGAAAGGATAGCCTCTCCCTTGGATGAAAACGAAATCCAACAGGAGTTTATTTATGACAATCATGTTACATCCTCTGAGTTTGATGAAATTTTGCAGCAGACTTGTCAATCTTTTGATCATCAGGAATATGAGAATCATTTCCAACAACAGGAGGAAATACTGGAAGATAATTGCTATAATCATCAGGTAAAGGAAGAAATTTATTCTTCATGTCATTCCTTGCATCAGCTTACAACAAATGAAGAAATTTGAGTATGCTTGTTGAATCATAGGAAGAATTACCTCTAGAAATTCCTGTGGTACATGTTGGAGCAGTTCCTTTTGAAAGTGTCCAAGAATACTCCAAGTTTTTCTTTCTCCCAAATGAAAATAATGATCAAAAGATTGCTTTTTTTTTATTTGAGAAAGGTCACAAGAGTTATAAAGAAAAATCTGAACAAGTAACCATCAAAGGATCATATTTACTCACACTTTCTTGTTGATCAACAAGAATTATTCGTGCATACTCTCAAATATCCTTTCGCGGCTCTACTGGAATCTTCTATAGGAATGAATTTCAATATGATTTTTAGTTATGTAGAAAATTTTAGATGGTGGAACAAGTTTTCATCTATCGAGAATGGATTTATGATCAGAGAAGTGGAATGGTTGTTCCAATCCAGTACTCAACTTCTTGATTGGCTTCATTGGAAGTGTGAGATCACTTGATTCAGTTTTTATGCTAAGAAAGTAGAGTAGAACCATTTTTATATAAATAATTTTTAAGATCAAGAATTTTTTCAGTTTCAATTTTAAATTCAGCATGTGTACTTTCAGTTCTTTAGTAGCTATTGGATTTTTCAGTGCCAAGGTTACAGGTCAAAGCAGGTTGCAATTTTTTCATTTTTAATATGGGAGCAACCCAATGGAGGTGGCACTGGAACTACAAGTTCTTTGTTGTACCACAGGGGCACACCATCCCCAGTGGAGCCACTGTTATCACACATAAATTTTTAATTTTTGATTAGGGTCACTCATCTAGGTTTCATCTGTCTCATAAGGTTGATTCATGAAATTGATGAAAAAATCATGAAATAAGTCTTTATCCTAAGTCCAAAACACTTCATTAGTCATGTCATCTTAGTCATATCTATCAAGTTTCACTTTAGGTTCACATTCATTGGTTTAATTTTTTTTTAATCCACATTTCTATTTTTTCTTGATTCTGCAGTGAATTCTATGCAAAATAGGGGATTTTCATTGTAGAATCACCTAATCATTCTGTAGTAAATCTGTCAAATTTATAACTGAGAACACTGAAGAATCATGTTTTTCTGAAAAAATGAATGGGATGATGACCTGTCAATTATTTAGTGGTTTAGGGTAAAAAGGTAAGGTCATACGATTGATTTTCATAATCATCCAAACATGCAAAAGCATAAATACCACCCATCATTGCTTTCCACTCCCTCATTTGTCATCGTTCTCTCCAAATTCGAATTATATTTTTAAAACTTATCGCCAAGAACCTCTTAATCATATTTCATTAGATATTTTCATGCATCAATCCATTATCACCTCTAAAAATTCTAGTCTCATAGCAAGCAACTTGCTATTCAATTTTTCTTCTTGCAGGTGTCATAGTTCAAGAAGGCCAGCACAATGTTAAAAGAGATATACATGCATAAGAAGACTAATAAAGGGCATTTCATTGGTTAAGTATGAACCTATAGACTTAAATGTGGTCATGGAAGACCCTAGTGTTGCATAAGACTTCATCAAAACTAGTTTCATGAGCTTTTACAAGAAGATACAAAGGGATTTCTCTGTTTTTTGAATTTTTGAGTAGTAAACTTGAAGAGCTATTTTTGGGCAAACAAAAGAGAATTATAAGAAATTGAGAGAGGTAATTGTCACTCATATAACAAGGAACTAAAACCTCTTTAAATTTTATCATAATTTTTTCCAATTTTGATATTTGAAGAGGTCTTTAGACGTTATTCTCAGAGTGTGTTTTCTACCTCCTTTAGACATTTTTTTATAATGTAGTTCCCTGACAACTGGAGATGGTTTTAAAAAACCAAAGAGAGGCTTTTATTATAAACATTATTATCTACAAAAAAATCTTCCATTTTTTCAAAATATATCAGGAATCAAGAGATAGGATCTCATGATTGTAGCCTAACTTTTCAGTAAAAAAACAATTATTTTTTGGTAGATGAACTTGTTGAAGTTGAAAACGTTGTTTCTTGAGGAGGGTAAGAGGTATTTTGAACCAAATTCTCCTTATCATGCTTCATCCTATCATTTCAGACATCCATGGAACTTTTCTAGACCTAAAATCTAAATTCTATGAAGTCTATGGGTAATTACGCAATTCCGCAGTGTGTCCCAACCTTGAAGCCCAGTGTTTGCTGCAGAATTCTCTAGGATTTTTTTTTATTCAAAAATAATTTTGATGGAGATCCAAGGAGATAAAATATGTGTATTTAGCTCATTATCCCCAAGGAATATCCTCCAACATTCATAAAGGTCAAAGGTTATGAAAAAGGTGGATTTTAGAGTTTTCTACGAAATGAGCACTAGAGAATTTTTTGTACATAATTGATTTAGCAGTCAAATTCAAGTTTGATTTATGACCAAATGAAAAAGGATTTTGGAAATAAAAAAGAGTTTTCTCTTCATCACATGCCCATCTACAAAATGTAGGTTTTAACCCTATACAAAAATCATCTACAAACGAATCTTAAAACAAAAAATAAACAATAGCGAGAACATAAAAAATAAAACATATAAACACAGAGATTTTCCCCTGGATCCCAAATCGGGATGAATAGCTTGATTTTTCATTATATTCCTTTTAGTGTTACAACACATATATATGCATGCCGAAGAATACATAAACCCCAATCCATTAACCCTCGATAAGAACATAACCGTAGCTCCCTTGACTGTATCTACAAAATACCAGGGGCCGAAAACCATCATCCCCCAAAACCATGTGCAAAATCATGCATAAAACCATGGGTGGGTCCGCCTATGAGTGGGTCCACACACCAAAAAATATTTCCCGGGGTGCTTCCCTAGACCTCGACAGGGGGGGCAGTCGCTGGCGCCCCCCCTGTGACCCCCCTATTGTGCCCAGTGCAACGTACAGTGCATGGAGATAGTCGTGGAAAGAATATAACACATACCCAAAATTCTCCCACTTGTTGTTTTCTTTCCTCAAGGTGGCCACAGGAGAGCTTAGTCATTATCCCAACTCTGCAACACCCATTATTTCTCTACACAAAGAGAACTTCTGAGTGCTCACAGACTTTGTTAATGCATATACAACATTCTTCAATGTGTCCACCTTTACCAGCAACACCCTTTTATCCTCAACCATATCTCTCACAAAGTGATATTGAACATCAATGTGCTTTGTCTTTGAATGATAAGCAGAGTTCTTAGCCAAGAAAATTTCACTTTGGCTATCACATTCTATCCTTATAGCTCACTGTACCAACCCCATACTATAACACAATCTCTGCAACTAAATTGCTTCCTTGCTTGCATGAGTGGCTGCCATGTATTCTGCCTCTGTAGTTGAAAGAGCCACTACAGACTGTCTTTTACTCATCCAACCGACTACACCTCCAAATAGGATAAGCACATACCCACTTGTAGGTATTCTTTGGTCTAGATCTCCATCCCAGTCTACATCAAAAAAACCACGAATGTCCAACACTCTTTCCAATCCTAGTCTTCCCTAGTAGCACAACCCATAATCACTAGTGCCATGAAAATATCTGAAAACCCGCTTCACTACTGTCCAATGCTCCTTCCTTGGGTTGACATAAACCTACTAAATACTCCCACTGCATGTGCAATCTATGGTCTGGTACAGACCATTTCATACATCAGGCTACCCACTGCACTTGCATATGGAACATGGGACATATCCTTCTCTTCTTCTTGTGCCTTGGGACACTGTTCAGCAAACATATTTACACCTACAAGAATAGGAACATTCATCGGTTTACTATCCTGCATATTGAACCTCTGTAATATAGTCTCGACATACTTCCTCTGGTTTAACCAAAGCTTCCTCTTTACTTGATCTCTCTTAATTTCCATGCCCAAAATATAGTTTGCAACACCAAGATCCTTCATGTCAAATTTGGAGAATACTTGGGTCTTCAAATCTTGGATAATTTCTTTTTCATTTCCAATCAATAACATATCATCCACATACAAGACCAAATAAATAACATGGTCACCAATTAATTTAAAATAAACAAAGTGATCCTCCTTGCTTCTGGTGAAGCCAAGTCCCCGTATATAGGTATCAAATTTTTGATACCACATCCTTGGTGAATGTTTTAACCTATACATAGACTTCTTTAATATGCATACCAGTTATTTCTTCCCCTTCACCATAAATCCTTTAGGTTGTTTCATGTATATCTCCTCTTCTAGATCCCCATGAAGAGATTTTGTCTTCACATCCATCTGTTCTACCTCAAAATCAAATGCAGCAACAAAAAATAAAAGCAATCTAATAGAAGTAACTTTGGCAACTGGAGAAAAAATATCACCAAAATCAATTCCCAGCACTTGGGAAAATCCTTTTGCTACCAATCGAGCTTTGTATTTCTCCAATTTTCCTTATACATTCATCTTATTCTTAAACACCCATTTGCTCCTGATGGGCTTCCTTCCAGCTGACAACTCCACCAGATCCCATGCCTCATTTTTATGCAAGGATGCCATTTCATCAACCATGGCCTCCTTCCATAGTTTTCCATCCTCTTAATCTACTACGTCCCTAACAGTTCTGGGACCATCATTAGTTATAGTTAAAGAAAAATTTGAGCAAAAATCAGATGGACTGTACCTTTCTGTTTGTCTTCTTTCCCGAACTGATCTTCTCACTGCTAGAGCTTGTGGCTCTTCCTCTTCTGAGTCTTCTTCTGTTGTAGAGTTTTATTCATCCTCCTTTAGGTCAAACTCTATCTTCTCAGGTTCCTTTGGTAGGAATTCATGTTTAACAACATCTTTCAGCTCTCTAAACACCACATCTCAGTTGTACACAACCTTCCTTTTTTCCGGGTTCCAAATCTTGTAACCCTTTAAACCATTCTTATACCCAATAAATATGCACCTTTCACATTTATTATCCAAATTGGTCCTTTTCTCCTTTGGAACATGTACATATGCATCAAATCCAAATACCCTGAGATGTGAAGGAAAGGGTTTCTTACCAGTCCATACCTCATGTGGAGTCTTATCCTCCAATGCTGATGAAGCTGATCTCTTAACCAAGTAACATGTAGTCTACACTTCCTCTACCCAGAATTCTTGTCCTAACCTGGTACCACTGAGCATGCTTCTTTCCTTTTCCATTAGTGTTATGTTCATTCTTTCTGCAACTCCATTTTTCTGAGGTGTGTATGGAGTAGTTTTTTGTCGTGATATACCACACTTCTTACAAAACTCTTCAAATTCTTTCTTGCAAAGCTCCCCACCATTATCCATCCTCAGCACCTTTATCTTATTCTCTGTCTGGTTTTCCACCAGAGCCTTAAAGTATTTAAATATTTCAAAGACTTCAGGTTTCTTTCTCAAGAAATATATCCATGTATTCCTTGAGAAGTCATCTATGAATGAAACATAGTACATAGAATTACCCAGTGATGGAACCGAATAGGTCCAAACACATCACTGTGTACAAGTTCTAATATCTTGTTCGCCCTCTTAGCACCAGAAGGAAAAATAACCCAATTCTGCTTCCCATATACAAAATGTTCACAAAAATCAAAATCCAAAGAGAAATTATACATACCTTCTACCATACCAATTCCATGCAATATCCCAAGGCCCTTCTCCCCAATATGTCCAAGCCTTTGATGCCATAGCATGGTCTTTTCTCATGAGACCGCTAGGCTTTCCACTCCACTTTCAGGAACCAAAGAAATGTTGCACCCATCAATAATAGTGCTGCCCTGAAGCTTGTACAGAGTTCCAATCTGAACTCCCGACATTAATACTAGTTCTCCCCGCACCATCTTACAAGTATCTTTCTCGAAAACTATTCTTACACCTGCATCATCCATATTGCTTATAGAAATCATATTTCTGGCTAATGCAGGAATGTGTAGAACACTAGAAAGTGTTCTAATACTTCCACCTTGCAGCTTCAGCTTGAATTTTCCATGTCCAAAGATTCTGGCCTTCCTATCATCCCCTAGGAAGACATCACCACCATCATATTTCTCATACTCATAGAACCACTCCTTATGGGGAGTGAAGTGAAAGGATGCACCTGAGTCAATCAACCATGACTCATGATATACATGTGTATTTGAAGAAGAAGACAAATACACATCCCCAACTTCATCTGAGGTTTTTTTTGCCTCTGTAGAAGGAGCATCATCAGATCCCTTTCCTTTCTCAGGGGCTTTATATCTGCAGTCCTTTTTGTAGTGCCCTTCCTTTCCGCATTTCCAGCACACCTTTATAGACTTTCCAGGAGATTTAGATCTCCGTCTAGATTTAGATCTCCCACTCGAAACCTTATTCTTGTTTTTGTTTTGGGACCTTCCTCGTACAGATAAGGCATCTCCATTTTGGCCCTCCATATTTCTCCTTCTCATTTCCTCCGACAGCAAGGCTGAGACAATGTCATCAAAATTCAAGGTAGTTGTATTGCTACCTATTGAAATAACTAGACTGTCCCATGAATCTGATAGAGAACACAACAAACTAATGCAGTTATCTTCATCTGAGATTTTAATATCAACATATGATAGCTGGATTACGATAGTATTGAAGGTGTTTAGATGCTCTATTACCAAGTCTCCATCCTTCATCCTATGGTTATACAACTTTTTCCGCATGAACAATTTATTCACCAGAAACATAGATTGGTACAAATTCACAAGGATGTCCCACAAATTCTTCATCGTAGCTTCCCCAGATACATTCAACAATACCGAATCTGAGACACAACCATATTGTGCTCTTCGCCTTCTGATCCAACTTCTTCCAGTCTTCATCTGACATTGCCATTGATTTAGTACCTAGATCTACCGCAATCCATTGATCTTTATTGACCAACAGGTCCTTCATCTTGAGCTTCCACAACTCAAAACTCTGACCATTAAATTTCTCAATCTCTATCTTTCCACTGCTTGCCATCTTCTTTCACCACAAGAATCGATCTCATAGATCTCCCACTGAACAGGTTCTACCTCAGGCCCAAGAAAAAAACCCATCAGCAGCAAAGGCATCCCCTTGAAGCCGAAACAACTCTGATACCAAATGTAGGTTTTAACCTTGTACAAAAATTATCTACAAACGAATCTTAAAATAGAACATAAATAATAGCGAGAGAATAAAACATAAAACAGATAAACACATATATTTTTCCCTGGATGCCAAATTGGGATGACCAAATTTATTTTTCATTATATTCCTTTTAGTGTTACAACACTTATATATACATGTCGAAGCATATGTTATCACCAAAATAGAACCCTGATAGGCTGTTGATCAGACTACCTTAGTGTAACTATTTCAAACCAACCTTTTAGCTGAGGCTTAGCCTCCTCAGCCTGAGAGGGCTCTCTCAAGGGTTTATGATATTGATTAATTATAATATAGATGGTTAAATCTATCTTGGTTTTGTGTGTTTGTAGGTTGAAATATGAAGGCTTTCTACCATTGGGCTATGGAGTCAATAATTCAGTAGATTCAGTGGCAAGGTTTATGGACATGGAAGCTGAGGAAAATGGGATTTTTAAATAAAGATAATTCACTCAAGAACATAGGTCAACACAGTAATTCCATTACTAAAGGAAGTCAGAGCACATGGTTGTGAATTTTGAGTAATAGCAAATAAGATATACTGCTAAACACAATAATTCCATTACTAAAGGAAATCAGAGCACATGATTGTGAATCCTGAGTAATAGCAATGAAATTTATTGTTAGGGTTTCAAAGGTAGTTTACTCACAAGATATAGAAAAAACACAGTCATCACATTACTAAAGGAAGTCAGAGCATAATATTATTAATTCTGAGTAATAGCAATAATATCTACTGAAAATGATTCAAAGTAACATATAAATCAATAAAACATTAACCCCATGAGAGCTCAGATATGTTTAGGAAAACCTTTCTGCATTACTGATTATCTTTCATAGCACAAAGCAACATTTGGGCCAAAAAGTCTTCAACCTTTTAATAATTCATATATAGCTTTTACAATATGGATTCTATGATCCATCATCAAGAGAATTTGAATTTATATTATTGACACCTATTCTAACCATAAAATAGGCTCTTAATTACAACTAACAGCTAACTGTCTCTTTTAGAAGTCCTAATACAAATAGGACTAAAACTGCTAAAACATTTTTAAACAACCTTATCTAAACCTTTAATTCTTAGTTTTCCACCTACAACCTCATGAGGTCGAAATTGGTGATGCCTCCATCTTTGTTATGAACCTTCTTGTTCCATGACATAACTACCCTAGAAACCAGGAAACAGTTTGCTGAAATTTAGCCCTTACCTCCATGCTTGTCTTCCAACACTTTTGCTGGAAATTTTAACCTTTTTAGACAAGTGACATGTGTTATCACTTACATAGAACCATTCCCTTCCACCTGTGCAAAAATAAGTCCTTGAAAGAGTGTAAAGAGGGTTGATGTGTCTGCAGTACGAAAATATCAGTTGTTTTCATAGCACAGTAACTATGTCTTTGTAAACATCTCTTAACATCCAATTTCTTCTACTTTAACACCTAGAACTTCATTTTTGAACCCTTTCCATCCTCTATCAGCATCAACACTTCAAAAACCAGATGTTGTACCTCTTGAAACCTTAACAAAATGCTGAAAATTGCACCTACAACAGTTTCATAGCGTGCTACGAAATTGCTGTGTATGTCATCTACAACAAAATTTTTCAAAAATCTCAGTTTTTAAAACTTATTGCACTTTTTCCATGATGTATAAAAGCTTTAATAATCAACATATGTCATCCTTTAAGTGTTTTCAAAAATTTAAGTCCTTCTCCACAACAAAACTGCATTAAGAAATTATAACTTAATGTTCTGATTTATCTGAAAAATAGGTGTTGAGACAGAGATTTTATTTTCTCACCCATAATGTATTTTTAAAAACTGAAGGTGGCTTTTGGAGAACATGATGTCTTGAACAAAAACCTATCTTGGTTTTTTTAAATACTTCTCCTACTACCCAAAAACTGTATTTGAACAACCTATATAAAACTGGAGAATCTTGATTTCTGAAAATAAGGCTTAAAAGAAAGCCTTGTATCTCCCAACTGGTAACACTTATGAGAAAAGTGAGATAGGTTATTGTAGCTGGAGATTTTATGAAGAAACACTCCTTAAAAATTCCAAAATACCTTTTCTTGTAGCCATAAACAGATCATGAAGTTGACTAATAAAAATAGAAAAGATTATTTTTCTCTCAATGACTTTCAACTATTTTCGTAACGCAAGTTGAGTCATCAATTTTTCCCACCTCATAATGAATTTGAAGAAAATGAAATATTTTTTTGTAGTTCAGTATGTTAGGAAGAAAAACCTCTTTCAGTTTTCAAAAATGAGTTTTTAGTTGCTAAAGAACCCTTCTGGAAAAAGACTACTAAAAGAAGAAAAACAGGGTTTTTTGCTGAAAAAGGTTGTTTCAACCATTTCATAGTGTGCTATGAAAACAGTGCTTTCGTAGAACAAATCACCCTTTTTGAGCTAGCCGCACTATGAAAACATGGATTCCTAGCATAATTGCAAAATTTTACCTTAAACCTAATGGAATGAATTTTAAATGGATGATGGGACCTTTAAACTATGGAATAAGGTTGTTAAACTTTATTTGACAATGAAAATGAGACTCTAACCCTATCACTTAACCCTTTAATCATGAAATGACCTACAACCTATTTAAGACCATGATTAGAGATAAGGAAAACTTTCAGAGTTTATTGATCATGGAGTGGACCTAGAAGACTTCATTTGAACTTGTAATATGACCTATCCTTTACCAATGACTTAAAATGACTTCTAAACCTCCTTGAAATCATGACCAAAATTAGAGTTGACACAATGATTTTTGAGAATTTTTGGTTGACAACAGTGGCTCCACTTGGGATAGTGTGGCCCTATGGTACACTAAGAACTGGTAGCTCTAGTGCTGCTATCCATCCTTTAGAATAAAACTCTGAAATTTTGCCAAGATTCCCTTCAAGCTTTAATGGCCTTCACCTCGGGCTCTAGCTTGATGATCACTGCATAAGAAACAAATTTGTACCTATTGAAAATATGCTCAGTCAACTTTGAGCTTATTCACACACTCCTACTTACCCTATCAGCTGCAATCTCCATTTGAAGCTCAAGGAACATGAAACGTCCAATAAAGCTAGTCATTGATCTAATCTGACACTTGAATCTCTTGATTGTACTTGAAGAAAAAATAAACATGATACTAAAATAACCAAGGTAGCATGAGATATATCTGATCTTCATAATGGAAATATAGTTGGAAATCTGGACTATATAACCTTTCCATGTAGCCAGCTATAGGGTCAAAGAAGACATGGTTAGTTTGATGTTTCTTATGATATTCTGAAGCTTTAGACAACTCACCAATACTTTGATCATCTACATAAGGCTTCAACTATGTGCTCTCAAACTGCTCCTCAAATTTATTTTCAAAAACAATGTATTCTTCCTCAATCTCAAAAGAGAAAGGAAGCAACACCCTCTCTTTGTATTCTGCCATAGAAATCTTTTGAAAAGTATGATCATGATCATGAAGACTATATGATTGAATTTGACCTTGTAAACCTTCAATGTATTTTTCAATGTTCTTAGCAACTTCATCCAAAAATTTAATCTTATCTTCTATCTTGCACTTAAATGATTTTAGATAAGAAGACAAGGAAAAAGAAAAATTTTCATCTATTTCTTAATTAATATGATCATCATTCCATTGTTTGAAACTTTGAATTGAAGGAGTGTTTGCCACCAACTTTGTTCTGTCTATCCATTCCTCCAAAAACATAAGCCAAAAGTCTGCAAATGACTTAATAGATCTGACAGGAAAACTTTCAATCAACTATTTACATTTCCCTTGAAATGAATCATAGAACAACATAATGCAAACATCTTCATGTTTGACTCTAAGAAGCTTGGTAAAATCACAGAAATATGATATATGCTTCAAAGTCAAACTCAAATCATCTCCATTGAATTTTGGACCATTCCTTAGAAAATATGTATCCTTAGGAAAATGATTTGGGAAACCATGAATTCCTAAAAAATTTATGCATGCATACCTTAAAATAAGAATGGTAGCATCTGAGTTCTTCATAACTCCAGTGGAATCACCATGAATCTATGAATTTTGAATTCTTCAACAATGGAGTCACCAAGGTAGTTCTACAGCCTCAAATAGATTTTGAGCTCATGCTACCTTCAAGAGTTCAACTTCATGATTTTCGGGAGATGTATATATTTGAATCTCGACAGATGCACCAAAAATGTTATCACCAAAATAGGACCCTGATAGGCTGTTGATCAAACTACCTCAATGTAACTATTTCAAACCAACCTTTTAGCTAAGGCTTAGTCTCCTCAACCTGAGAGGGCTCTCTCAATGGTTTATGATATTGATTAATGATAATATAGATGGCTAACTCTATCTTGGTTTTGTGTGTTTGTAGGTTGAAAGATGAAGGCTTGCTACCATTGAGCTATGGAGTCAATAAGTCAGTAGATTTAGTGGCAAGGTTTATGGACATGGAAGCTGAGGAAAATGGGATTTTTAAATAAAGATAATTCACTCAAGAACATAGGTCAACACAGTAATTCCATTACTAAAGGAAGTCAGAGCACATGGTTGTGAATTCTGAGTAGTACCAAATAAGATCTACTGCTAAACACAATAACTCCATTACTAAAAGAATTCAGAGCACATGATTGTGAATTATGAGTAATAGCAATCAAATTTACTGCTAGGGTTTCAAAGGTAGTTTACTCACAAGATATAGAAAAAAAACAGTCATCCCATTAATAAAGGAAGTCAGAGCATAATATTATGAATTCTGAGTAATAGCAATAATATCTACTGCAAATGATTCAAAGTAACATATAAATCAATAAAAAATTAACCCCATGAGAACTCAGATATGTTTAGGAAAACCTCTCTGCAGTATTGTTTATCTTTCATAGCATAAAGAAGCAGCTGGGCCAAAAAGTCTTCAACCTTTTTCTAATTCGACCTCTTGCTTCATATATAGCTTTTACAATATGGATTCTATGATCCATCATCAAGAGAATTCGAATTTCTATTATTTACACCTATTCTAACCATAAAACAAGCTCTTAATTACAACCGAAAACTAACTGTCTATTTTAGAAGTCCTAATACAAATAGGACTAAAACTCCTAAAACATGTTTCAACAACCTTATATAAACCTTTAATGCTTATTTTTCCACCTGCAACCTCATGATATCGAATTTGGTGATGTCTCTAGCTTTGTTATGAACTCTGTTGTTCCATGACCTAACTGCCCTAGAAACCAAGAAACAGTTTGCTGAAATTTAGCCCTTACCTCCATGCTTGTCTTCCAAAAATTTTTCTGGAAATTTAGAACCTTTTAGACAAGTGACATGTGTTATCACTTTCATAGAACCATTCCCTTCCACTTGTGCAAAATTAAGTCCTTGAAAGAGTGTAAAGAGAGTTGATGTGTTTGCACTACGAAAATATCAGTTGTTTTCGTAGCGCAGTAACTATGTCTTTGTAAACATCTATTAATATCCAATTTATTCTGATTTAACACCTAGAACTTCATTTTTTAACCCTTTCCATCCTCTATCAGCATCAACACTTCAAAAACCATATTTTTTACCTCTTTAAACCTTAACAAAACGCTGAAAATTGCACCTACAGCAATTTCGTAGCGCGCTACGAAAATGCTGTGTATGTCATCTACATCAAAATTTTTCAAAAATCTCAGTTTTTAAAAAATATTGCACTTTTTCCATGATTTATATAGGCTTTAATAATCAACATATGTCATCCTTGAAGTGTTTTCAAAAAGTGAAGTCCTTCTCCACAACAAAACTGCATTAAGAAATTATAACTTACTGTTCTGATTTATCTGAAAAATAGGTGTTGAGACAGAGCTTTTATTTTCTCACCCATAATGTATTTTGAAAATATGAAGGATTTTTTTCGATACCATGATGTATTGAACAAAAACCTATCTTGGTTTTTTGAAATACTTCTACTACCCAGAAACTGTCTTTGAACAACCTGTATAAAACTGGAAAATCCTGATTTCTAAAAATATGGCTTGAAAGAAAGCCTTGTATCTCCAAATTGGTAACACTTGTGAAAAATTTGAGATAGGTTATTGTAGTGGGAGATTTTATGAAGAAAAAACTCCTTACGAAGTCCAAAATAACTTTTCTTGTGGCCAGAAACTGATCATGAAGTTGACTACTAAAAATAGAAAACAAAGTTTTTCTTTCAATGACTTTGAGCTGTTTTCGTAGCGCAAGTTGAGTCATCAATTTCTCCCACCTCATAATGAATTTGAAGAAACTGAAATACTTTTTTGTAGTTCAGTATGTTAGGAAGAAAAACCTCTTTCAATTTTCAAAAATGAGTTTTCAGTTGCTCAATAACCCTTCTGGAAAAAGACTACTAAAAGAAGAAAAACAGGGTTTTTTGCTGAAAAAGGTTGTTTCAGCCATTTCGTAGCGCGCTACGAAAATAGTGTTTTTGTAGCGTAAATCACCCTTTTTGAACTAGCTGTGCTACGAAAACATGGATTCCTAGCATGATTGCAAAATTTGACCTTAAACCTAATGGAATTAATTCTAAATGGATGATGGGACCTTTAAACCATGGAATAAGGTTGTTAAACTTTATTTGAAAATGAAAATGAGACTCTAACCCTATCACTTAACCCTTTAAGCATGAAATGACCTAAAAACTATTTAAGACCATGACTAGAGATAAGGTAAACTTTCAGAGTTTATTGATCATGGAGTGGACCTAGAAGACTTCATTTGAATTTGTAATATGACCTATCCTTTACCAATGACTTAAAAGGACTTATAAACCTCCTTGAAATCATGACCAAAAGTAGAGTTGGCACAATGATGTTTTGAAAATTTTTGGGTGATAACAGCATACATAAACCCCAATCCATTAACCTTGAATTAGAACATAATTGTAGTTCCCTTGACCGGATCTAAAAAATACTAGGGGCCGAAAACCATCGTCCCCCAAAACCATGTGCAAAATCATGCAAAAAACCATGGGTGGGCCCGCCTATGAGTGGGTCTACAACACAAAAACCTATCTTAGTTTGGAAATTATACACTCATCTTTGAAGCCTATGTTTCAGAATTTTCACTAACCAGATTTATGAAAAAAAAGTAGAATTTGACTTGGAGGAGGTCCAACTTAGCATCCACGTGGCATAATGACACATCAGAACTCCAATACACTCATCAAATTATTTGGTTGTAGTTGATAAGGGTTATTAAAGGGATTTATTGAATTATTAATGAAAGGAGAGTCCTTTTTGTATTCAACCTCTGCAAAACAAAATATCCCTAGGAAGCTTACAAGTGATGGAATCATGTTTGAAATAGGTCTCTGAGGTGGGAATTCGAAGCTAGAAAGGTGGAAAATCATTTATATGAGTCCTCACTCTATAAATGAGATAGTTTTAGACTTATAAAGGGTTGAGAGATTGTTACTTGACACTACCACTATTGTAATATTTTGATAATCATAAATATACAGTTGCAGCATGCCTATTTCAGACCTAAGATTCTCGTTTTTATTCTTATCTAAGTTTGTTATATCAGTATTTTACTTTCTCTCCAGTGTTATAGTTGTATAATCACTTGGAATTCATGATTACATGCTCCAACTTCCTTTATACACCTAGTCTGTTGTTTTTTCATGTTTTATTAGTTTTCTTATGTATAATCACTTGGAATTCATAGTGACATGCTCCAACTTCCTGTATAAATATAGCTTGATGTTTTTTCCTTCATAATAAAATTGCCTCATCTTCCATGAGATAATTTGACTTGTGACTTAGTTTTCATATTGACTACATAAGCCCAATGGTAGTAAACCCTTTACATCTTCCACCTTCACAAAAATAGCACATTCAATCCAATTCAGAGTTAGCCATCTGATTTCAAGATTACTAATTGAATATACCTTATCCTTTTGAGAGAGCCCTCTCTGACTGGAAAGGCTAATTTCCAGTTACAAGTTGGTTTGAAATAGTTACTCCAAGTTAACCATTGAAGCAGCCCAAAAGGACTCAATTTGGTGATAATAGTATGTGTATTAGATGTGAAAATTGGTATCAGAGCTTGGTTACACGGTGGGAAAATATGGGACAATGTGATGATTTGTGTGTTTTCAATATCTTGTTTTGAAAATGTGCACAAAGAGTGATAGGAAGACTGGTAGAAAATTCCAATGAGGAGAGGATGCAGTCACCAAATGGAAAGAACTACAAGGGAAGATCATCCCCTGTACAACCCTGATATTAACCCAGAAATGTGGGTGCAATTGAGCTTGGAGCAACACCAACTAACCAGTATATTGCTGGAAGAACAAAAACGTCAAACCAATAGGTTGTAGGATACAGTGCAACAACTCCAGACAGAGATGATCAGGGTACAAATTGGCAATGAAATATTGATGTGGGAACAAGAAAAGATAATCAAGAATCTCTCAGATAAGTAGAATCATCCTACCACACAACCTAGTCCAGAGAGGGACACCCATGAAGAAGGAGAGCAATAACATCAAATTCATGGCAATATAGAGTGGGGTAATAAGAGTAGGAATTACAATGAAGCTGAATCTGGTAATGTTTTAGATCAACAAGAGTGAACGAAAAAAAAAGTATAATTACAGGGTGAGTTCCAGAAGATTAAGCCTCCTACATTGGATGGAGAGGCTGAAGAAATGATGAAAGCTTGGATAATTAATATGAATAAATATTTCCAAGTTTATGAATATAACAACAAACTCAAGGATTTCCTAGCTATCTATAAATTGCAGGAAAAGGCTACATTATGGTGGGAAGAGGTGAAAAATGTGCATGGGATGAAGATCAGAATGTGACTTGGGATGAGTTCCAATAGTATTTCAAGGACAAATACCTAACCGAATGATTTTATGATGAAAAATCGAGAGATTTTCATGATTTAAAGTTGGATCAATTGTCTATGGATGAATTCATTACTAAATTTACCTCTTCGTTAAGATATGTACCATATTTGAGAGATGAAAAGGAAAAGGTACAACTATTCTTGAGTAGTTTTCCTGCTCACATGAAGAAGAGGATCGAATTTGTGAACCCAAACACTATGGATGAGGTAATATGAAAAGCACGAATGTGCTATGAGTAGTGCAAGGCAAAGGGTGAAATTGGCAGAAGTTACATAAACCCCCGAATAGTTGAAAACTATAAACTGCAAAGCCAGAAATTTAAAATTCCATGGCTAGTACAATTGGCTACGGTAACAAAGAGATGAGTTAATGCCAAAGTCTCAAATTGTATTATGAATATTGGAGAAAAAGATATAACTATAGAACTAAATATTATACCTCTGGGTTCCTATGACATTCTTTTGGGAATGGACTGGTTAGAAAAAAAATGGTCATTGGTAGATTGCAAGGAGAAAATTATCCATTTTAAGGCAGCAGATGGTACATGTCAAGAATTGAAAGGAATTAAGAAGCCACTTTAATTGCACCCCATTACTGCATCCCAGTTGGGTAAATGCATTAGAAAGGTGTGTCAACTTTATGCAATTCAGGTGGGGTTTTCTAACTCCAAGGATATGGCCCTTATTCTAGAAAATATACCTATTTTCCAGGAATTCATTGATGTATTTCTTGAAAATACTCTAGGATTACCCATGAAATGAGACATTGATTTTACTATAGAATTAATACCTGGGGTAGCGCTTGTGTCACGAGCACCATACATGATGATTGTTTCTGAATTAACATAATTAAAAATGCAGCTACAAGAACTCATGGACAAAGGGTATATTCGATCAAGTGTGTCCCCTTGGGGAGCACCAATGTTGTTTGTTATGAAAAATGACAGTACGATGCATATGTGCATGGATTACCACCAGCTTAATAATCTTAATTCCAAAAACAAGTACCTATTAGCATGTATAGACAACCTCTTTGATCAGGTGAAGGGAGAAAAAATATTTTCAAAGATTGACCTGAGATTTAGGTATCATCAGATACAGATTAAGGATGAGGAAATATCCAAAAAAACTTTTTGTACCCGGTACAGACACTATGAATTTGTGGTGTTACCATTCGGGTTAACCAATGCACCAACAACTTTCATGAGCCTGATGCATGGTATATTTCACCCATTGTTGGATAAATTTGTATTAATATTCATTGATGATATACTGATCTATTCTAAGAATATTTAATATCACAAGGAACACTTATGCTTGGTGCTAAAAATGTTACAGGAACACCAAATCTACACCAAATTTAGTAAATGTGATTTTTACAAGGAACATATCCAATATTTGGGCCATGTGATATCTGCTGAAGGGATTTCTGTGGACCTTGAAAAGATAAAGATGATTCCGGAATGGAAATTTCACATAAATGTAGCAGACATATGTTCATTCATGGGCTTAGATGGTTACTACCAGCGATTCATTGAATGCCTCTCTAATATATCTTTTCCCATAACCTCCTTGCAGCAAAAGGGGAAAGTCTTTAAGTGGACCAAAGAGTTTCAAAGTGTTTTTGAATGACTAAAGGAACTATTAACTACTGCCCTTGTACTAAAAGTAGCAGAGCCATGCAAGGAATTTAAAGTCTGTACTGATGCCTGTAAGGAAGGGGTGGGAGCAGTATTGTCCCAAGAAGGCAAGGTTATAGCATATAAATCCAAAAAAATTAAGGACCATGAGAAGAGGTACTCTGCCTATTATTTAGAATTAACTACAATAGTACATGCCCTTTGATTTTGGAGACATTAGTTGTTGGGGAACATATTTTTGCTAAGGACTGACTGTAGCAGTTTGACTAGATACTTTAAACAATCAGATTTAAATTCTCACCAAGCAATATGGAATGCGTTCCTAAGTGAATTTTATTTTGACATTAAACATGTAAAATTTAAGGAGAATCGTGTTACCGATTATTTAAGAAGAAAATTACATTGCATCTATGAAATTTATTTTAATAAAGTGGAATCTAAGTTCCAGGAGCAGATCATGGAGGCATAAAAAAGAGATCCTGAATATCAATTCTTATGGAAGAAAGAAAGAGAGGCCATAGAACAAGGAAAGAAATCAGATTATGAAATCAATGATAAACAACACTTTTTATTTCGAAGGAAAATATTCATTCCAAATAAGATGAGCTTAAGGGCGCTGATTTTGGATGAATATCATCAGAGTTCCTATGCGGGACATCCTGGATATCAAAATATGCCAACAAAAATTAGGAAAGACTATTTTTGGTCTAGAATGCATAAAAAAATTTCTAATTACCTGACCAAATCTTTGAAGTGTCATCTAGTCAAGGTGGACCACCAACATCCAGCGGGATTGCTTCAGCCTATTCATGTACCAGAATGGAAATGCAAAGTCATTTCACTTGATTTCATTACAGGATTACGAAGAAGTAAAAGACACAATGATTCAATTATGGTGGTGGTGGATAGGCTCAACAAGGTAGCTCATTTTATACCTATCTAGTCAACCTACAAGACCATATAGACTACATATATCTTCATGAGAGAAATATTTAGACTGCATGGTATTCCCAGAATCATCATTTCAGATCAAGACGTAAATTTTACATTTGCTTTCTAGAAAACACTATTCATTGGCTTGGGAACACAAATTTAGTTTAGTACTTCTTATCATCCTCAAAAGGATGGAAAAATGGAGAGGGTGAATTAAATATTAGAGTACATTCTATGCATGTACGTTTTTCAGCAACCCAAAAAGTGGGAAGATTATATGCATCTGATCTAATTCACTTATAATAACGAATATAAAAAATCTTAAAGATGAGTCCTTCTGAAGCATTGTACGAAAGACAATATTGGACCCCCATAATTTGAGTAGCCTGGAAACCAAATTGATTCTTGGAACGGACATGCTGGAGGAAATAGAGCTTGAGGTAAGAAATATTAGACAAAACTTAAAAGAAGCCCAAGACATGAAAAATATATATGGAGACCAGAAGGGAACCTTCTGGGAATTTGAGGTGGGTGACCATGTATATGTGAGGATCAAAGCAAAGAAGAGTACCATTAGGGTCCTATGATTTCGCTGATTGGTAGACCAAATGAATAGGGTAACATGAAACCAATATTTGGAGTCCTAGGACCTAGCCTTCCTAGACTTATAGAGGGCTCTCTCTATTATATGCAAAGGATGTGAACTTGTTTGCTTTAGATGATTTATTTTAGGCTAGTTGTTAAGTGCAAGGTTTGTTGTTTGTTTTGGTTGGGTATGATGATCAAGCAGAATAGATAGAATGAGGAAATATTCAAATAATTGGGCAATGGAGTCTATAAAAGTCATGAAATATTAGTCAATAGATCAGGGAGCATCACAAGGAAAATCTAACTTGGTCAATGGATCTTCAAGGTCTTTGAGGGCAATGAGATGGACATCAATTGTGAGAATAAAAGTAGGATGAAGGGAAATTAAGGATCCTTTATCATGTACTTTTAACAATAAGGGACTCAAATATCATAAGCATAAAGAAGCAATCAATATATAGGGAAAACCATAAATTATTTGATTCAGCTTAAGCAGATAATTATTCAAGACAAACATTCCAATGAAATATAGAAAGTGAGAAACTCATTTAACTTCTAGTGATTTCACCTTCAGGGACATAAAACATTCAAGACACACATATAATTGTGATTAGAGAAGAGGGAACGCCTAAACGTCTTTGATCATAGCTATGAAGATGTAATATTCCCAATTAGCCCAAGCTCATGGGAATATACAATTTTGTTTCATTTTCCTGTTGCATGAATAAATGTGTAAAGGAGGACAATAAAAACTACTAAAATAATGAATAAATCAATGCCCCATATGAACAAAGATAAATCTAGGCCATCTTAATAAGACATCCTTATGTGTGAAATGGATTGAGACATTTGACTGGGTCAACCATGACCAGATCAACAATGTTGTCTAGAGGAGATGAACCTGATTGATGCACAACACAGTCTTAGTTGGAGGTGGCACATGTGAAAAAAGCTAAATCATTGAGATGGTTTAGGGTTTTTCAAGACTTCTATCTTATAAAAGGAAGAGGAGGACAACAGAAGAAGGTTCTTATTGTTGATGGATTATATTTCTGAATATATTGTCTGCTTAAACATATATCATTCTCTTGCTGTTTAGCTGAGAATAGTGTTGTTTAGCACTGGGTGTTCCTGATCGGGAATCCCACCTCCTTCCTTAAGAGGCCTCTTGGAGGAGTCTTGTTGATCTTGTCCACTATCAGGAATTTGGCCAAGCTTCACCTTACACCTACAACACTGATCATGTTGAGGGTTGGTTTTCCTTGTACGCTGCAGCGAGTGGAGGCTAGATCTATTCATATCTAGGCCATTCTAGTGCCTCTTTTCAGTGGGAGAGTCTTCTATCCCCCTGGTAAGAGAGTATTAGACCTTTGGGGCTACATTTTTAGATCTTAGCATCAATCCAAACTATTACTAGAGCCTACAACTTAGTTTTCCTTCTAGGACTGTGTTATTTGCAAGTATACAGTTGTAGGGTGTTTTGGCATACTTTTGGAGGAGAGATATCTAGTATTGGGGTTCTGCCCTTCACTGTGGTGATTCATGGATTACAGATCTAATCCATGTCATGTTCAGATCTGATCTGCTTATTATTGTATTTTACTTCAGAAATTTCTAAACATTACTGCAGTTCTGCAACTTTAGATCTCATATCTACTCTTTGTATTTCATGTTTTTCTCAAAACCCCAAGGGGAAATTATAGAGGAGCTCATCTAGTGTACATATCTGATATAGATACAATATTTTGTACACATATCTACTCTATATCTGAAGTGTAATATACAGCTACTGCAGCTCTTTAAAATAAATTTTTTAAGCCTTTTTACAGTCTAATACATTGTTGCAACACCTCTTTTTTGTTAGGTAAACATGACTCGGGATAGAGTCAAATGTTGACTAGGGTAAATAGTAGTGGTTTTGGAGCACATGGTATTGTGAACCCATGGTTTTAGCCCATGGTATTCCATGTAATGGAGCCTATAAAAGGCTGAGAAGACTTCATTGTAATGTAGGCCTGGAGGTGAGCGATGAATGCTCACTTGGCTAGATTGGCCAGGGTTGTGGCCAATGGTTAATGAAATTTAATTGGTTGGGTTTTTCCCCGGATTTTGGGTTTTCCCGGATAAAAATATGTGTTTATGTTTATGTGCTTTTTTGCTGGTTATGTTTATTTATTTCTCTCAGTAAATTATTTACTTATTCCTGCGGTAAATTCTAACATTTTTTAGGGTTTTCTTCATAAAATTCTTCCATCTTCCTCTTCTACATTGTATGGGCCACATTGTAAATCTTATTTTCTGATGTACATGTAATTTTTGAGCCTCCATATTAGCCTTCTGCACTTAATTTTCTGAACTGCATTATTTTCTAGGCAATATTGTTGAATATTGTTGTTGTTCCCGTTTTGGGATATTACAATGGTATCAGAGCAACCCTCTTGGCACAGCCTGTGCTTTCTTAAGAATCCAATATGTCTTTAGAGAAATATTAGCCTCTTAATGACAGAGAGAAGAGGTATCTAAGAATAAGACAGAAGAAAATTGATTACATAGAAGACAAAGAAAACAAGGGTGAAACCCCTTTATCTGGAAGATTGAAAGGAGAAGAGTTCTCTAAAAATCCTTCTCAAGCTATGTATGAGCTGAAAGGAGAAATCTGGGGAATGAGGAGGGAAAGAAATGTATATCCCTCAGGGAGATTGATACATCAACGAAGCTGCAATACTTCTTACTATGTGTGTGAGAATTCAACCACACAACTTGATCTACAACGTTGGAGCATGCCCACTTTCTTGACAAAGGAAGGAGGGAAAGGAGGAACACCAAAGGAGGAAGCTCTTGGTGATTATCTCCAAGAATATGTGTCTCAATAAGAGATATTCAAGGAGAATCTTAGTTTTCTAGAGTTCTATTAACTTAAAGAAGAAAGAAGATCCATCAGCTACAGTAGAAGAAGAGGGTGCATGCAGCACACTTTAGGTAGATTCTCTCTACCTACTTTTGATGGATCACCTAAGAACTCAGCCAAGTCTTGGGTAAGGAAGCTTGACACATATTTTTAGCTGCATCAAGTTTCATAAGAAGAAGCCATGAGAGTAGCAGCGCTGCATCTTCAAGGTAAGGCTTATGCTTGGTGGCTATTTGAGTCTTCTTCCTTGAAAAATGTAAATATCTCTTCTTATGCAAAGTTCACTAGGAGGTTAGCGGAAAGATTTGATTTGAGACATTCTGAAACTTCCTTGAGGAAGAAAATCAAACCCAAGAAATCTGAATCTTTGCATGAGTTGGAAGAATCCATAAAGCCAACTCCATTTCTAAACATTTTTGAAGGGGTTGAAGGTCTGTTGCATGATTTTCCAAAGGCAAAAGCCCCACTTCAGCAAGAACTCTCTTCTCAAGGAGAAGACATGAGGGTTCCTTCTTCAAGAGGAGATCAAGGAAAAGGGTCTCTTAATGATGAGGCATTCTCCATTGATAAGGAGAAGGAAAAGGAAGAGCAGAGGAGAACCTCTAGCGCTGTGACAGTAGGAGGATATCTATTTTTATTGGGAGATGGAGATGAAGAAATTTCTTCCACTAGAGGGGCTCTTGCATCTTCGTAGGGAGTTCCTAAGGATCTTCCATATAGAGGACATGAGCAACATGTGTCTATGCTAATAGATAATGAGACAAAACAAAGGAGGGGTCACAAAGAGGACATAGCAGAAGATGATCCACTCTTGCTAGGAGAAGAGAATGGAACAAATGCTCCCATCAGAGGCACTCTTGCATCACTAAGAGTGGTCTCCAAATTTCATGAGACTTCCACAAATGAAACAGAGTTGAATTTTTGTAGTGGAAGTAGGGACATGCAGATTCCATCTATTATGCATATGAGAATGGTCCCTGAAACCTCACTTTCTTGTGGAAAACCACTTGGGAGGCCACCTAATTTAGATTTTATGGGGAAGACCTCACAACTTTCTGCTCCAAAATTTGATCCAGGATGGATTGGAGCACTTGAAGACAAAACTACAGTGTTGGGAGACTTGGGTAAGCTCAAGAAAGAGGGAGATATTCATCCCTTATCCTTATCACCCACTCTCATTTCTGGATTTGCATTGCGGGAGGAGGAGAATGGAAGGAATGGCCTTCCAACACACATCTTTTGCATAAGAGGTGTCAAGGAGGAGATCAACAACATGACAAAAATTTTTGTTGATATATCATTAACGTTGTCATTGTTGAGCAGTTTAGATCTGTATTGGAAATCCCAATTTTTGGTGGATTATTCCAAAGACCTACACACTTGTATGATTCTTGATGACCAACTGCATGAAGAGGGCTATAATTCCATGAGGGATTCATCTACCATCATGGTAGGATCTTCTTGTCTAGAGCTTCTAGGCTCAAGCTGAAGTTACTACAAAGAGCATACAAAGAGTTATGTTTCAGCCCTACCTATTCTATGAAGATATACAACACTATCATGAGATGCTTTGAATGGGAAGGCTTTGGAGGAGAGCTACATCAACATTTTCAAGAATGCATGATGTATGTGGAGTTGGTGCAGCAAAAAGACTCTATGACAGAGTTATTTCAGCCATCTCTTCCTACCTTGGAAGGAGGAGAAAGATCCATACACCCATCCACTTTTGATGAAGAACATACATATGTAAAACATGTTTCATTTTATGTTTGTATGCATTCTTTCACTATTTTCATGCAGGCCATAACTCCAAGGAGGAGTGATACATCTTGTAGATCTCATGGCAAATAATGGGCCACAAAATTGTCTCGATTTGGCCACTCCCTTGATGAGAAAAGGGAGATTTTGCATCATGATGGGTGCTTCCCTAAGGCACCAAACATATCTCTCACCTTCAACAATAGTGAGATGGCTTGGGAAGGAAGTAAGTGGTGGGAAAACCACTTCTCATGTCTTGATTTGAGGTAGGCAGGAGATGCACTACATTGGTACCATATGTGGGATTATGGCCCACCTCCTCATGCTCAAATTTCTGTTTGTATGTATATAGTTTTTCTCCCATACATTGATAATATACTTTTACTTTTTATGGGGATGTATGGAGTGAGGATGGGAGCTATGTATGTACCACATGGGATGGAGACTCTCTGTGTACCTTATGCTACATGTTTTATGGAGAGTATTTTTTAAGCCATGTTTGTTTCATTTGATTTATTGACTCCTTATGGGATGGATTATGCACATATCATAATGACTTTGGAGGAACCATTCATGGAGGTTTGGATTGGTGAATACTTAGCTTATGTAGAAATCTTAACTCATGATGGTGTCACCAATGGAGGAGGAGAAGTGTTGAAGCACTCACCTTATCATTTTCTTGAGGAAAGGAAACATTTTTTAGGGGAGGACTGTGATATTCCAATTATCCCAAGCTAATGGGAATATACAATTTTGTTTCATTTTACTGTTGCATGAATAAATGTGTAAAGGAGGAAAATAAAAACTCCTGAAACAATGAATAAATCAATGCCCCATATGAACAAAGATAAATCCGGGCCATCTTAATAAAACACCCTTATGTGTGAAAGGGATTGAGACATTTGACTGGGTCAACCATGACCAGATCAACATCACTGTCTAGAGGGGATGAACCTCATTGATGCACAACGGAGTCTTAGTTGGAGGTGGCACATGTGAAAGAAGCTAAATCATTGATATGGTTTAGGGTTTTGCAAGACTTCTATATTATAAAAGGAAGAGGAGGATATCAGAAGAAGGTTGTTGTTGTTGATGGATTATATTTCTAAATATATTGTTTGCTTAGACATATATCATTCTCTTGCTTTTTAGCTGAGAATAGTGTTTTTTAGCACTGGGTGATCCTGATCGGGAATCCCACCTCCTTCCTTGAGAGGCCTCTTGGAGGAGTCTTGCTGATCTTTTCCACTATCAGGCATTTGGCCAAGCTTCACCTTAAACCTATAGCATTGATCCTATTGAGGGTTGGGTTGTCCCTGTAAGCTATAGCAAGTGGAGGCTAGATGTACTCAGATCTATGCCATTATAGTGCCTCTTTTCAGTGGGAGAGTCTTCTATCCCCCTGGTAAGAGAGTATTACACCTTTGGAGTTGCATTTTCAGATCTTGACATCAGGCCAAACTAGTACTAGAGCCTACAACACAGTTTTCCTTTCAGGACTGTGTTATTTGCAAGTATACAGTTGCAGGGTGTTTTGGAATACTTTTGGAGGAAAGATCTCTAGTGTTGGGGTTCTGCCCTTCACTGTGGTGATCCATGGATTACAGATCTAATCCATTTCATGTTCAGATTTGATCTGCTTATTATTGTATTTTACTTCAGAAATTTCTGAATATTACTGCAGATCTACAACTTTAGATCTCATATACACTCTTTTTATTTCATGTTTTTCTCAAAACCCCAAGGGGAAATCGTAGAGTAGCTCATCTAGTGTATCGATCTAATATAGATATAATCTTTTGTACACAGATCTGCTCTAAATATGAAGTGAAATATACAGCTGTTGCAGCTCTTTAAAATAACACTATCAAGCCTTTTTACAATCTAATACATTGTTGCAACACCTCTTTTTGAGGGTTTTCTTCATAAAAGTCTTCCATCTTCCTCTTTTACATTGTATGGGCCACATTGTAAATCTGATTTGCTGATGTACATGTAATTTTTGAGCTTCCATATTGGTCTCCTGCACTTTATTTGTTGAACTGCATTATTTTATGAGCAGTATTGTTGAATATTGTTGTTGTTCCTATTTTGGGATATTACAGAAGATCTCTAAGATAATTATTTAAGTAAGTACGAAGGGTATGATTAAAAAAAAAACCTCTTTGGCGAACTTAAGTAATGGTAATTTAGAGAGAGACTTCAGAAACAGTGTTTTAGTGACATCAAATAAGCAGGGCTAGCCATAAATCATGCTTGATACCTACTGTATTAAACCATTCATGAAATAAACAAGCTTCAGGGGTCTAGAGAGCAATTCAAAATTCTCTAAAATGTCATAGCAAAGGAAAACATTAAGGAGGTGAGGAACAAACAGAACTAAGGTGCCTTTAGAAACATTTCTTAGCCTAAATCCTTTGTTCTACTGCAATATTGAAAGATGGAAACATAATGAAACAGGAAAAAATAATAACAGATTAGAAGTACTTCACTATAAACCAAGCTCAGGGATCCTGCAAGAAGACCTTCCTCCATCAACAAACAAATCAAGACATTCACAAGCTCCAAGACATCAATTTATTTTCAACTTCCAAAAGACTATGTATTACTTCAAAGAGTCATCAAATGGAAACAAGATAGTGAGCTGAAATGCAGTATTTATCTACAAATGAGGAGGTGAAGCTAAGTCTTAGGTTTCATTTATTATAAACTTAATGAATTCTCTATCTTGAAGACCATGCAAGGCTCAAGGAAGGAATGTCTGCAGATATTTATCTAAATGATAACTCTTGTCTTAACTTCTGAGGGTTTATAGGTGAAATATTTGACTTTAAGGCCTATTCATAACTTTACAATAACTGCCTAGTAGATAGAAAATATCTTTGACTTGGTTCAATAACTTCCTGATGCTTTATTGAAGGAAACAAAGCATTAGGTGGCAGAAATATCTTTGAAAGAGTAACTAACATAGGCTTAGTCATTCGAATTCCTTTCTAGGATTATTCTGCCTTTGTCTTATCTTTAAGCTTTGTTTTAGTCCTTTAAACTCTGATTGTATGTTTGTATTATCTTTCTTTTGCAACTTCTTTATGTTTGTCTGTTCATTTAATATTTTGATTTATCCTTCTGATATTTTTGTCTTTATCCTTTAACCATTTCACTGTTTACCTTTATCCTTTAATCTCTATTTTGACTGGTTAATCTTTTGTTTTTTCTCTCAATTGGGGATTAGCCCTTTAATATTTCATCTTCTTCTCTTCACTGTGTCCTTTGACTGTGTTTTTCTTCTTGTGTGCAGGGGAGGCTCTTCTTTGTGGCAGGAGGGTTTTGATCTATCAATGATCATGTTTCATGATGGTTAGTATTTGATATAAGGCCTCTATGCCCTTGTAATTCAAATTAATCCCCTCTAATTCAAAATTAGCCCCTGGATTCAAAATTATCCCCTGGATCGTCATCCAGGGGCTAATTTGGTCATTTTCTGACCATCGAAATGCCTCTCAGGCATTTCGCCATTAAACCTGCACAAAAAAAAAAACTTGTTAGTTGAAAAAATGCGGGGGTGAGGGTGCATAAATGCATTTTCTGTGTTCTTGGGCTGTCGGAGGGTTTTGTAGAGGAAGAAATGGTCCAAGGGTAAGGTTATGAAGGTGGAACTAGGCATGCGTTTTAGTGGAGGCGAGAATTTTTATAAAAAATAGCATGAAGGGCGAGTGGTTTTGAAAACTGGAAGCGGTTTATCATGTGGAGAATGGGCAGTAAGTATTTTTTGGTGGGAGGCATGCGATATACCACAGGACGTGACACGTGGTGGTGAAAAACCGCCTATTTCACGCGGGTCAGAAAAGGTTAATCCAAGCGCAACTTTATTTGCAATATATGATGTGATCTGTCGAATCTCGGGATGGGAGATCAATGGCTATCGCACATTCTAGAGGAAAAAAATAGGTGATCGAGCCAGCGGAAGTGGAGGAAAAGGTGGCGAGGTCTGGTTGGATGGTGGGCTTAAGTGGACGATGGGGCCTAGGGTCTTAATATTTTAACAATAATCTGTTAAATTATGAGGTTTTCGGAGGGGCGCCAGGTATAGTGGGAGGTGGTGGCCCGTATTTTAATATTTCAAAGGGTCAAGGAGCCCTTTTATAAGGTATATGAGGGTTTATGAAATGAAAAAGGGTGAAGGCTTATTTTATACAGGGAAGGGGCTTATAGATAGCGGAGGTCGGAGTCTCATGGGCGCAAATGGGGCTAGGGCTTAGAAGGAAAGGGGGCTTAGGCTCATAAACCATAAGGGTGGGTTTATGATATAAAACAGAGTTTTATATTTTTATAAAAAATATAACACCTGAAAGGCTTAATTTTGGGTTTTAAACAATGTAAAAGTGGATCTTTACATTGTTTAATTCATGTAAAGGGATATAAGGAATAGGGGTGTGCTCCATGAGGGTTTAGTAAAGGGAAAAATGGTTATTTCAGAGGGAAAAATGGAGTGAATGAGAGTGTGGGTAGCGTAGTGCAAATGATATCAGTGGGCCCAGAAAATGAAGTCTTTTTGGAGCAGTGAGGTGAAATTTAGAAGGCAAAGAGGGAGAAATTTGGTGAAACATTTTGACTTAGGATAATGAAGGCAGTGAGATTTCTAAAACTCACAATATTTCACAAATTTTTGTTTTTATAAATCTAGGACCATTACTTAGTCATATTCAGAATCAAAAAAAATTATTGATGACTAATAGTGGCTCCACTTGGGGAGGGCAGCTCCTTTTTAGGAGGTGTCCAGAACTTTTAGTTTATCAAATCTCTGATTTTATGAAGACCAATGCCTCTTCCATTGGGCAGATTTTTCCTTCTTTTCATTTGCTGATATTTCTTTGAAGTAGTGATCTCAATAATCTACAACTCATGATTTCTTCAACTCCATTTCTACCTACCCAACCTACTTGGCCTAACATTTTTTCTTCCTTGAGTGCACTTGAACTAGAAAACTCTTGACCTTTTTATAACAAAAATAAACTATCTATTTCTATCATTATTGCTTCAAAGAGTTCATATTAAGCTAGTGAACTCTTTTATTCTCTACCTATACTATTTGACTGCCAAGATTAAGTTGTTTAGAAGTCTTGATTCTCTAAGCTATTGACATAAAATTGAAAGCATGGTTCAAATCAAGATTAGGCAATCTGACTTACCATGGTTTGTGGAATTGGAACAAGCTGCACACCAATGTTGTTTTGCATAAAAAGTAACTAGAAAGATAAGGGTTGTGATCTATCATTTTTTATGCATCCTCATCTTTCTCTTTGGTTTTGTTTTGAGCATGTGGAACCATTATCTTTCATTCCCTAATCTATCTTTCTGATAAGTCAAACTTGAATAACTTTAACAATCATTTTTTATACTAACTTATCCACATAAATTTAAACATGTTCAGCCATGATTAGGCTAGATGATTGAACAAGATCTTCTTTTTTGAACAAGTAGTGGAATTTGGGCTTGCGCACTTTTAGCAGTACTATTTTTTCGGTATGGGGTTGTACCTCTTTTCAAATCTGCCCTCTTTTCCTTTTTCTGTTTTCTGAATTATTTTGATTTTTTATGATCTCTTATCATGCAACATTATATATAATGAATGAAAAATTTGAAGTTAGGACTATTGACAAAAATAATGTTTGAGCATCCTGCCATTGACAGGACCTCCAAATATCTCTTCTACATTCAACCCTTGTAAAAAGAAAGAATTAAGACCTCTAATTGAACGAATGATATAAGGCCCTTTCCATAAATTCTCAAATTTACCATGTTTACCTTTGTCTTCCTTCCTAGAATCCCATTTCAAAACTATGTCTCTAATTTATAAATTATTAGCCTTGCTCCTTTTGTCAAATATCTTCTTGATATTTTCTTGTACTACTTGTGTACTTTTTTAAACCTCCTCTCTTGTCTGTTGTAGATGAATGGTTTGATTCACCCTCTTCTGCAGGTCATTTTCTTCTGATTGTACTTCATGGAGGAGTTTCATGACTGGAACTCCCAAGGATGTTGGGAAGACTGCATCCATGCCATACACTATTTGATACGGAGACATACCCATTGATTTCTTGGTGGTTACCCTATCAGCCCATAGTGCATGTACTAGCTTGCCATGCCATGGTTTTTTATTCTGTTCCAGAAGCTTCTTGATAATATTGAACAAGCACTACAAGAAAAAAGGACATTGGTGAGGGGCATGCTCATGACGGACCTTTAAGGTTTGTCACCAATGTCACATATGGTGACGGTCCTTAAAAAAGCGTCATTGTAAGTGTATATAGTGATGGTCCTTTAAGGTTCATCACCAAATCCATTTTCAATGACACTTTTGGTGAGGGTCGTTAAAGGCCCATCACTAACTCTCTCTTTGGTGACACTTCTAGTGACGAACTTTTAATGACCCTCACCAATTCTCTTTTTGTTACTTTTTGTGACAGTCAAAAAATGTTCGTCATCATTGATCATTCCAATGAGTTTTTGATGACGATATGTTCTTGTTAATATATTTTTTGTCAAAATATAATGATTTAGGACCATTATTTTGGAGTATTTTTTATAATATGTCTAGGGCCATAGTGGTTAGAGTCCATCAAAATTTTAAGAAATAATTAGTGTGTATGATTTTCCTCAAGTAATGACTAGTCGATTAGAGTTTTCGTATGAGTCAGCACATGATTCATATCTATTAAGTTTATTATCTAGCAAATTCCCTTTAGATAAAATTCCACTAGTGTGTGTAGGAAATATGTTATTTAATACATAATCAAGCTCTGACAATTCTATTAATGAGAAATACCTAACATTCCTCAACAATATGGGAACACCTTAAATTAATGCTTTGGCACACACTAACATTTCTTAGCACCTTGCATGTCCTCATTTTACCTAGAACATATTTTCATGACAGTGATGCCCAAGCACATGGTGGCATGTGCTAACACAAGATGTAACTCTCCTAGCATGTGTTGGCATGCATGTAGTCCCTAGCATGCCCTGGAACACCTTGGTTGAATGCATTGACATACATTAACACTTGCCACACAATGCCACTTGGCATGTATTAGGACCTATTATTAGTGTGACTAGAATTCCCCTTTTGAAAAAGATAAATTCCTGACTTATTAACCCTCTTATTGGTTCTTCCTTTTGTTGCCTTGACACATATTGACCTATAACCCCGACAAGTTGCACATCCTTAGCACCTGGTATGTATTGGAATATCTTGGCACTATTAATTGGCACATATAATTAGCACACCCTTGAACTCCCAAGCACACTTTGGGAATTCTTGACATGCCTTGTTATTCCCTATAATTCCTTACCAATGCTTAGCATACCTTGTCACTCACTCCTTGGCATGACAACTAGCACTCATTAATAGTAGTCCTTGGCACATGTTCCTCATATTCAATAACTTCCGTGAATTTTTACCTAGTGATCCCTTAATGTTTTTTCCTAGTAATCCTTAACACTCCTCAACATGCATTAGCACTCTCTAGCACACCTTATCACTCTTTAACATGTCCTTCCACTTTATAACATGCATAACACTCCCTGACACATATTGGTGCTTGGCACGTGTTGGTGCTTGGAAAGTATTAGCATCTATGGAATACGTTGATATGCCTTGGTATGATTTAGCATGGTTTAATATTAAATTTATTTGAGATCAATTGTTGGAAAGTAGATGAGAAGAAACTAAGGAAGACTTGGAACTTATTGCTACCTAGTGTTGGTGTTCCTAGCATGCCCCTATTGGAAAAGGTAAATTGATGACTTATTAACCATTTTATGTGTTCATTTCCTTGTAGTTTAACTTGTTTCTCCCTTTTTTGCCTTGACAGTCCCTGACACTCATTGACACACCCTTGCACATCTTGGAATGCCTTTTCACTTGACACGTATTAGTATGCTTGACATGCCTTAGCACTATTTTGCACATATTAGCATTCCCTAGCACGCCTTGGCACTCATGTCCTCACAACTAGAATTTACATTTTTTCACAACTTGGGAACCCAATCAAGTCCTTAGCTGCTACAATTCACGTGACAATATTGGTCTACTTCAACCGCAAAAACTTGACCAATTTCACCTACTACAAGTAGATTGTGCCTTGTTCACCTAAGAACTGCATATAACTCATCGTGTGCCACTCATTTCCAAGCTCAACTTGTCCCACTTAACTAGTTACCAAGACGAGGATCACATGATCAAGCCATGGCCATAAAACAACTAAGCAACATAGATTACACATGCAATATTTCACATGTATGTTCAGTTCATATAAATAGTAGAACATTAACTGAGAGTTTGAAAAAACCTCAATATGCACAAGGCACACAAGATATAAGTCGACACAAGGTGAGTGCCCCAAAAATTATACACAAAAATGTACAATATGAAATTATGTAGAATAGTTTAAAACATGAGCATGTAGCCAAAGTGTGCCACATCTCATATAAAAAAATAGCTAAAGGCAAAACAATGTTGTGCCTAGCACAAAGTGATATCCCTTTGTCTAAAACTAGTGCTATGTTGAGCCCCATATAACAACTGTAGGCCTGCCTCTTGTAAATCCTATTTTTAACTTCTCCTAACACACTTCGTCCTTAGTATACTTGAATTCGCTGACACTCCCCGACAGACACTCTTATCCATTCCTTTCCATGCATTTTGACCTAGTTATCTCTTGATATGCCCTGACACTCCCTAACACTCTTCATAATGCATTTACATTGTCGGACATGTATTAGAATGCCTTTTAATTCTTTTGCATGCCCTAACCCTCCCTAGCTATCATGTCCTCACAACTACCCTTACTTAATTTCAAACTTGGGAACCCAACCAAGCCCTCGCTTGACTACAAGAGCTTGACCAAGTTACTGTTACTAAAACTAGACTATGTTGTTTAATTATCTAGCTTGGGAGGTAATCCACAGGCCTATTGAGATGGGTTTGCGTGAGTTTGGTCACAAAAGGTTTTATGGGCAAATAAGCCAAGAAAATGGATTTTTGATCCAAGATGGGGTTTAAAATCTAAAAGAAAATTAAAAATGAAATTTAATATTTCCTAAGGTCTAAGTGGATAAAACCCATAAGTTCTAGAGGATTCATAAGGGGTCTAGGAAAAAATATTTAAGGAGGCCTTAGGATGAAGGAAATAACATAAAGTGAGAAGGGTCTCATTTGATCAAGGGGGAGAAAAGAGATGTAGTCCTAAAGTAGGTCGAGTACGAGGGCCATGTAAGTGTTGCCAAAGGGAGGTCATGATCATCCTCCAAGAGCAAGATCATCATGTGAGGGTTCACAAGAATTTTTCATACCTTAATGGTCGGTTCAAGCTAGTAAGTAGGATGGCATATTGTTGGTTCTCTTATCACAGATCGAGCTTAAGGGAGGTTTCTCATGAGAATCTAGGCATGTGATTTCAATGGTGTCTTTGTTTGAAGGCCACATCAAATTATGAAATTTTGAAATATGAAACAAGAAACAGTGAAATTGGAAACCAAAAAGGAAAAAAAAATGCACCCACACTGGTGAGGAATTTTGATGCACTAGGAGTGAGGAATGTGGGGCATCTAATTTATTTTTCCCTTAAATAAATTGTAATTTCATCTCATAACAACTTGTGTCAGTTAATTAAGTCATGATGATTGAGTTAGCTCAAGAAATTAGAGATGAGGATCTAAGATGAGGCATATAGAGGGATTATAATATTTTCGGGGTCCAGTTGTAGTTGATGCATTAGTGGGGTGTAGGTGTGAATTAGTTAACTCAATTAAATGAGTTAAAATCAGTTTAAATAGTTCTAACTGAGTGATGAGCTAGTGAGAGGTCCAGTGAATTAAATTATATTTAATTCACAATGAGTGACCAATCAGATAACTGATAATTCACTATTAATATCTGCATGCATGCCAGTTTCGAGGAAGACCTAGTTCAGACAGAGGTTAATGGGAACATAACTATCAGTTGTATTTAGAGAAAATTTCGCATGTGAAATTATAAATTCATTGAGATTCCATGATGGATTGCACAATCAAGGAAGAATTTTTTTCCTAATTAATAGGGAGTTAATTCCCTAGGAATTGCACGAGCAAGGCAGGCTAAAGTAAGGTAGAGAACTGGCTAAGTACTAGTCTTAGTTTGCCTAGATCAGTGGGAGATAATTGGTAGAGTGCTGGAGAATCTCATGAGGGATTAAGAAGTGTATTGTTTCAGGATTCCTTGACTTAATATACAATAGAGATAGAGGGGTTTTGAGCACTTACTTTCCCTAGATATATCTTGTGTTGTGGGACTAATAATTTCTTTCTCTTACTTATATGTTATTGTGCGATTGTGTTTTGTTTCCACAAATTGTAGGAAGGATTCAATATCTTGTTTTAGTCCATTATAAGATTAGATTGAATCTCATTGGTTAGATTTTCTACATGGTATCAGAGCAGGAATTTTTTGGGTGGAAAGTTTGCAGAGAATATCTAAAGGTTTTGGTGCAAAATTAAAAAAAAAATAGCATATTTGGATTCCTTGTGAAAAACTACCCAAATGGAAAAACAAAATCAGTCAAATTGGAGCTTAGGTGAGGGAGATATCATCGATTTAAAATCAACTCTTTTTTAGAAACTTTTGTAATAGCAGGACAATTACAATGTGCGCGAGTCAAGAACCTATATGCACTTGAGGTACCAGATGCATGCAAAGCTTTGAGGAGAAAAGTAGAGGTTAGAGGCTTGGTGGTTGAGAGGGAGCAAAAATTACCTCTCGACATGCAGCCTTAGAAGTAGTCTCATAAAGTTGTGGAGCAACCACAATTAGAAAAGCAAAGAGGATACCAATTGGAAGCGTCCACTCAAGCAGAGACCTCCATGAGGGGGAAATTTCAAGCTAGATGGGTAGAGGGAGCACATGTATCCATACCTCCAGGTGAAAGGTGGGGTAATGTGTAGACATAATCATGAGATAAGAAATTTGGGTAGGGTCCATTGAGATGGCATATCTCATGGATCAAACCTGGCTATGAGGAGCCCAAAGTACAAAAGTAGCAGGAAGGATCAGCTAGATTGATGCATCCAGATGTCAACAAGACAAAAATCAGAGTGGAAGATGTCAGATATTGGAGCATGAATATGAGTTGGCAAGAATTGAAAGGGCATGGATGCAAATGTCAGCAGCAACACAGAGAATCGAGTAGACACTTATAGTAGCTAGGAGAAGTCATAAGAATTTGATGACAAATGCATTATACTGATTCAATTTTTCGTAGGCTATTCAGTTTAAGGATTTACAGGTTCAAACAACACTAGAGAAGTCTTGGTATTAAATCTAACCCAGCTAACCCCAACGAGGCCCATAAACTCTTGGTGTTACATCTCTTTGCTTTATGATATTGGTTGTTTAGGGTCTTATTTTTCAATAATAAAAAGGCCCTTGAGCCTTATTGTAACACAATTAAGAGGAACATAGCTATTAGTTGCATTTATAGAAAATTGCCCATGTGCAATTATAAAGTCATTAGGATGCCATGATGGATTTTGAAATCAAGGAAGGCTAATTTTCCTAATTAATAGGGAGCTAATTCCATAGGAATTACGTGAGCAAGTCAGGCTGAGAATTGGCTAAGTACTAGACCAATTTTGCCTAGATCAATAGGAGACAATTAGAAGAGTGCTTGAGAATCTCATGAGAGATTAAGCATTGTATTGTTTCGTGATTCCTTGACTTAATACACAATATATATAGATGGTTTTGAGAAGTTTCTTTCCCCATATACTTCTTGTGTTGTGTGATTGATAATTTAATTATATGTGATTGCGCGATCGTGTTTTGTTTCTGAAAATTGTAGGAAGGATTGAGTATCTTATTTTAGTACATTACAAGATCATATTGAATCCTACAGGTTAGATTTTCTACATGAAATAGAGGAGAGGTTGTTACCATCTTTCCTTGTGGTGGTTAGTAGGCCGCAAGGTTTGTGATAAATACCAACATAAATGTAGGAGGGCTTGCATGTAATTTAGAGCCAGAACATAAGTAAACGCAGCTGTAATATTGACTGAGGTAACCCTAGTTTGAGGGTCAACATTGAGATTTGAAGTTCATGTCAAGATTCAGTAAAAGAATTCCCAGAATCTATGGATCCATATGAGCTAGGTCGAGTCCCTTATGGAGGCAAGAGTCATGTTTTTTATATGGGTGGATAAGGTTTGTTCTGCAACAATTAGAAGGACATTAGTATAATTCCCTAGTTAGGACAATTTCCTAGCATGTTTAGTTCATAAGGTATGCCCTTAAGACTGTGACAAATTTGTGTATAAGAATACAGGTTGTGACCCTTAGAGTGAGATTTATTTCAATAATATAGACCACAGATCTAGAATATGGTTTGCATATTCAGTATGTGTGCAGACAATAGATCTAAAGGAGGGTGGAACCTAAACAGAAGATTGAGCATGCAGAAGAAATGTGCCATATGAAGAATGAATTGAAATGCAGAGGAGTTTATCTTGGTAGATTGTCCATATTTCTTTAGACATAGATCTGAAGCAACCTATAAAAAATTATTCAATGGACTGTTAGTGGCTGATCTGTGACCCTAGCTCACTCATCTGCAGATTGTTAGAAGGATGATAAGAGGAGTAATTAATATTTGTTCATAGATTGGACAACAAAGATCAAATTTTTGATACACAAGTACAATTATTTTGAGAGGACTCAAACCATTTTTAGGTGGCAAATTTGAAGAGCCCTAGATGATGAAAATATTGTGGGCCCTAGATCAGTAAAAAAATTGACTATGGTTGGGCAGATTGATGGTAGTCCAAGTACAGTTGGAGGGTTGTTAGGTGACTACCAAAGAAGAGCCCCGAATCTTATTATCGTGAAGGAAAACAAGATTGGTATAAGGGAAGGCGTATAGGGCCTAAGGATGTGCAGACTTTGAAGGACTAAAGTAGTATTCAAGTGGGCCAACCAACTAGCCCTAGTTCACTATATTGTAGAGGATTAATTCAATGAGAAGAAGGGCAACCTCCATAGCCCTAGACTTCTCATCTTGGAGCCGTAGTATGGAAAAAGTGGGAATACCAAAGAGTTTTTCACAAATGGATTTGTGAAAAACTTATTACCACTCAAACTAGTAGTGGACCTAAAAGGGGTTCCTAAGAGGGCAATTGTTCGGACAAAGCCAATGGTGGAGGCTTAGCCCATTGTCACCACAGCTAAGGCTCCTTACTCTTCATGGAATTTCACCAATGGGAGAAGGCTCAGTAGTTAAGGAAGTCGCATGTAGCGTATAGGTCAATGAACAGGTCGGAAGTGGCCCTAAAAACCCTTTCCCTAAGATAAAATAAAGTGTGAAACTTGATTTCCTTTTAAGCAAGGGACTTGATATTCTAGGGAAAGAGGAGGGGTATTGAAGGGTTGAGGGAGAAGAATAAGACTTATGAAGGAAGTTCTCAATCCCTAAAATCCTTTGGAAACTTGGATTCCCAAATGGTCCTTGATGAAAGGCCTTTGACACTAAATAGGACCACACGGGGCCAACTGCACCCAGCCCAGGTTCGGGAATGGAATTTAGCAACCAATAGTGTTCCTATTTTGGAAAAGGTGAGGGGAAAGGATCAGGCAAGAGTTCTTACTTCGACAGGTCAAATTGATCCTACTAGGTTCTAGCCTTGGGAACACCTAGGCAAAGCTTAATCCTAGAGCTAGGGCTTGAGGTAGTTGTAGATTCCATCGTCGAAATTGGCCCAAATTCTGAGGAGATTGAGGGGGCCCACCAATGCAGTTGCCTCTAGGAGATAGAAGTTTTTCTTTGGCTAGATTCCTGGGAAATTGATGCCCTAAGTGACCTAATGGGGCTAGACCTAGAGAAAATGGTTTCATTTAATACAACTAGACTATGCCTTGTTCACCTAAGAATGGATTATAACTCATATTAGGCTACTCATGACCAATATTAACTCATCCCACTTAATAAGTTACTAAGTCAAGGCTCACGTCCAACCATGTCCATTAAATAACTAAGCAACATAGTTTACATCTTGACATGTCATAACACCTGGAATGTCTAACAATCCCTTGGCATTATGTGGCACATGTTAGCATTCCATGCATTCCTTGGCATGCTTTGGAACTCCCTAACACACCCTGCCATTTCTTGACATGCCCTGGCACTCTAGCATGCCTTGGAATTGCCTAACATATAACCTTGTAACCCCCTCCTTAAAACACTTGGAACTCACTGACACTCCCTATCACACACTCTTATCTATTCATTTCCATGCATTTTGAACTAGTTATTCCTTGTTTTTTTGTGGCACTCCCTAACACTCCCTGACACACATTGGCAAAGCCACGCACTTGGCACATCTCGGCATGTCACCCTGGCACAATAACGTTCCTTGGTACTACATAAAATTCCTTGTCACCTCCTCCTTAGCACACATAGAACTCACTAAAAATCCCTGTCACACACTCTTATTCATTCATTTCCATGCATTTTAAACTATTGCTCTCTTGTTTTTCCCTGGCACTCCATAACACTCCCTGACATGCATTGGCACACCCTAGCACCTGATACATATTGAAATGTTTCCCTGGCCTATAGCACACCTTAGAATTGCCTAACATACCTTGTTAGTCCCTCCTTAGCACACCTGGAACTCACTGAAACTTCCTGTCACAATATCTTAATCATTCATTTGCATGCATTATTTTCACCTAGTGATCCCTTGTGTGTCCCTAGGACTCTCTAACACTTCCTAACATGTGTTGGCACACCTTGGCACCTTGCACATCTTGGCTGCATGCCACTCTGACACATTAGCATTACTTAACATTGCATAGCATACCATGTCACTCCCTCCTTAGCACACTTGGAACTCGTTGACACTCCCTATCACACATTCTTATTCATTCATTTCCATGCATTTTGACATATTGTTCCATTGTGTTTCCCTAGCACTCCCTAACACTCAACACACAATGGCACTTGGAACATCTTGGTATGCTTCCCTAACACTCTAGCACCCCTTAGAACTATCTAACATATCTTGTCACTCCTTCCTTATCAAACCTGGAACTCCATAGCATTCCCTATAACTCCCTAACACATATTGGCTCTTGGCACTTAGTGGCACTTGACAATTTTTGGCATGCGTTTGGATGCCCTGGAATTCCTTGGCATGGTTTAAGATAAAATTTATTTGAGATAAATTATTCACAATTAAGAGATAAGTAATAGAGGGTGATTTGGCACTTAAGACACGATATAACTTGGCCCTTGGCATGTATTGGCATTAGTGTTGGTATGCCTAGCATGCCCCTCTTGAAAATCTAAGGTCTTGAAATATTAACCTTCATATGTGTTCATTTATTTGCATTTTAGCTTGGTGTTCCCTTTTTTCGCCTAGCACTCATTGACACGCGTTCAAATATGCAGCAGAAATAACACTTCATTTCATTAATATCAAAGAACTGAAATCTGTGTACAGACAGAATGGAAAAAAATTAGTTAGGGCATTGGTAGCTTATCTCTGAGAAGAGATGTGGTGGCTATAGTCCTCTGAAATCTATGTTACAATGAGGCTTGAAGGCCTATATATTATTGATAAACAATGGAAAACCTTAAACATCCAAAAACCTAACCCTAGGAGATGAAACGCCAGAATATGGGCCCTACCGGGGTAAATTGGTACATCAATTTCCTGGGGTTGTAGCTTTGGCATACTATCTCTGTTTGATGCACATGATACACTGTTAGAAAGATCTATCTAAGGACTAAAACTATTGATATAAAATATCAAGTCTAGAATGGACATATATTTTTTCCACAGGTTTGATGCCCAAAAAACGTCGTTTAGGGCCTCAAAATAGCTTTGGAAGTTCAGGTCCCGAAAAACTGCCAAAAATAGTAAATTGTGCTACAATTAAGGAAACTGAAAAATTAAAAGAAACAATGGTGTGGGTCCAAGTGGAATAGGCGGGTGGCCACCAATATCCACCAGGATCACAAAGACATAAGAGAAAGTTATGAAATATGTTAGCATCGGTTTCTTGGCATTGTCTTTTCAGCTAGGAGATTGTTGGAAGGTTGGGTCATTTCATCATCAATTTGAATAAGAAAATGATTGAATTGCAAAAGGCCAAAAATAGGGAACTAAAGATCCCATAGACTATTTTTAATCTCGTGGATGTTAAAATTCCATTCCATTCCATAATTAAAACCAACTTGTTTAATGGTCTATATCTTCCACCATTTCCATGCCATTTTTTGTTTGAAAAATATTATTTTTTCACGGGTCCTTAACATTACACCGAAGGTGTTCCTCTACGGGCTTTGTCTGGGCATATTTGGCCAACCAAATACTTCATATTTCGTCCTCCTCCCTCGAATCAAAATTTTACCACATGCAAGATCTCACAACTACCATATTTCCGGAAATGACTTCAAGGATCTCGTTTTCTCTGTCTAAGGGAACATCTCTGAGAGCTTTTCGATCATCTAATACATAGCCTCTAATTCTCCAATTCTAATAGGATTGTGATTGTGCATGACTGGTTAGCGGAGTGGGTTCAAACTGGCGACAAAACATGAAGTCCCTACCTACATTTTCAGTTGCGTCAATGCCTATTTCTCAGTGATATGGGCGAAGGGGACTCAAATTTTGGAATGTGTTGTATCATACAAATAATGCTTCTTGAATAGATTTATTACTTCCATATATGGATTCTAAGTAGAAATTCTAACACTTATATGGATGGATGACCAAGCTCCAACTTCAATTGTTTATGTTTCTTTTGGTACACATGTTCCCTATCATGCCAACAAATCCAGGAATTGGCTTGAGGGCTTGAGAAAAGCCAACAACTCTTCACTTGGTAGTCAAGGTTGTAGATACCCCTCGTTTCACAGTGTTGGATGAAGTTCATGTTGACTAGATAAGCAAGATGCTTCCAGAAGGGTACGAGCACCAAATTTTAGGATGTGACTTCATGGCGAGTAACTAGGAAATACAGCTTGATGTCTTATTGCATGATTCTACTAGTAGTTTCTTAATGCATTGCATGCGTAATTTGACTTTGGAGAGCATCAACACAGGTGTTCACATGGTGGCTTGGCCGCAACATTTGGGCCAATTTGGCAACTCGATACTGGTGGTGAAGGAGTTGAAGGTGGGCATGGAAGCGAAGAAGTGGACAAAGGCAAACTAGAATGAATTTGTCACAATGAATGAGATTGAGAAAGCCTAATTTGAAACCTAATGGCCAAAAATTGATATGGAAAATAAGAAACTCAGTAGTACACTCCATTGTTTGCATAGGGATAGATGGGAAAGTGCTGCGAGTTTGGTGGATTGATATTGAAAGAGAGGACTCAGCTTCACGATTCTCTTCATCCTCCTGGAGAAATGCATGGTCATTATCTGAAGCCTAATTTGGTACCTTTTCTCTATCCTGGGGAAATGCATGGTCATCATTTTGAAGTAAGAGGAAATATTCATATCACTTGCAAGAAGAACAAACAGATAGACTTTTGTGATGATTTCCACAAAATTTATAAAGGTTATACCCATGAATTTAGAGATTTTTCCATAGACTGAACAAATTCAAGGACACGGGGACACTCATGTTCCATTCCCAACCATATTGAAAAATTGTTCCAAGTGTTCGAAGTTGAGTTTCGTATGTGTAGAAATGTGGATATCTATATACATCTTATTAGTGGAGTAAATATGTTTTATAGGACCTCATTTCGATATGTAAAACTACTTGAAATTTTTGGTTAAAATATTGGAAAAGAACTTTCGTACGACTTTGTTTCATCGTGACTCGGTGAAGTGCTTAATTTTTTTGGTATTTAATCAACTTTACAGAGTGATTCACCAAAAGACCAGTTGTCTTTAACCTTTACTAAATTAGCAATTACCCCTAGCCTATTCTAAAATGAATCTCACGAAGATTAAATTACCTAGGTTGATTGAAGTTGAGGAAACACCATCAAAACATAAAAACAACCTTAAAAATAAACCAGCCTAGATCCATCTTAACTCCAGATCTATCAAGCATCGAGAGGGATCAAATCTCTCGAGGTGAAAACCTATTTTTTGAGTGCAAAACTTGAGGAAAGGTTTTCACCTCGAGAGATTTGATCCCTCTCGGCGCTTGATAGATATGGAGTTAAGACGGATCTAGGCTGGTTTCAGTCGTGTGCAACCAAGGAAAATCTATCGATAATATGAGGAACATATGCTTAATTTTATCAATAATATGTAAATACATATAATATTAACATAACCATTTTAAATATGTTAAATATGTCTAAGATTCATTGAGTCATTTTAATTTTAAATTTGATTAGTTACCTCAGTTTGTTGAGATGATAAATATTTTAAGATAACTTTAATGATGAAACAAAATTTTGAGCACAAAGTGACAATGTAATATTATTGAATGATAGAAACTGTGAATAATAAGAATGTAGTCAATTACGAAGTCTTCATTGTGATCGATTTCAAACTATTTTCTTCTACTATTCTTATTTTCACCCATGTTAGTTTTGTCATATTTTCATATTGATTATTTGAAAAGGACAGTTGGAATCGTAAACCATTTAAATATTTAGCTCAAGCTATTGTAGTAAACATCATACCTTGTCTCTCTTGCTCTCCAATATTAATAGGTAGAATTACTATAAAAAAAAAATCAAGGTACATTGTCAATAATTTTTTGTGCTTACACTGAAATCATTGCACACACACTATTAATCCAATGAATTTAAAATTAATGTACCATCATACATCAAATTAGAAATCAACATATACACTGAAATCAATGCAACTAATGCAAGAAATCAAATAATAATAGAAAACAACATCTACACTAAAATCAATGCATATAAGGAAAGTAATGAAATATGATTAGAAATCAACATCTACACTCAAATAAATGAGTCTAGTGCAAGTAGGAAAATAGGATTTAAAGCCAACGTCTACACTAAAATAAATGCATCTAGTGCATGCAATCAAATAGGATTAGAAATCACCATCTACACTGAAATAAATGCATTTAGTGCAAGGAATCAAATAGGATTATAAATCATCTACATTTAAATCAATGCATTTAGTTAAATCATCTACATTTAAATCAATGCATTTAGTGCAAGCAATCAAATATAACTGTAAATCAACATCTACATTGAAATTAATGCATCTAGTGCAAGCAATCAAATAAGATTTGAAATCACCATCTACACTGAAATCAAGGCATTTAGTGAAAGCAATAAAATAGGATTATAAATCACCATCTACATTGAAATCAATCCATTCAGTGTAAGCAATCAAATAGGATTAAAAATAATCTACATTGAAATCAATTCATCTTGTGAAAGAAATCAAATATAACCAAAAATCAAAATCTACATTAAAATTAATGCATCTAGTGAAATCAATCAAATAGGATTAGAAATCATCATCTACACTGAAATTAATGCATTTAGTGCAAGCAATCAAATAGGATTAGAAATCATCTACATTAAAATCAATCCATCTAGTGTAAGTAATAAAATATCACTAGAAATCAACATCTACACCAAAATCAATTCATCTAGTGCAAGAAATCAAATAGGATTAGAAATCACCATCCACACTGAAATCAATGCATCTACTGCAAGAAACCTTCTTCCCTATCTCCCCCATATATATCTATATATCCATCCATATCTCCTTTTTCTCTTTATCTCACCCCACCATACACACACTCTCTCTCACTCCATATCTATCAATTTCCGTGTCCCTCCCTCCTCCTCTCCATCTATCTTTTTTTCTCTTCACCTTACATCTATATCTATATCTCACTCTATCTCTCTATATCAACTCCAAAACATAAACTCTCTTCCTCCAATATATCTATCTATCTATCACTCCCTCCTCCTCCTCCTCCTCTCTCTCTCTCCCTCTCTCTCTCTCGCTTATATCTCTCTTCCTTCTTGCTTCCCTTTCTCCCTCTCTCTCCATATTCTTTATCACTCCCTCTCTCTCTCTCCACCTTTCACCCTCTATGTCTTTATTCTTACCTCCCCCTCTCTCCTTCTCCATCTTCATATCTCTTTCCCTACCTCTCTTCACTCTCTCTCTTCCTTTCTCTCCCCCCCCTCTCTCTATCTTCACCTTCCAACTTTGTTACCATATGCCTCTCTCTCTCCTTCTCTCCCCCCTTCTCTCCATATCTCCTTATTTGTTTCTTTATCTCACCCCAAAACATACACACTCCCTCTACATCTCTCCCTTGTCACTCCCTCTCTCTCTCCACTACTCACTCTCTATGTATTTATTCTTCCCTCCCTCTCTCCTCATCCAACTCCATCTCTCAAGCCCTCCCTCTCTCCCCCTCCAAATCCATATTTCTATCCCTCCCTCTCTCCTCCCCTCTCTCCTCCTCTCTCTAAAGTCCCCTCTCCTTTCCTTCCTCTCTCTCCCTTTCTCTCCTACCTCCATTTGTCTTCCCCCATCTCTCTCTCTCTCCATCTCTCAATCCCTCCCTCTCTCCCCCTCCAAATCCATATTTCTATCCCTCCCTCTCTCCTCCCCTCTCTCCTCCTCTCTTTCAAGTCCCCTCTCTTTTCCTTCCTCTCTCTCCCTTTATCTCCTACCTCCCTTTCTCTTCCCCCATCTCTCTCTCTCTCTCCCTCTCCTCCCCCCTCCCCTACAATCCTCTCTTCCCCATCACTCTCTTCCTCTCTCTCATCATTCCTCTCTCACCTCCTTCTATTTGACCCCCCAACTCTCTTTCTTTCTCTCTCTCTCTATCCTCCAATCCTCTCTCTTCCCCCATCACTCTATCTCACTCTCCAACTATCTTACTATTTCTATCCCTTTATCCTTCTCTCCCCCCTTGTCTCCATCACACCTCCTTTCTCCTTCTCTCCCCCCTTGTCTCCATCACTCCTATGTATCTTTATCCCACCCATAAGCATACACACTCTCTCTCCATCTCTCCCTTGTCACTCCCTATCTATGTATTTCTTCTTCCTTTCCTCGCTCTGCCTCCAGCTCCATCTCTCTATCTCTCCTTCTCTCCTCCTCCTCTCATCCTCTCTCTCTCTCCTCCTTCTCTCATCCTTTCTCTCTCTCCCTTTCTCTCCTACCAACCTCTCCCTTCCCCCTTCTTTCTCTCTCTCTCACTCTTTACCCTCCAATCCTCTGTTTTTCTCCCTCCCTCTCTCCTTATCTCTCTCCCACCTCCATATTTATGTCTCCCTCTCCCTCTCTTACCCTTTTCTAACTCTCTCCCTTTTCTCACTCTCTCTCTCTTCATTCCTCTTCTCCCGTCTGCTTCAATTTATCTCCATGTCTCCCTTGTCACTCCCCCTATTTCTCCACCTCTATCATATATCATGATATATTAATATATATTACAATATAATAAATTTAATATTGTATTAATCTAAACATATTAAATTTAATAATATTAATATTTTAATATTAATTTTAGGGTTAATAATGTTTTTTTTGGCATGGTATTAATAATAATTTGGTCCATGGTATTTGACCCTTATACTTCATATATAATTAGATCTTGATTTCTAATCGTATTTGATATATTTTTATTTATTTACCTTACCTCTTTATACCTCTTTTATATTTACTTATTTACCATATCTATTTTATAAATATATTATTTGGCCCATGGTATTAATAATAATTTGTCCCATAGGCCTCACCTAAATAAAACTTGTTTTTGAGTTTTTGTAAATATAAAGTGGTTTATTGAGTAAATATAAAAATTGCTTTTATTTATTTACCATACCTCTAGTTTATTTATATTTTTATTTATTTACCATATCTCTTTAGTAATATAAAAAGAGTTTTTATTTATTTACCATATCTCTTTTTTGAGTATTAATAAACTCTTCATATTTTAATTTTATATCGTTTAAATTTATTTTTAATAAATTTTTATTTGTTCATTTATATGTTTATGTAAGTTATTGTTCAAGCCGACATTTTTTTTGGCTTCTGACATACTTACACATCGGGGTCATACTGGGCTGTAGAATGCGCCTCTCAGCGCAATAATTCTAGATAATATATCAATGAAATCAATTTTGAAAACTAGCTTAAAAATAAATAATTCTAGATAATATATCAATGAAATCAAATTAACATGTTGCATGTTGTAGAACTACGTAAATAAAATTATAGATTAAAACAAATAAGTAATAATACCATATCATCTTATTTTTAAATACACTAAAAGACTTTCAACATTTAAAAAAAAAAAAACTAAATAGAAATTGATATCCATATTTAAAAAAAAAAATTGATATTTAATGATTTAGTTTTAGTTTTTAAAAATGATCTTCTAGATATTTTTAATGATTAATGATGGGAGATCATTGCTAGAGGAATGTTTCCATCTAGTGTTAGTGTTAAATGACTGGTCCCTTGCCTTCCCATTTGCGCAAAGGTCACATGGTTTGAAACCCAAAATTCTTTCAATATCCCGCTTTCCGAAGGGATTTGCTATTGAAACTGGCAGCCAGGGCTCTCTGCATCGTCTCACATATGTATGGTGAAATTGGAATCCTCATCACAGTTAAGTTTAGTCTAGATTTTTCTTCGAAAAATGCTATGAAATGGAGGTTTTAGTGAGAAAATATGTGCAAATGGGGGTTTTACGGGAAATCACATGCAGCATTTGAGGGTACAATGTCAAGTTGATAGCCTTATATCAGCGCAGAGCTTTTGAGGGTAGCCAGTGGGAGAAATTTCGTAGACATGAATCCACAGCCTTCGGGCATTGGAAAGGCTATAGGTGTCACAGATTTGTTCGACACACAGCCATTGACTATTGATTTTGTGTATGAAAAATATTCGTCACATTCTCCTGGTCCTTTTATGAGGACAAACGAGAGTCCAATTTCTGTGCTAAAAACAAGGGTAAAAGGTACGTCTGGAACATGTAACCACTTGGTTGGCATGAACTCTTTAGCTACAAGCAATGGAAAAGTGGAAAATGTAAGAGATTTAAGTTTTACAATAGAGAAATACTCTTGCAATGTGGACAAGGAAGACTTCACATCAAAGAGCTGACATTTAAATAAGGCCACATGAGCAAGCGTAGTAGGTCTTGTAACATGCATTTCTGTTAACACCGAAATAGGAAGAGAATCCCTTGTTTATGAAAATGGCATTGCGCATGAGATTTATTTATTTTACAGGCCTGCTTTCAACCCTCAAGGTGTAACAGAAGGTGATGTTGGCAAAGGTTTTCTTCCTTCTATTCTGGAGAGGTCGGAGAAGCCAACTAGCTAAAAACCAAATGGCCGACAGAGAGAACACATGTTTCACAAGGTTTGCACTAGAAGTGATCCATGAGATCAAGGCTTCATTCTCAGAAATAATAAAGGAAGTTTGTCGAAGCAGGAGTTACAAAAAAGTGGCTTATCTGCAAATGATGGAATACATTTGATAGATATCTTGGAAGGGCTTGTAAGTATGGATGAGAATGGTTTTTTCTCCAATCCGCATGAAGATTCCTTTGGGCCAGATCATTTGAAGACACCTAGAAAACCAATCTGCTTTTCTTATATGCGTCATAAGATCCATTCTAAGGACTACAGGACATGGAGATCAATTTTGTATGACTTTGAGGACATCTGCCGCTGTGGGATGAATTATAAAGAGAGAGGCTCTAGCATTTGGAATGTTGCACATACTTTATTATATCGGGGTAGAAAATATCTTGAACAGTTTGCAGATAGAGTAGAAATGTGTTTTGGTCTCCCAAATGAAACTAATGAGGGTAAAAGCACCTGTTATCTTGAAAATTTTAGCAATGGACGTCGTAAACTAGGAAATATGCTTTATTAAGATGCAGAGTGTTGATTCTTACCAAAGTTGTGTTACCTGTGAAATATAATAATCTGCCTGATCAGAAGCTTGTCACCAGTGCTCTCCCTAAAGATGAAAGCCTCCAATATGTCTGTGGTTCTACTTTTCCATGCACACAAAATATGGTCTAGAAGAACTGGAGGAGAATAGATCAAACACTGAGACTATATTGGATAATATTTCTGAGGGTAATCTACAATTCAAACAGATGAGTGAATGGTGGAAATTTCAAAATGCACTGGAGATGAAATCAGATTCAATCCTGTTGGGCAGGTCACTGAATGTTCAAGTTCATTTGGAGACACAGAACTTGACAGTGATAAGGATGGTCCATGGAATGTGTGATGTTGCTGAAGTAGAATCAGAGTTGCGTAATGGTAATGGAGCTAAAACTTCTGCAGCAGTTGATGCAAGTCTATTAATGAAGTAGAAGAAGGCATTGACACTTTGAGTGGAAAGATTATAGACACCATATTGAATGGTGGTGCCAATGGCTTGAATTTCATATTAGAGAAATTTTATGTGGAGCTTACAAATACCAAAGTGGAGAGGGAGGAAAAAATGGCTAAAGAGGCAGCAACTTTTGAAGCTGCTAAAGCTAACAATAAAATAACGAGAGGAATATGTGAAGAAACTGGAAAGAGAGAAAGAGAGATTAGAGAGCATATTGGCTGAGCGTGAAGAACAAGAAGCTAGAGAGGTTAGTTCTCTTTAATTATCTTCTATTTATCATTATTCAATTTTCCCAGTTTGCATGGTTGAAGCCAAGTTAATTAAGGCTTGTTAGTATTTTGCAGTGGCACATCAAATTGGTAACAATATCGAGATAAAATATTAGAATGGTTTATATTTACCAGAAATCCGTTCAATCTTAACCAGAGATTCCTTCATATAGGGAATAGTATCAGGTTGCTTTCTGAGAAACCAGACTGGATCTTGGTGATGATATTAATGGGATTCTCATAGCTCCATCCAGTAGCATAACTTTCTATAGACATACTGATTTATCACTATCCATATTGGCAGCAGAGATCTTGGCAGTACTTAGCAATCCTCTGCTTTATAGCTTGTTGAAGAAAATATTTGACATTCTTACTCCCTCTTTTTTAGGGAGACCAAAATCCTAATCTTGTATTTTTAGAGTGCAAAGTATCTTATCTGGCAGCTTGCTCATCATGAGATCCATCCACTTTGTAGATAATTATTTGATGCAATCAAACATGTCATAATTTAGGTGTTGCTCTTTGATAAACAGGAATGTCCTTGCTGGGAAGGTTTATCAGGCTCTTTGAGACTCAATATGGAATCATTAGTCTCTTATTCATTTTCTTCAAATTCTAAGGGAGCTTCAATGCAAGAGATGATCCTTTGAAGTGAGAAATCAGGGGGTCTGCCATGATCTTCTCACGTTGTCTATATCTAATTAGCTGCTTCTGTATTTGATCAGACGAGGACCATCTTCTGCATCTTAGATTATGGATCCTATTAAATATATCGAATTTGACTGCAATTGTACCATGTGCCAAGATATCCATTCTAACAAAGATTCTATAGCTCCCTCTGAGGTCTTACCTTAGATGGATATTCAGCTCTGCTCCTCATCTATGAGATATTAATATGCTGAATTGATGGTACCTCAATATTACAAGTACCCCTGACTGCATGAAGATTCCAGAAGACTTAATCTGAGATTTTCCTTGTGATGATATGCTTCATGTCTGATTAAGCTAAGATGACTAGCCTTTATTGGAACTGTTCCACTTATCTCCTGTCATATCAAAGAGGACCTTTGTTACTAGACTTGAATCAAGTTGACCTTCCACCAGACTGATGCAACAATGGAGAAATTTTGAACATAATGGGACTGCTGCTAGGTAGAGCCCAATGCTGTTATTGTTAAACAAGACTTCTGCAGGGATTAATCCTTTAAGGCTTTAACTGCTGAAAGCTTTCTTCAACTGAACCTTTACTGTAGAATATTTGATTTTATCAAAAATCTTGAGGATTTGACTGCTGGATCGATCTTGGTAATTTCCCTTATGTCTGCTATACCTCTGGTTTTATCAAACCCTTCCTTAATTAGATGGAATACAATGAGATATACCAACAAACCTTCTAGAGTAAACACTGAATATAGTTCAGTTCACACCAAAATAGCTGAGAGAGATACTATTGTTACTATCAACGATGTCAATACTTTTTTCAAACATAAGATGTCTTATAGTAATTATGATTTCACTGGAAATGAGTTTTCAAAATATATCTAAAAAAAGGATATATGATAAGGATGTCACAAAATATATATTCATGATGCCATATATCCAAAATAACATAAAAGGTTATGCAAGCATATGCAGTCCTGCACCTATTCATCATGCCAATATTACATGATGTTGTGCAAATCTTTCAGTTACACTAATTTTTGTAAATCCATCCACACTTGAGTTGCATATGATGACTAACGAGCATATTGTGAATTCAGGATGTACTAGAAATTGCCATACAAATGTCTGAACCAAGATATAGGGAGAAATTTTTGATGATAGTTGCAGGTTGTAGATGCGATGCATCTACACAGTAGTCTTAATACAAGAATTGGATTTACTGTAAATGATTTGAGGCTAGAACCAAGATATAGGGACAAATTTTCAATGATAGTTGCAGGTTGTAGATACGATGCATCTACACAGTAGTCTTAAATTCTTAATAAAAGACTTGGATTTACTGCAGATGATTTGAGGCAAGAATAATGGCCTATCAGGTTTCGTTGTTTTGAAAGAAGAACCAGAAAATTTCGTTTGTCTCGGACAATTTCAACAAGAGACAACTTGATGCATTGAATAATCACCTGACTATTCTGTTCGTAATGTTAATTGGGCTCGGAAGGACCCATACGTACTTTTTTGTCTTTGCTAAGTCAACCTATCTCTTCAAGCGTTGTAGAGTGTAGCAAATCTGTTGTAATAACTTATGTTCCCTGAGCCACTCTTGAGATTTTAGAATGACGTGTTTCAGATTCCAAGATCCTTGGAATGATCTTTATTTGTCATGAACTCCTTTTTATTTAACACCAAAATTTCAGAGATATCATTAACATGTTAGGGTCCCGTGATTTGGCTGATTGGCAAGCCAAATGACAGTGTAACATCAAACCAAGCTTTGGAGCCCAAGGACCTAGCCTTCTTGGACTCAGAGAGGGCTCTCTCTATATGTGTAAGGGATATCTGTGTGTTTTCTTATTTGTGTTCTGATTTTAGGCTAGTTATGAAGTAGGCTTTTTTGGGTTTTAGTTTTTAAGTTGTGAGGGATGAAACTGATCAAAGATATAAAATAGATAACAAGATGTTAGATTAACTGGGCTATGGGGTCAAAAAGTCAAGAAAGCTATTAGATGACGATACAAGGCTGTTGAAGGGCCGATTTGATTCAAGGTAGAAAGGATCTTAGGGCAAAATGGAGTAAATGGACATCAAGTTTGTGAACAACAAAGAGTTTCAAGCGTAACTAGTTTAATAGATAACATAAACATGGTAGGGCGAACCATTAATCATGCAAAATGTAACTACAAGCTAATCAATACTTAGAAATAAACATTCAAGCCATGCATAGAAGTATAAGACCCTCTAACTTTGGGAAATGGCTATCACACTTTGGGGAAAACACTTAAGGAAGACAAACAACTCAAAACACTATGCTGGAACGCCTAAACACAGTACTTCAAGTTATTGGGCACTTTGAACAACAAGATTTTCATAGTTTTAGGCAAAGGGCTAGATCGAAAATAGGCCTCCTTGGTTCAAACAAAATGATAATCTAATCATTCAAAGAGAAATTTCATGGATGGAACTATAGCTAGCCATAGGTAAGCAGGGCATACCGTAAGTCCTTAGCATGTATATAACTATGAATGAAACAAGGAACAATATCCTCAAGTTGTTAAAGAGTAGTTAAGAATTCTTTAATGCAACTAAGGAAGAAGAAAACATGAAGGCTATGAAGATTCAGGAAATTTGAGGTGCCTCCATGGGCATATCTCAAATTTGTTCTCTACTGATCTATAGCAAGCAAGAAACATGTATCGTGAATGAAAAATAGAAGACAACAACAAAGCAAGAAACACTATACCATTCTACCAAGTCATGGAATCCATCAACAATCCTTCATCATCCATCCAAGAACATCCAAGAGGCAATCCAAAAGCATAACACAAGTATTTTCTTCCAAATCTCATATGACCATATATTGCTTCTCTTCTCAAATTCAGCCTTGTTTACAATGAGAGCCTTTGGAATATATAGGCTCAAGTGAGGAGAACCTCATGGTTCAACTTGCATCCTCATTGGCCTAATCAAAATATCTAAACTTGTCCTTGAGGCTTTGCAAAGCCCAAGGCACAAAATATCTCATAAAATATCTAAGAAAATGCTAAAAATGGGAATTATATTGACTTTACATCATTTTTCACGTGCAAAAATAGCTAAACGCACATTTGGAAAAAGCAGATTTTAGAGGTTCAAAAATTACAAAAATACTTCAAATTTTCATCAGTAAAAGGTCCCCTGACTTTCCGGAAACATTTGGCAGCCTTCCCGGTGTTGAAACGAGGCTTATGATAGCTCGTTGGAAAGCTCTGAGTGTCTAATTTCCAGAGCAACTAAAATTTCCCTAATTCGATGCTTGAAAGTCCTCCAAATCTGCACCTGTGTGTAAAAAAACAGAAAATTACAGTCTGCTGATAGACCGGGCAGAGTGTGCAAAAAGAGAGCCCTTTTCTCCATTTTGAGGGAGAAAATGATCTCCAAATGCTATGAAAATCACTGAGGACATGCTCAAGAAATTATGGCATCTGATGATACCATTCTCCTCCCTTGATGAATCCTCAAAATGAAATGGCAAATTTATGAGTTTTTGATCAAAAACTCAAAAATGCCAAAAAACCAAAAGTTGTCAAAATGGGCCCAAAATTGGTGTGCATGACCCTCAAGGGTCCTTAGGAACATGTTCCGAAGCTGAAGCCAAAATGTCGAGTGCTGATGTGCCTTTCTTCCCTTTCCATGCCGAGTGCTTCCGCTTTGCTTCCTTCAGTTTCTCTTGGGTGGCCTTCAGCTTGTGCCGGGAAAACTGATTTAGCTTTTGATAGTGTTGTGTCATCTTCCTTTGCAGCTCCAGGTCTCTGTTTGCATTTTCAAGCTTCATCTCCAAATTTTTATTGGCCCTTTCTAGCCATGCCTCCTTATTGCTTTCAATTTCTTGCTCAAGTAGTGCAGTGAGGGGAAAGGATTGAAGATGGGCTTGTTCTTCTTCCTTTTGCTTTTCCAGGGCTCTTTTAAACCCTATGGTTCTAGGCCTCTTCCGCCTAGGCTGGTCTTCTTCTTCATCTTCATCAAATTCACCGATGAGCTCCTCTATCCTTACTTGTGCTTTAGTAGCCTCATTCTTGTATTTGATTGCCCGTGTTTCATAAACTGTCATGTGAACACTCATCTGTCTATTTTGGATCTCCAAGAAATGATTGAAGCTCTTTGCCCGATGAAGGTAATTCTCCAATGCTTCAATTTGACCCTCTCGATGGATTAGAAGGTTTTCAAGAATGCGGGCTTCATTATCGCTGTCATCACTTTGGATTGGGATGATAGCCAATGCACCTCCTTGTTCTTGAATTTCTCCTATTTTTCCTTTCCCTTTGCCTTTAAAGGCTAATCTTGCACTCTTCCTTCTTGGCATGCTAGTGAGAGGTTTCTTGGGCGATTTTATTTTGCTTTGGATAGCTCTTGTTACTTTTGGAGTAACCACCTTGAGCATTTTCTTCTTTGCTGTCTTGGGCTTAGTTTTCTCAGGAGAGGAAGGCATGATGGCCTTTCCCTTGTCACTTTGTTTGTCACCTTCTGGAAAAATCCCTTCCTCTTGAAACTGTTGTGCAACTTGAGGAGGCTATAATGTGTCATGAGAGGGTTGTTGCTGCTCACCTTCTTCATGTTGTTCAAACTGCTACCTTTGTTCATCAAAATCAAGCTACTGGTGTGTTTCAACTTCATGCTCACTTTGTGGCTCAAGCTGCTGCCTCTGTTCATCAAAATCAAGTTGCTGGTGTGTTTCAACTTCATGCTCACTTTGTGGCTCAAGCTGCTGCCTCTGTTCATAAAAATCAAGCTGCTGTCTTGCATCATTTTCTTCATGTTTGTCAAACTGCTACCTCTGTTCACCAACATCAAGCTGCTGTCCTACCTCAACCCCTTGTTCAATTTGTGGTTCAATCTGCTGCCCCTGACCATCAAAATCATGTTGCTGGCTTTCATTAGTTTCTTCATGTTTGTCCTCTTCTTTTTCTATCTGTTCATGCCCTTCTTCTTCATGTTGTCCTGACTGTTCTGTGGTGATATTGAGCCTTCTAGGAGTAGGCTTGCTAGACAAAGGTACAGGGTGATGAATAGGTGGGGTGGGAGATATATGGACCGGAGGAACAGTGGAGAAATCTGGGTGACTAATAAAAACATCCCAAGAAACCCCTTTCTTCTCCAGCTGATGAAGAATGATGATTTTGATCAGAGAATGATGGAAAAGGGAAGCTATTTGCAGATATGGAGTCTTCTTCTGGACTAAGGATTCCATCTTCTCGATGCTTTTGCATAAAAAGTAAGGGAGATTGAGTTGCCTAGTTCTAGTGAAATGCATCAATAGTCAGACATGATAGGCATAAAATCGAGTAAATCTCCCTTCACAAGTAAAATACTTCATTATGACCTTCATTAGGGGAGCGTAGCTGGCAAGAAGATAAGAGAAAGGAAAAATAGCAGTGCAAGTATCTCTGTGCTCGGGCTTGATGAAAGGCTTGTAGTCATCCAAGTCTAGATGGGTCTGTTTGAACCATTTCTCGCCATGATATGGAATTTTGGTGGCTTTAGACACTGACCTCAGGGAAAAATTGAAATCAAGGTCTGCTATCTGGAAATGTTTGCTTTGGAACCTCAGGGCGCATAGGTGTGTCAAGGGCGAGAAACTTTTGACCTCTTGTACCTTCTGGCAGAAATCTAAACAACCTACCTCATGAAAATTGAAGAGGATGGATGGATGTGCATTGACCTCCTCTGTAGAGATTGGCTCATATATTTTATGTAAACCACTTCTGCTGTCTTGCCTGGGCGGCATTTTGGGCTAAATATGCTATTGAAGAACAAAACAGCCTCACTGCCTTTAAACTACCTTCTTTAAGCTAAACTCTGTCAATTCACTGTTTTGATAGTAAACAATGTCTTTGGATGACTGCGCAATGTTCCCTCACAATATAAAACCCTTTCTCCTTTAAAAAGTGGCCTTCCCACCTTTTCTCTATGATGTTTGGAGGTCAACAACCTGTTTGTATCTCTGACCAATGATAAACTTCCCAATCTTCACAAACTTCCCCTTGTCTAGCATGCCAATCACTCAACAAAACTTATATCTCATGCAGTCAACCTTTAGTGTAAGCACACAATCAATTTCATAGTTTATGGAACAAGGTGGCAGAGTTTTGAAAAATGCTTCAAAAGTTTCAATCAAAGGTTGTGGGAGTTTAATCCTTTCAAAAACCAAGGCTCCACTTTCAATATAAAATCCCAGTCCTTCTTAGAAGAATGCCTTGGTACCCTCTGAAAATAAATTTCTCAAATAATTTTGAAGAGCAACAGGCAGTTAAAAGTGTAGACAGTGTAACTGTCTTTCTCTGTGGGTGATAGGGGTAACCTGGCCCTTTGGTATTTCGAAGAATAAAACACTCTTGTAGGAAAGGTGAAAACACAGAGTTTTTAGCTCAACACCTGTTCTTTCCCTGTAGAGGACCTCATTAGCATATCCACCACTCAAGCATAGTTTAAACAACTCAAAATGTTATGCAAAACCTGCTTTGTGAGTTGAGGTCACCTTGGAGGGATTTTGGAGAGCGTTTGGAGGTCAAAGGCATGCGCGGCACCCTTATGGAGAAGAACGCTGTGCAGAAAACTTTGTCGGGTGGCCTGTCGGGTCAGTGTTGGGCACCCATGACTGCGGCTACAGGACCACGGCGCGCGGCTACAGGAGTGATGCACGCGTGTGTTGCGCAGTTTGAAAATTTCGCCCAGGAGCGCCGCGCACTCCTACAGGAGTGCCGCGCGGTGAAAAAACACTGCAAAACTCGCAAAAATTTCTGCAAACTGATTTGAAACTCCGTTCATTGGTTGGAGACTGTAGAGAGGCTTGATTCCTCGCTTGGGGATTTTTGGTAATGAAAATTGCCCTTCGTTTTACTCCTTTGAAATAGCAACCACCCAATGGTCACTTTGCATAACTGAAATGAAATCGAACCCTTGGATGGTCTTTGCAAAGTGTTTTCAGAGTTTTTCTTTCTTCAATAATATCTTTGGTGTACTTATGAACTTAGATTTCGAAATGATGTTGGCAGCGGAGGTTTTCATGCTTTTTAAACCATCGATGACTTGAAAAGGTGTTTTTTGCTAACATTGTCCCTTTGGTGATAATTTGGCACAGAAGCTCCAGCTTTAGAAAATGACTTAATGAACTTGTAGACCATCCGTTGACACTTGTTTAACACTGTTGATGATCATTTTAAAACAGAAAATCCACTCTGAATCTGTTAAAAAATACTGAAAACTGCTCTGTTATTTGAAAATATAGGGCTTGTCTTTTTAACTTGTTTGACAGTTTCTGTCTCTAGGTGTCACTTCAACCCTTTTCCCAACTGTAGGTGTCAACAACTGATTTGGATTTATTCAGATTTTGCCATGGTCTTCTATCAATTAAGCAGGGTGTTCCTCCAACCTTTTCTTCTGCTCAAAACATACCACTATGGTGTATCTTGACCTTGAACTAATGAAAACCTGTATTTGTCTCAAGCTTTCCAATAACTTACAGTATGTCAAATTACCCTTTTTACACATTTGAACAATTTTTTCAGTGGTGGTGTCTCTTGATGATAAAAGCCTGGATTTTCTTTGCTAGCTGTGATAAACAGTTTTGAAAAGGCACCTGTTTATAAAAAGAATTGCTCTCAATAATGACATGCTTGATTAGCTTTGCATGCCTGTCCAAGGTTTTTTTTTTTTTTAACTCAGATCATAACCTTTTTATATCTTTGTGTTGAGGAGGCAAGTATGTGAGATATGAAAAAGCAGCTATAATTATTCACAGACACTAAGTCTTTCATTGGCCATTTTTCCTTCTAATGGAGCTCTGAAATCACCAATCCTACTGCATCTGAAAAATAAACTTATCTTTGTGGTGGAGTGTAGATTGCAACAACTGGACTTGCACTAGCGCTTTGAATGATATCAGGATGTCTTATGTCTGGGGCTGTGCACTACTTGCCTGCCTTTTCTCTATGTTTATCTGGAAACCATAGACCTTATCCCACAGCCCAATAGAAACATAAGAGCACACAGAGGTCTTTTTTACTGAAGTGTCTTCTTGCTCAACACTAATTTGAGCCATTCATACTAGCACCCCTGCAGAGATGTCTTGTTACAATAGCTTTGATCAATGAAGTCTCTTTTGGTTGTGACATGACGATGATGCCTGAAACTTTATTCTATGCTCTTTCTTAGGACATAAAACCAAAAACTCTACTTTCTCTTGATTTGATCATTTCAGATCTTAGCCCTGTTTTTTATTATCACTTTCCCTTAGAAACCTTGAGTCATTGTTTCACTGTCTAAAAACAAGCCTGTCTTACAGTCATTTTTGCAATTCTTCAAGTCAACATTGGCCATCGCCCTCTACTTGTAGATGAAGGAGGCGCCTTAACCCTCTGCTTATAGATGAAGGAGGTTTTTGGCCATGACAAATAATAAGCTTGTTTGACAATGTTGTCTTTCTTCTACTGTGTTTTCATGCTGAATGAAGCTGCAAGGTCTTGATGAGAAACTCTCTGTCCTGCAGATATATCTTAGGCTTATGTTCACATTGAGAAGCAGTTGTTCTTCTAATGTGGATTCAAGAATTTTCTTCTGAGATGATGACATGTTTCCTGTGCTTGTAAAATCCATAAACAGTGTAAAACACCTGATAATGAGCTTGAGACTGTGGTCTACGCAGTGTTGAGACTTAGGGGTTTGTAAGTGGCGCGACTTAGAGCTGTGATTAACTTCATTAGCAGAGTGGGAGGTCTGTCATGATTGGTCTGTAGCAGATGGAGGTTTTTTGGCCTTTTGATGGTTGCCAAGGGTAAAATGCCTTAAAGTGCCACTTCCTAACTTAGGGGAGGCTTTTGAAACAGACTTGGATTGTATTTTTAGAGTAGACAGGCAGACTTAGTATGGCTGGGGTTAGATAGGATTGGATAATGGGATTTCAACTTGTCATGGGCGAACTGAAAAGTAAAGAGAGCAAAAAGTTTTATGGGTGTTTTCCCAGCTGGCAAATTTGACCAAGTTTTAAGATTAGCTGTCGAAAAGCTAGGTTGTTGAACTAGTCATCACTAACTGGTAAAAAATACTGATGACTAACATAACACACATATGTTGATCCTTCACTTGCAATAAGCAATAGCCCAACACAAACTTTGAACACTGTTCTTTATCAAACCCTCTTGATTGATGCTGCAAGGGTCGAAGCAGCCTTTCATATTTTTCTGTGAGACAACCCTTAATGCAGGGTCGAAGGCTTGTCAACAAGCTCAAGAATAACATTATTGATATGAGGTTAGATGATAGGAACTCTATAGCATCAGAATTTGACTGCAATAGAGAATGAATTACCATTTCTTTTACTAGCAATCATAAATACTATTATCACATTGATAGTAACTGAAGAAAGAATATAAATAACATTTGTAGAAGACAAGCCAAGATAATAAAACTCAGGAATTGACTCAAGCCAGGGAAAAACCCCAAGATGGGGAAAACCATTGATCAAATCTTATTATTATTCATATCAAATGTTCAACAAAGACAATACATTAATACAACATCAAGAATTTCTTGCCAATGAGGAGATCTGCAATCGTAGTCCTCAATCATAGATGTAATTCTGGAGCTAACAAGATGTAACCTCTTAAGTTGAAAAAGATGCTTGTACAAATTAGGGATGCTTTTAGTTTAACTAGGAGCTACTCTAATTAGATCAATTATACAGCTACAGAAATGCCTCTTATATTTTGATCAGGAAGGTTGAAAAAGGCTATTGCGCTAGGTGCTCTGGTTAGGGCATGTGACACACTGCTTCAGCCCTTACAGATTTTCTCAAACTGCTTTTACAGCTGCAACTCTTCTTCAAGTAGTCAACCCCTTATCTATTTAGAATACATGGCTTATTTCAGCCCTCAAACATGCCTTCATAACAATCTACCTTCATCAAAAGAGGTTTTCATTCTACCTGAGCAGATAACAACCCTCACGGTTCTCTGTTTAGCAATTCAATGCCTGCAGCTTGCCTGAGAAAGGTATCCAGGGAATGCGGCTCACCTAGAAGAGGGATTACATGCCATAGTCTTACACATGTTTATTCATGATGCCTATGGTCAGCTTCATAAGGAACTCGGACCTGCAATAGAAATAGAAATAGGCCCAGAACTGTTCACAAGAAAATCCAGAATTCCTCCTAAGATGCTCGGCCTCTTTCCCAAGGGACTTGGTCCACCAAAACAGCCCTATCATGACAATAACAATCCCTTTCCTCCTTCGCTAGAGACACTATCCTTCTGCGGCCATTTCAGAGAGAAGAAGATGTGTGAAATGTGGATGAGGGCACCACTATATATACAAGTTGTTGGAGTTGAAGGGACGTGTCTGTTGGGATTAATGCTCTGACATGTAGGCTGACCTTGATAATTTTATATGAGAGAAACATAAATTTGAAATCATACTTTTCCTTAAAATTCGATGATTTTTTAGGTCGATTTTGGTCCTCTCGAAAAGAGGAATTTAATGCCATAATTATCTTTCCCAAAGGAGCTGTACAAAGTTGAATTTAGCCCTAGTTTCCAATTTTAACACATCTTAAGGAAAATCACCTACTTTTCTTATGACAACCTAAACTATGCAAGTGACTTGGAGAGGACTCCATTTCTCAAGATGAAAAGAGAGGGTGTTACAACATGGGAATTATCATGAAACTCTTACTCAAGTGATAGTCTAGACATAGACATGCACATGCGATTAACAAAGATGGAGGCATGATGTGTAGTAAACAATGAGGAATGCCTCTGCTTGTGATGGTAATTGAAGATGGGGACCTCCATATACACCTTGATGCCCACATGCATGGTTGTGGAACACAAGTGTTTACCCAAATAAACAGGACTTCTTCTTGATGCATTCATAATGATCTTTTTTCTCAACTAATGAACAACTCCATAAGATGATAAAGTACTCACTACATAATAATTTGATTTCTAGCATATGTAAATACTACAAATGTTGGTCCATTTATAGCACTCTTAGGACTATAGCAATGGTCTACAAATTTGTAAGCCTGAAAAAGGCTTCTTGAAACTACTATATCCACACAATTTCCTTATTCTTCTTTTTGACCTTGGTAATGGCATTAGCTATCTTGGAGAATTCTTCTATGAATCTCCTATTGATCGCCCTTCCCCTTCTTCTCAGGACGCTAAGAAGCATAGTTATCAAACTCTGGACACATGAAACACTTTATAAGGCCCAAGCATTTCTTACCATTGATAATAGGAACCTAAATTCTCTTTCTCTCCTGCTGACCTATACTAGGTCCCCTATTTTTTCTGGCATTCAATATATTTATAATGAGGGTTAGAATTTTCCTCTTTCCTCTCTATACTTGCAACTCACTCTAGTTTGTACCTTCTTGGATAAAACCATTCCATAATTTCTCAAGAGTCAAAGGTGGAAAGCTTTCTCAGGCATAGGTAGCTTAGACAAAATCTTGCCAAGAAGATGAAAGCCCATTCAAGGCTATGTACCGAATCTTCATGCTTGAGCTCTTTTCAAGTTGTTGCACATTGATCATAGAGTTTATTAATTTTTATCAAAGAAGTGGTTGCAGTATCTATTTTTTTCATCTGTATGGCTCTAAGCTTGATCCTTAGAAGCATATTTCAATTTATGTTCTCACCCCGATATATAGTGAAGATAGCACCAAACATCCTATTACTGATGGTTTTACTGATAATGTGTGGCATCCTTCAAGGAGTCCAGGATGACTTGCTTTTTTTTGGCTATCTTCTTTTTATTTTTTTGTCAACTTTGTAGATTGGTAGGTCGTTCAAATTTGGTCTTTACAAATACCAAAGATCATTCTCCTCCAACAACATCTATATTTGCACTTTCATGGTATGAAATTGGAGGGACCTTATAATTTGTCTTTGTATCTGAGATTGAATGTAGTCAAATCATTACTCTTGGATTACACTGTTAGAAAAAATAGATCAAGTACCTAAAGACAAACTATCATAGGTCCATAGTACTTTTCTCAAGCATGAATCTAGGGCATCCCACTATAGAAACCTTCTGACAACTTCCTATCCCAAATAGAATTCTGGGGTTATTGGAAGGTTTCAACTAACATGCTCTTTAGCTATGAGAATTCCATTGGATTAGGACGTATCTCAAACAATGTTGCCTTGATATTATCAGTCGCTTCTCTTGTCTTTGTGTGGTCATTCACTTCTCTTGTTATTGTGTGGGTCACTTCTTTTAGCCCCAAGTGCTTCTCTTTGCTTTGTGTGGTCAGTCACTTCTCTTGTTATTGTGTGGGTCACTTCTTTTAGCCCCAAGTACATCACAGTACTCTAGGTTCAAGGTGTAGGATAAATAATACAGACGAGTGAAATTTGTTCCATATTTTGATGATTTCATCCCTTAGGGTGCCAGACAAAAGGGGGCCCCACTCCTTAAGAAATTTTGAATTATTTCCAAAAAAAATTTGACACCCTCCAAAATGTCACATCAATATCCCAAAGTCATAAAAATCAACAAGGAGCTCCATTATGGAGAGAAAATCTCAACTTGATCACATCAAGCCTCATCAAGAATGGTAATTCTAATCCAAATTGTCTTTTGAAGTTTGCCACTAAAGACTGAAACATGGAAGATAATGTTTTCCTCCTTTATACTAATTTTTCAAACATGATATAGTCAAATTCAAATCTGGTTTCTCCAATATTTAGACTTGAAGATCAAAAAATTGTCAGTACACTGCTTCAGCATGTTGGTGGGTAGCAATAAAAATTTGAATTTTTATTCCATTTTCACATACAATTTTCTTCCCTTGAACTTCAACAACAATATATTTCATAGGAAAATTTAACCTATGAAGAAAACAAGGTAAAAAAAATATGGTCTGTTACTTTGTGTGAGCATTTCCTTTGATCACCTGCATGACATTTGAAGGACCAATGATCTTGATTGCTTCTGATTTTTTTAGCAACCCAATCAATTGCTCTCTCCTCCTCCGAAGCTACATGTGGCATAGACGCTACATTATAGCATCTATATGTAAATGGGAAGAATTTAAGGCAGAAAATACTTGAATAAGTCTGGCTCTAGGGAGTGTCGTGGGTAAAAAGCTAAAAACAAGCAACATAGTTACAAGAAAAGTAGATTCATGAACCAAAAGAACTACTTGGAGATTGAAAATATGCACTTAAATGAAAGAGGGAAGCTCTTTCCTTACACCATATGTAGCATGGATCTGAGCGCAAATGTCGTAGACCCACATCAAGGCTGATTTGTAAATAACATAACATATATGTGGGTTTGGTAATAGTGGCAGATTTTTCTTTTTTAAGAGCCAAGGAATGAATTATGAAAGATTTAGTTTTGAGACCATGAAATATTCTAAAAAATTCTAGTAAGAACTAAATAGTGGATTATAAATTGCAAATAACCACAGTCCACAACCAAAAGAGAATCATGCATATACCACATGAAAACCACAACTACCAATAGAAGAAGTTATATATAGTTCTTTTGCTATCCCATCCAATTTGTGAAGACATATTTTGGATGGAAATCTCATTGATTTATGTAACCTATTATAATCCTTTCATCTTGCCTCAGAAGAACACCACAATAGAGTTCTAACGATGTAGTCTTACATCAATATTAGATAGAGACAATTTGCATTGACAAATTTGGATGAAAATTCGATTAAATTCTGTTATATCCTTTTCATAAAATCTTCTAACATAACACCAACAGAGTTTGTAAGGATCTATTATTACACCAACATAAAGAAATGTAAACTATGGAACATCAACATGTAGTTAGTTGTTCCATCTGATTCCTGAGTATTGAAGAAATCTTGTAATGGTATCATCTTCAACAAATCCTTCTTCATGCTCTTAATAACCTGAACATAAGCTAAAGCTCCAGAAACTGTGGTTATGATGGGAATTTTATAAGCTAATGCCATTCGTCTCAACTTCCGCCCATCTATTTGATCTAATGCATATCCTGAATTTGCAGTCACCATTAACTGAATCTAACCATTTGCAATCATGTCATCTGCATGTGGCCGCTCTTCATGGAGTTTCAAAACTCTTTCCACTGGAATTCCCTCCATTTTCAACAAACTAGATGTGGCAGTTGTTGCAAAAATTGTAAAACCAAGTTCAATGAATCTAGTTGCAATTGTTGGGAGGCTTGGTTTGGTTAAATCACTTAAACTTCAAAACACCATGCCTACAAGAGACAATTTTTGATTTGCTGCAATTTGTGCCTTGGCAGATGCCATAGGAAATTTAAAGTATATGCCCATCACTTCTCCAGTGCTTTACATTTCAGGACCAAGAACCACATCACTGTGTTGAAAATGTTCAAATGGAAGGACTTCTTCCTTGACAGACACGTGACTTGGAATAACTTCCTGTATAAAACCAAAGTCTCGAAGAGATTTTCCTGACATAAGAAGCGCGACATACTTTGCTAAGGGGTGGTCAATTGCCTTTGAGACAAAATATATTGTTCGTGATGCTCTAGGATTTGCTTCAAGAAGGTAAAATTCACCAGCAAGTGTGATTTCATATTGGAAATTCATCAGTCCACAGATGCCAAGCCACTTTGCCAATTTAGATGTCCATGATCTAATGATTGACAAACATGTAGGTGACACTGTTTCCGTAGGAATAAAACAAGCTGAATCACCAGAATGCACACCTTCTTGCTCAATGTGATCCATGATACAACCAATGACCACACTACCTTTAGAATCTGTCAAATAATCTACATCAATCTCGCAAGCATCTGACAGGTACTTATCAACGAGTACTGGCCTTTCTAGCTCCCCTTCTACTGTAGTTTCTAAGTAATGCTTGCCCGTCCCCTTCTTTTGAGGACACTAAGAAGCATAGTTGTCAAAATATTGACACATGAAACACTTGATAGGGCCCAAGAATTTCTTACCATTGATTATAGGAACCTGAATTCTCTTTCTCTCCTGCTGAGCTATACTAGGTCCCCTATTTTTTCTAGCATTCAATATATTTATAGTGAGGGTTAGAATTTTTCTCTTTCCTCTCTATACCTGCAATTCACTCTAGTTTGTATCTTCTTGGATAAAATCATCCCATAATTTCCCAAGAGTCAAAGGTGGAAAGCTTTCTCGGGCATAGGCACCTTAGACAAAAGGTTGCCAAGAAGATGAAAGCCCATTCAAGGCTATGTACCGAATCTTCATGCTTGAGCTCTTTTCAAGTTGTTGCAGTATCTATTTTGTTCATTTGTGTGGCTCTAAGCTTGATCCTTAGAAGCATATTTCAATTGATGTTCTCACCCTGATATATAGTGAAGATAGCATCAAACATCCCGTTAGTGATGGTTTTATTGATAATGTGTGGGATCCTTCATGGAGTCTAGGATGAATTGCTTTGTTTTTGGCTATCTTATTTTTATTTTTTTGTCAAATTTATAGATTGGTAGGTAGTTCAACTTTCGTATTTACAAATTCCAAAGATCATTCTCCTCCAACATCATCTATATTTTCACTTTCATGGTATGAAATTGGAGGGAACCTTATAATATGTCTTTGTATCTGAGATTGAATGTAGTCAAAATATTACTCTTGGATTACACTATTAGAAAAAATAGATCAAGTACCTAAATACAAAATATGATAGGTCCATAGTTCTTTTCTCGAGCATGAATCCAGAGAATCCCATTGTAGAAACCTTCAGACAACTTCCTATCCCAAACAGAAGTCTGGGGTTATTGGAAGGTTTCAACAAACATGCTCTTTAGCTATGAGAATTACATTGGATTAAGACGTATCTTAGAAAATGTTGCCCTGAAACTATCAGTTTCTCTTGTCTTTGTGTGGTCAGTCACTTCTCTTTTCATTGTGTGGGTCACTCCATTTAGCCCCAAGTACATCACAATACTCCAGGTTCAAGGTGTAGGATAAAGAATACAGATGAGTGGCATTTGTTCCATCTTTTTTTGATTTCATCCCTTAGGGTGCCAGACAAAAGGGGGCCCCACTCCTTAAGAAAATGTTGAATTCTTTCCAACAAAATGTTGACACCCTCCAAAATGTCACATCAATATCCCAAAGTCATAAAAAATAAAAAATTGACTCCATTATGGAGAGAAAATCTTGACTTGATCACATCAAGCCTCATCAAGAATGGTAATTCTAATCCAAATTGTCTTTTGAAGTTTGTCACTAAAGATTGAAATATGGAAGATAATGTTTTCCTTGTTTCTACTAATTGTTTAAACATGATATAGTCAGATTCAAATCTGGTTTCTCCAACCTTTAGAGTTGAAGATCAGCAAATTGTCGAGACACTGCTTCAGCATGTTGGTGGGTAGCAATAAAAATTAGAATTTTTATTCCATTTTCACATACAATTTTCATCCCTTGAACTTAAACAACAATATATTTCATAGGAAAATTTAACCTACGAAGCAAACAGGGTCAAAATAATATGGTCTGTTACTTTGCGTGAGCATTTTATTTGATCACCTGCATGACATTTGAAGGACCAATGATCTTGATTGCTTCTGATTTTTTTAGCAACCCAATCAATTGCCTTCTCCTCACCTAAAGTTGTATGTGGCATAGACGCTACATTATAGCATTTATATGCAAATGGGAAGAATTTAAGGCAGAAAATACTTGAATAATTCTGGCTCTAGGGAGTGTCCTGGGTAAAAAGCTGAAAACAAGCAACATAGTTACAGGAAAAGCAGATTCATGAACCAAAAGAACTACTTGGAGATGGAAAATCTGCACTTAAACGAAAGAGGGAAGCCCTTGCCTTACACCATTTGTAGCATGGATCTGAGCGCAAATGTCGTAGACCCACATCAAGGCTGATTTGTAACTAACATAACATATATGTGGGTTTGGTGATAGTGGTAGATTTTTCATTTTTAAGAGCCAAGGAATGAATTATGAAGAATTCAGTTCTGAGACCATGCGGTCTTCTAAACAATTCCAGTAAGAACTAAATAGTGGATTATAAAGTGAAAATAACCACAATCCACAACCAAAAGAGAAACATGCATATACCACATGAAAACCACAACTACCAATAGAAGAAGTTAGATATAGTTCTTCCACTGTCCCATCCAATTTGTGAAGACATCTTTTGGATAGAAATCTCATTGATTTATGTAACCTGTTATAATCCTTTCATCTTGCCTCAGAAGAACACCACAATAGAGTTCTAACGAAGTAGTCTTACACCAACATTATATAGAAACAATTTGCATTGACAACTTTGGATGAAAATTCGATTGAATTCTATTATATCCTTTTCATAAAATATTCTAATAGAACACCAACAAAGTTCATAAGGATCTATTATTACACCAACATAAAGAAATGTGAACTATGGAACATCAACATATAGAAGCTGCATGTAGTTCCTGAGTTGTTCCCTTTGATTCCTGAGTTGTTCCCTCTAATTCCTGAGTATTGAAGAAATAATGTAATGGTATCATCTTCAAAAAATCCTTCTTCATGCTCGTAATAACCTAAACATAAGCTAAAGCTCCAGCAACTGTGGTTATGATAGGAATTTTATAAGCTAACGCCAATCGTCTCAAATTCTGCCCATCTATTTGATCTAATGCATCTCCTGAATTTGCAATCACCATTAAAGTCTGAATCTAACCATTTGCAATCATGTCATATGTGTGTGGCTGCTCTTCATGGAGTTTCAAAACTCTTTCCCCTAGAACTCCTTCCATTTTCAACAAACTAGTTGTGTCAGTTGTTACAAAAATTGTAAAACCGAGTTCAATGAATCCATTTGCAATTGTTGGGAGGCTTGGTTTGGTGAAATCACTTAAACTTCAAAACACCATGCCTACAAGAGGAAATTTTTGATTTGCTGCAATTTGTGCCTTGGCAAATGCCATAGGAAATTTAAATTCTATGCCCATCACTTCTCCAGTGCTTCACATTTCATGACCAAGAACCACATCACAATGTTGAAAATTTTCAAATGGAAGGACTGTTTCCTTGACATATACGTGACTTGGAATAAATTCATGTATAAAACCAAATTCTCTAAGAGATTTTCCTGACATAAGAAGCACGACAAACTTTGCTAAGGGGTGGCCAATTTCCTTTTAGACAAAAGATATTGTTCGTGATGCTCTAGGATTTTCTTCAAGAAGGTAAACTTCACCAGCAGGTGTGATTGCATATTGGCAATTCATCAGTCCACAGATGCCAAGCCGCTTTGCCAATTTAGAAGTCCAAAGCTCTTTTTTAAATCTATTTTTTTGAGTAAATTTGTCTTTTTACTTTAGGTACCATAATTTCTATTGTGTGACATATGCTATGATATAATTGTCTGGATAAATAGACAGAAGTGTTGTACAACGTAGTCTTTTTTAAATCTGAAGAAACAAGATTTCCAAATACAAAGTTTATTAATTAAGAACATATTTTAGACTTGTTAGCTAAGTTATGATTATATATCAGTAGGGACTTTTGTGTATGCTGATGTTGTGTTGTCTCTTTGGCTTATGTCAGGTAAGAATGGTTAATAAGGAATGTGTTTTTGAGTAGCATGCACACTTCTTATTCTACTATTGATAGGGATCTCCATGGTTTCCAGGCATGGCAACAGAAACACAGATGTTTTGCTTATTTAGTAAATATTGTTGAGACTTTAATTTATTGAAAGTTGTAGAATTTACATTCTATAAAGGTTTCAAGATATAATTTTTAAGAGTCTAATTTAAAGGGTGCTAGCTCAATGGAAGATCACCTGCTTTACAAGTAGGAGGTTGGTGGTTCGATTCTATCGTGCCTTGATATTCATATGAAATGGTGGCAATTAGTTTTTGGTGACGGAGGCTTTTTTGACCATCACCAATGAACTTATGGTGACATTTTTCGACCCTCACCAAAATATGAAATGGTGACGGTCAACGAACGCCACCATATATATGCATCAATAGTGACGACCATGAAAGGTCCCTCACCATAAATCGTTGTTGTTGATATGAAATGGTGAGGGTCATTGTTTGTCATTATAGTCATTATTCGTAACGGACCTTGATGTCACCAATGAGCTTATTATGACACTTTTTTACTCTCACCAAATATGAAATGGTGATGATTAACGAACGTCACCATATATATGCACCAATAGTGACAGTCATGAAAGGTCCATAAAAAAAAATCGTTGTTGTTCATATGAAATGGTGACAGTCAATATCCATCATTATAATCAATATTCATGACAGACATTGAATGTCACCACAACACATACTTTCGGCGACGCCACCTTTGGTTACGTTCAATTTTTTGGTGACGGAGGCTATTTTCCGTCACCATTGCTCATATGAAATGGTGACGGTCACTATCCGTCATTATAAATCATTATTGGTGACGGACTTTGAATGTCACCACAACACCTATACTTTCGGCAACACCACCTTTGGTGACGTTTAGTTTTTGGTGACAAAGGTTCTTTTGACCATCACCAATGAGTTTATGGTGACATTTTTCGCCCCTCACCAATGTCTCTTTTTCTTGTAGTGAAGCTTTTGTTAGAAGACTCAACCAGCCCATTACCTTGAGGGTAATAAGCTACGGAATGTCCTAATGTGATGTGATATTTATAACAAAATTCAACCATTCTTTTGGATGTAAAGGCAACAACATTATCTGTGATGATATTTCTGGGGCAACCAAATCTAGACAGGATGTTAGTCTCAAGAAATTTGATAATGACTGAGTCAGTGGCATTTATAGAGGGAATGACTTCTATCCACTTGGTAAAATAATCCGTAGTAGTGAGGATCCACTTATGCTGTGCAGATGAGGTGGGGTGAATCTCTCCAATGAAGCCTAAACCCCATTGTTGAAAAGGAGCTTCAACAGTAATGGGATGAAAAGGCAAAGGTAGGAATTTTCTCTTGCCATAAAAAATTTGGCACTCATGGCAAGTCATGACCAATTTGTGGGTATCAGGAAAAAGGGTGGGCCAATAATATACAACTCTAAGGATTTTGTTAGCTGTGGTTTTCCAGTAAAGGTGGCCTCCACATTCTCCCTCATGCAGCTCATGCATGATTTTACCTGCATCATCCTCAAGCAAACATTAAAGCAAAAGGCCTACAGAATTTTTCCAGTAAAACACCCCATCTAAAATGTGGAATTTTAAAGCTTTTTGTTTCAGGAATATAGCTTTTATCTTTGATAAAGTAGGAGGAGAATAAAGATAGAAAAGCACATATAGGATATGAACATACCAAGATGAACTCAGAAATGATTTTTCAACATGAGGAGTTGTGCATTCTTCTTGTCCTTCTAAAACATCAACCATATTCATATCTAATGCTTGGAAATTTGATTCAGCCATAAGTTTTGCAAGTCCTTGTCCTTTTACCAGCTTGGTGGGTATGATTTCTAAATCATACTCTAAGATAATCGCAATCCATTTTCCCCTTTTACCATCAGGGTCTTGATTTAAAACATCCTTGACAACTGTATGTGGGACAAAAGAAATGATATGAGAGTGTAAAATGTAGACTCAGAAATATTTCAATGCTTTTATCAAGGCTAAGGCTTGTTTCTCCATGATGTTATACTTGAGTGGAGCATCCCTTAATGTTTTACTGAAAAAGGCTATGGGTTTTTTTTTCCCCATGGTATTCTTTTGCAACAACACTGCAGCAATGGTATGTTCAGATGCAAATGAGAAAATGTAGAAATCCTTGGTAAAATTAGGACTGATAAGAACTGGTGATTGAGTAAGAGCTTGTTTTACCAATTCAAATGATTTTTTGGCCTTTAAAGTCCATTTCACTCTTGTCTCATTTTTGATAATGTTCTTAATATTCCTCAAAAGTTCAGCAAGGTTGGGGATGAACCTTCTCAAAATTTTTATCTTCCCAATGAAAGATTTCAACTCCTTGATGTTTCTAGGATGACTGATTTGTAATATGCCTTCAATTATTTTGGGGTCTACTTTGATTCCTTCTTCAGAGATTATGTGGCCTAGGAATTTTCCTTCTTTTAGACCAAAGAGTGTTTTATTGGGATTCAAATATAGTCCATATTTCCTACATTTTTCAAATACTTTTCTCAAATGGACTAAGTGCTCTTTATCAGTTTTAGAGTAAACAATGATGTCATCAAGGTAAATGACTATAAAGTAGCCTATGTCTTCTAAAAAATAGATGTCCATGGCCCTTTGGAATATGGCCCTTGCATTCATCAAACCAAATGAAATTTTAACATACATGAATGTACCCCAAGGTGTGGTGAAGGCAGTTTTGTGTTGATCACTTGGGAGTACTAGAACTTGGTTATAGCCTGAAAAACCATCCAACGGTGATATTATTTTAGATCCAACCACCTTTTGAAGTATGTGATCCATCTTAGGCAAGGGGTAATTATCTTTTAGGGAGGCCTTTTTCAGATTTCTAAAGTCAATGCAAAGCCTAATCTCCTCGGTCTTCTTTCGAACTGAAACAAGGTTGGAAACCCACTCTGAGTATCTAAGGGGAACTATGATCCTAGTATCATACATATTTTTAATCTCTTTCTCAACCAACGGTAATAAAGCAGGGTTTATTCTTCATAGTTTTTGTTTGAAAGGCTTTTGATTTTCCTTAAGATGAATTTTATGTTGAATAATGCTGGTATCATATGATTTCAGGTCCTTGTACCCCCATGCAAACACATCACTAAACTATTTGAAAAGTTCAATATATTCCTGTTTTATGTAAGGAGGAAGAGTTTTAGATAGCTTGATCATTTTAGGTTCCTTCATGATGCCTATGTTATATTCTTCTACATTAGTTTATGTAGGCTCCATATTTGGTTTTTCAGCTACATCATTGAAATCGAAAAGCTCCTCTAATAGTGTAAGGCCCATTCGTATAGCATCATCTTTACATTGTAAAACCTCAAGGTCCTTTTAGTCTATTTTATCAAGTAACTCTGTCTTATAAAGATGTTCAAACTAGTTTATATGAGCAGTAGGGGAAAACTCTATTTTGTGGGCTTATTTTTCAACAAAACAATCTTCTTCATGGCTTGAGTTAGGTGTTGGTATAGAGAAATCATTTTTAGATTGTAAAAAATCCTCAATGTGTTTATCACCTTCAAACACTTGCCAATAGTTTTCATTGTCAGGTACTGTAGGCCGATTTTTTACTTTGACAATGAATTGTTCATTTTCATGGGGCATTTGGAAATTGCTGGCAGCAAAGGCAAGTTCATTTTCCAAGTTATTTTGAGCTCTAGGAATGAAAGTGAGTTCATATTTCTCAAAGGTTTTCAAGAGGTCTAGGGCAGCATTCCCATATGCTCTTAATCTTGGATTTTTAGCTGAATACTCCCCTTTTATTTTCCTAATGATCAGCTCTGAATCTCCTTGGACTGATATTTTCTTGGCTCCTATGTTTTTAAGCAAATGTAAGCCAAGGAGGAGGGCTTCATATTCTGCAATGCTAATAGTGCATTGGAAATCAATTTTGTAGGAATTTCCTTTGTTTTTATTATGTATCCATACACCAGCTCCAGAACTAGCTTTTCCACAAGAGCCATCAAAGCTCATGTTCCAAAGAGTTTATGTCTCATATTCACTGTCACGTTGTTGTTCAAGGCTACTATAGTTTGAGCTATTATGTTCTTCTTTTGAGGACAGATTTGATTGTTCTGGTGGACTTAAATCTTTCTCATTTTCATTTTCTTATTTGTTTATTTCATATTCATTATACAAGATAAATGAATTAAGATATAAATGAATGGAATAAACAGGAGTGTTGTTTGGCCTATCTAGGCTGCTTACCCTATATTTAATATGAGATTCCCAGTATAATCTCCTTGTTTGGTTAAAGACCGGGATGGTAGCATAAGACATATCCATTTGAAGGCTCCCTTGGAGTTTGGCTCCCCATGACCTGGATAAAATCATGCCATACTTTGGGGGAATGTCAGCAACTACTATGTCCATAACTAGACCTTTAGCATGGATTTGTCCCAGATTGACACATAAATCCTTGATTAGACCTAAACATTTGACTCTACTTGAATCAAAAGAATACAGGTCCTTGTAAGGTTTAGTAATTTCTAGGCCTAATCTCTCCATCACTACTTTTGGCATGAGGTTGTGGGAGGCACCAGAGTCTAGCATGGTATTGTGCAAGATTTTATCATGTATGTTCAAGCTGACATAGAATGGAGGGACAACTCCTTCTTGGTATTTTCCTTCTACTTCAGGACCAAACAACAATTTTGGTTTATCATCTGTCAAGTTTAAATTATCAGTATCATTTCCTATATTCAAAGCTTTCAAAACTTGATTTTAATACACATCCTGGGTTACTAGTTTAGCTAAGGGTATGCTAATTTTGATCTTGGAAATTTCTCCCTCAAGGCTGAAAGGTGCTAGTGATTTTGACATATTTACATCTGTTTTTTCACTCATAGTATTTTCAACAATTCTGATTTGCTGAGTTTTATTAGGACTGTTATTTTGGACAGATTTCTCAGGGCCACTAGCAGAAGTACTAGGGCAGCTTGGGTAGACACTTTGTTGGCTAGTTTTGTCTTTATTCAGATCAACTTTCTTAGCCACAATGTTGGTACTGTTTGTTGTCTTTTTAGGAGATTTTTCTGAGGTTTCCCTAACAGAAATTTCTGTTTTATTATTCTTGAAGGCCTCTTGGTTCTTTTTTCTCCTAAGATCATATTGTCTGTGGACCTCCATTATCGAATTTCCAAATCCCAATTGATAATCTTCAGATCCTCATGGTTGTTTTCAGTTTGGTCTAATAAAAAGAATCCTTGTTCTTCTTCAGTGAGAAAAACATCACCTTCACTGTCAGATCCTATCAGATTAACATGATTTTCTTCCAAACTTTCTGTCTCCCTTTCTTCTTCATCTACATAATTGTCTTGGAAAGGAGGCCTAATTTGTTGGTCATTGTCTATTTTTCTATTTTGAGGGGGATCTCTTCTGAAATTTGGATTCCTATTTCTGTTTTGTGGATTTGCTTGGTTCTCCCTAGGAGGTGCTCTTCCAGTTAAGTTTATCTTTTCCATCATTCTTTCCATTACCCTCACTAAGTTATCAATTTTGTCATCAGAGGAGGAGGTTGAGGCCAAGGTTTCATCTTTGTAAGTGACTCTTTTTTCTGACCTCATCCTAGCCCTATTTTCAATGAGGTTAGCTTATGCACTAATAACTCCCCTTTGCATTTCTTCCAAGGTTGTGGAATCTCTCTCCCTCAATTGGAATGTTATATTCGAATCAAAACCTTTTGGAAATTTTACTAGAGCTAGGCCCTGTGGGGGTTTCATATGGGGTGGGAGGGCATTGTACACACTCTTAAACCTAGTACAATAATCTTGCAGACTTTCTCCTGCATTCCTATTAAGATTTTTATATTTTAACAGAATTTGCGGGGGGTTTTTTTTTACTTCCCACTTGTTTATGAAAGTTTGGTAAAGGGATGGGAGATCATTGATGTTGTTGGGAGTTAAGTTTTTAAACCATTTCTTAGCTTCTCCTCCTAAGATTTGTGCAAATATCCTCATTTTAATGGTTTCTTCTTCTATTTCCATGTAATCAAAAGCATCATTTATCCTATCTACATGTTGTTGGGCAGTGATGGATTCAACTCCTGTTAAATGAGGGATTTTAGATTAGTAATCGTTTGGAAAAGGAACTAGAGATTGAGGTAAAACTACGGGGGCATACCATGCTGTCATGATAGGAGCAAATGGAAGATTTACAAGAGGAGGGTTTGTGAGAGGGAATGTGGGATGAAATGGAGTGTTTTGAACAGTGGATGTGTGGAGGGGCGTGGTGGAATTACTTGGATGAGAAAACTAATTTTTAGTAGATTTGGTATGGAAAGAGCTAAAGTGATAGAGAATCTGAAAATCAGGAGGGGTAGAAGGAGAAGCTTCTCTAGTATAAATCTACTGCAAATCTATGGGCTCAAGGTTAGTTTGGGCAATCTCACTATGTTACTTGGTTCCAAATAGTATCTTTGTATGGTGCGAGTCAAAATGAGGATCTTGTAAGGATGTAAGATTTTTAGGAACAAAGATTGCTCTATGAATAGTCCTAATAGCAGTTAAGATTCCATATTTATAAGTTTTCCATAAAATATTTTCTAGGTCATCAACTATAGTAGGAGGATTTGGGTCTGGATGAGATCCAGTATTGATCCTTTGTGAAGCCAGATTTCAAACTCAAAATTTAGACAGGCTGAAAATTTAGAACTGTTTTTTGGAAGGATAACCTCTCTTAGTACTTGGTGAACTCACAAAGTATAGGACTATGCCTGTAAACTTCTCAGGGTTGTTTTGACACAATCCTAGGGAAGTCTAATGAGGACTAGTGAAGTAATAGGCCTACTGGAGGCAAGTGGAGTCACTAGGTGGATGTTTTTAGTTGTTTTGAGGATATGTATGTATGGTCCGCCACTAATAACTGACAAAAAAACCAATCTAGGAATGTTTTTTTGGGTTTTATGAGTTCTTTATGTAGCCCTTAAGGCTTGAATGAGTGTCATACAGCTGAGTCATCACCGTGCTAGGATGGGGAAAAAAATAGATTCTACTCATAGGCTATTAGTTTGAGTTTATATGTTTTTAAAAGGGTTTCTGAAGTCCTAAGGAGTACCTATATTGTCACTAACTCAGAAGGTCCCACCGTGATCGCCAGAATGTGTAATATCCCAAAATGGGAATAGCAGTAATATAACTCATAAAAATGTAAAACACAAAAAATATGAATATGACATAGGAGAGATCAATATGAAGCCATAATTTTATTAATATATTAGCAGAAATATGCAAAAATATCATGAGTGACAAGCCACTCAAGCAATTGGAACAAGCCTCCAATGATCAAAAAAATCAGCACGAGTTGTTGCAACTGTATAGAATGTTGGAGAGCAGTGACACCATTGTATTTATCAGTGTAGATGTTGATGAATACATATATAAATGAAATGTGGCTGATAGTAACAAAATAAATTCCAAAAAAAGAAGATGTGGGCTCTAATACAAGATTTTCTAGCCAATCTGGAAAAGATTGCTAGAAATGCCAAGAAATGTACAATGTGACAAATAAACCTGGGGTTGAGATGTCATTGCAAATTGGATCTGAGTAGAATGAGGTTATGACAGATCTAAAATGATGATGTCATCATCCAATGGTATTTCTAATTAGAAGGTTGATCCCTCTACTCAGAAATAGACCCTCCTGATGAGCCCAATGAACCCTCGCAGCAAATGCCTCCAAAAATAACGTAGTTCAGAATTGTGACTACGCTGTGAGGGATGGTAGATGGTTTTCCTAATGCCAAAGATGAGAAAATATTCCCAGGAGGCTTCCTTTTTTTTCCCCTAATGGATAGGCTACCTCTCCACTAAAAAACAAGCTCAGAAACAGTTCTATGTGATACTCCGTTGCTGCACCCTGCAACACAACCCAACTCTAAACAGAAACTGCGTTGTAGCTGAAGGAGGTAGCTTGGCCAGAATTAAAAAAAGAGGAAATTAATCTCAAAGAACCTCTCCTTCGCTGAGTATGAGGTAGGGATTACCGATCAGGAACACCCTTGTGATAAACAACACAACAACCTTGCTAAACAACAAGAGGAAGATAGTCTAAGAATACCAATATTGCAACGATAAACTAAAACATGAATAAAAATGGTTGATATCCCCTCCATATATAGCATGAGAGCCTCCTCAGATTGGGTCCCATCCATACTTTCCACCAAGCTCATCCTAGTTGTCCTCCACTAAACCTGTGTTGTCTTATCATAAAGACCACTCCTCTATGACAACGTTGTTGATTTGGTCAAAACTGACTGAATCAACATGATCCAATCCCTGTTCACACCCTAACATGCTTAATACAGCTTCTTATTCTTCCTCCTTTCACATTAGGAGTGTTATTATTCCTTCTAAATATATTTTATGAGTTTCCCCACCCACTTATTCACCTACCTAATGATAAAACCAACTATAATATTCCATTTAGATGAAGGTTAAATTTTTGGAATATTACAGTCCTCCCCTCCAAAATGTTGCTTGTCCTCAAGAAACTGTAAAGGTGGAGAAAAATTCCTCCCCCCCTCTTCTTGTGGCCTCCTCATCAATAGCTCCCACCACAACTCAACATAATCTACAATAAATCTTCCTTCCAATGGTTCCTCCCAAGTATGCAAAATCAAATAGTGTACAAAATGAGAAACTGGAAGGTGCAAGTGGAAACATTCTTGTTGTTCAATGGCCTCTTCAAGGTAGGATTGATGATAAACATAGGTAATATCATCCCCAATGAGATTCTCTCATACCCATGCTATCATCCAAATGAAATGATCCATCCTAGGTAGCTCATTAAGGAAATCCTCAACCCTTGGTCTATGCAATGTGTTGGGGCTACATGGAGAGTTTAGATTCTTCCATATGAGTTGTTTCTCTCTCCATTTATGGTAAGTATGGGTTTTTTTCTGATTTTGGTCTGAAAGGACATGGCCTCCAAGAATGGCCCAAGTTACCCCACCAAACAAATCAGCCATGAAGTGCCTCCTCCAAGAACTCAAGTTCTCCAAATGGCTCCTCCCAAATGAAGAAAAGAGATGTAGTATGGAAATCATGGTTTGCCCATTATTTCTCTTGAAACATGCAACATGTATAGTAGGGAGAATCATACTCACAATGGGCACCTTGACCTCTTTCCCCACTCTCCAAACAAAGCTCCCCATGAACATAAAAATATTAGCAATATATGGAAGCATAAACGAATGAAAACAAGTTGTCATTTGACAACTGGAAAGTGGATTATAGTTCCACACATGGAGCTAGCGTAGTGAATCCATTACCTGCCTCAAAAAAAAGAATAACAAGTGCCCTTCCAGCCACTTTTTTTCTGCCACAATCATCCCATAAGATGGAATCATGAAGAAAAGTTTTGGTGTCAATGGTGCACACCAAGAATCATGTGGCTTCCCCCACAAACCACCAATAGAATAGCCAACCTCAATGTTTCAATTGGCCCTAAGTACATCATAATATAATATGAAATAAGGTATAATCCTCCTTGCTTCTCATATAAATTAAAGAAGTACAAATCATAATGCAAAATTGTACCTTCTCTACCATGTACTTTGGTCCTTCAGCTAAAATGGTTCAACTGAAAATTCTCCCTCACTCTCAATGAGTAGGGAAGTGGTTGTGACAACCTGTCCATCACCATTCGGGCTATGCATATCTCCTCATGCTGATATACATCCTGCTGAATGCCCTCCCAAGTGAACTCCTCCATCAAAGAATGAAATGCATCAAAGTGCATGGAAAGAAAGTCCACATGTGCTTCATGTAGTAGCTTCCTCTTGAACTCAGAAACTCTAGTCAAGAAGACTGTGCCATGAGAATAGGTGACCTCATCAACCACCATGTATCTATCATCTCTCTCTGGGTCATCAAGAATCATGCAAGCACCAAGATCCTTGGAGTACTCTACTAAGTGTTGAGACCTCCAAATTTATGGATCAATCCTCCTAAGAGACAACGCTGATGACGTAAAATGTGAAGCTCCCCACATGCTGCTGTCTACTCATTTGACATCCCCCATGCCAAATTCATCCTCCAAGGTGCTTCCATGCCCATAATGCAGCTGTTGATGCTTAAACAGAAGTGGTGACTTTTGGAATTTGGCCTCCCATGAGAATCTACCATCCAAAAAGAACCTCCCAATCTTGGCCAATGTAAGCATGAGTGTCCTCCATCTACTCCAATGTATGGAGGATCCCTTCCTCAAAGGAAGTACCCTATATTTCTTCAAACCCATGAAGTAGCTCCCTTGCACCATGAAGGTGCCATCCTCCATCACTGCAACAACTTCTGTCAGTGCAGTATCTGTATTGAGAGTGGGTAATGCTGAAAATGGGAGAATTCATTTCTCCTCCTTGAGTCTATCCCAAACTCTCTACGCTATACTAGACTCCTCCAAGGTCTTCACCCCTTTGGAATCTAAGAGTGGTGAACCAAATGGAAAAATTTCTCCCACCAAATCTAGATCTGGTGGCCTCCCAGATGGGATGCCCCCATGTAGTGAGACATCAAAATCTGGAATGGATTGTACATATGAGTGGACTGATTTGTCCCTCTCTTCACTGTGTAATAAAGACTCCTTATTTTGTGCAGAAACATCCTGAAATAGATAAGGGTAAATCATCCCTTGATGTTGATCCTGCCTTTCTTTCCCTTCCATCTCACAATCCACAAAAAACCGATGCATGCTGCTCTGGAATTATGTTTTGGTTCCCACATGTTGAATCATTTGGAACTCCTTGCAAAGACACAAGGGATCCTATAATGGAATAAATGGCTCCCTTTCCACCTCCATGTGGTGATGGATCTTCTCCCAATGGTACAACGTTGTTAGCTCTTCTCTGCTCATCCTCTTCATCAATATGTGAGAATGCCTCATCATCAATGAGAGACCATTGATCTTGGTCTTCCCTTGAAGGAGGAACCTCCATGTATTCATATATAGAAGAGGGATCATCAAGGAATGGGGATATTTCCCTTAGCAAGGCATCATGCATGTTTTTATCCCCCTCAATAGAAATATGGAGTGGAGTTGGTAAAATAGGTCTCTCCAACTCATGCAAAGGTTTTGAGTTTTTGGGTTCAACAAATGATGTTTTACAATGTTTAATATCAAATCTTCTCACTAATTTCTTAGTGAACCTAGCATAAGTGTTTACATTTGAATGATTAAATGAAGAAGAACTAAAAAACCACCAATCATGGGCCATACCTTTGAGGTGTAGCGCTGCTACTCTAATGGCCTCCTTTTCTGAAACTTGGTGTAGCTGGAAATAGGAATCTAGCTCCTTCACCCAAGCTTTGGCTATGCACTTTGCTGACCCATCAAAGTTAGATAGACATATTCTACCTCTCTTGCTTCTAATACTGGATCTTTTATCTTCCTTGAGTTGGCAAAACCCTTGGAAGTCCAAGCGCTATTTGAATCTCCATGATCGAGACTCATACTCCTGAAGATAGTCACATAAGGTCTCCTCCCTTGGTGCATCTTCTCCCTCCATCATTATTGCAGTGAATGTGGGAAAATAACTGCGTTGTGGATCTTCATGTGTGGCTAAATGCTCCCACACATCATATGAATAACTAGGGCTTGCTTCTCCTTCAAATCCTCTTGGAATTTCTCTACACTCTTCCCCTTTCATCTCCTTAAGATCTTCTTTTATATTTTTCATAGTTTAGAAAAGAAGTTGGGAGATCCTCTCTTCCTTCATTTCTCCAAATAATGGAGTCTTGCATTTTTTTATTCTATACAAATTCTCTTTTATGTGAGAAGAATTTTCTCCTTTTAATGACATAGTGTCTTGAATGCATAGGCTAAGCCAAGATTATGCTCTAATACCACTGTAATATCCCAAAATGGGAATAGTAGTAATATAGATCATAAAAATGTAAAAAATAGAAAATATGAATATGACATAGGAGAGATAAATATACCACCATAATTTTATTAATATATTAGCGGAAATATACAAAAATATCATGAGGGACAAGCCACTCAAGCAACAGGAACAAGCCTCCAATGATCAAAACAATCAGCACATGAGTTGCTGCAACTGTATAGAATGCCGGAGAGAAGTGACAACGCTGTATATATTAGTGTAGCTACCGCTAAATACATATATAAATGAAATGTGGCTCATAGAAACAAAATAAATTCCTAGCAAAGAAGATGTGGGCTCTAATACAAGATTTCTAGCCAATCCGGAAAAGATTGCTAGAAATGCCAAGAAATGTACAATGTGACAAATAACCCTGGGGTTGAGATGTCACTAAAAACTAGATCTGACTAGAATGAGGCTATGAAATATCTTAAATTTTGATGTCCTAATCCAATGGTATTTCTAATTAGAAGGCTGATCCCTCTACTCAGAAATAGACCCTCCTGATGAGCTCAATGAACCCTCCCAGCAAATGCCTCCAAAAATAACGCAGTTCAGAATTGTGACTGTGCTATGAGGGATGGTAGATGGTTTTATTGATGCAAAATATGAGAAAATATGCCCAATATCCTTCCTTTTTTATCCTCTAATGGATAGGCTACCTCTCCACTGAAAAACAAGCCCAGAAACAACTCTATGTGATCCTTTGTTGCTACACCCTGCAACAAAACCTAGCTCTAAAAAAAAAATGCATTGTAGCTGAAGGAGGTAGCTTGGCCAGAATGAAGGAATGAGGAAATGCATCTCAAAGAAACACTCCTTCCCTGAGGATGAGGTAGGGATTCCTGATTAGGAACACCATTGTGCTAAACAGCACAACAACCCTGCTAAATAGCAAGAGGAAGCTAGTCTAAGCAGACCAATATCACAAAGATAAAATAAAACATGAATAAAAATGGTTGCTATCCCCTCCATATATAGCATGAGAGCCTCCTCACATTGGGTCCTATCCATACCTACCATCAAGCTCATGCAATTTGTCCTCCACTAAAACTGCATTGTCTTATCATAAAGACTACTCCTCTATGAGAGCGATGTTGATTTGGTCAAAGTTGACTGAATCAACATGATCCAGTCCCTGTTCACACCCAAAGGTGCTCAATCCAGCTGCTTATTCTTCCTCCTTTCACGTTATGAGTGTTATTATTCCTTCTAAAGGTTTTTTATGAGTCTCCCCACCCACTTATTCACCTACCTAGTGATAAAACCAACTATAATATTCCATTTAGATGAAGGCTAAATTTTTAGAATATTACAAAATGTTATGGTCTCGTGATTTAGTAGATTGGTAGAACAAATGCATAGGGTAACATGAAACTAGTCTTTGGATTCCTAGGACCTAGCATTCTTGGACTCAGAGAGGGCTCTCTCTATTATATGCAAAGGATGTGAACTTGCTTGCTTTAGATGATTGATTTTAGGCTAGTTGTTAAGTGCAAGGTTTATTTTTTATTTTTGTTCGGTGTGATGATCAAGCAAAATAGATAGAATGAGGAAATATTCAAATCATTGGGAAATGGATTCTATAGAAGTCATGAAAGGTTAATTAATAGATCAGGGAGAATCACAGGGCAAATCTAACTTGGTCAATGGATCTTCAAGGTGTTTGAGGGCAATGAGATTGACATCAATTGTGAGAATAAAAGTAGGATGAAGGGAAACTAAGAATCCTTTATCATGTACTTTTAACAATAAGGGACTCAAATATCATAAGCATAAAGAGGCAATCAATAGAAAGGGCAAACCATAAATTATTTGATTCATCTTAAGCAGATAATTATTCAAGACAAACATTCCAATGAAATATAGAAGGCGAGAAACTCATTTAACTTCTAGTGCTTTCACCTTCAAGGACAGAAAACATTCAATACACACATATAACTATTATTAGAGAAGAGGGAATGCATAAAAATCTTTTGATACAATTACTAGAATCTCTAAAAATTATTAAGTAAGTCTGAAAAGTGCCCAGGCTAGAAACATAAAGCCTACTGGCATACTTAAGTAATGGTGCTTTGAGGAAGAAACTTCAAGCATACAGATGACATCAAGCCATTAGAATTAGCCTCTCATAAATCATGCTTGATACCTACTGTATTAAACCATTCATGGAATAAACAAGCTTAGGGGGTTTAGAGAGAAATTAATAATTCTCTAAAATGTCCTAGCAGAGGAAAACATTAAGGCAGTGAAGAACAAACAAAACTAAGGTGCCTTTAGAAACATTTCTTAGCCTAAATCCTTTGTTCTACTACAATATTGAAATATGGAAACATAATGAAACATGAAAAACCAATAACATATTAGAAGTCCTTCACCACAAACCAAGCTCACGGATCCTGCAAGTAGACCTTCCTCCATCAACAAACAAATCAAATCATTCACAAGATCCAAGACATCAATTTCTTTTCAACTTCCAAAAGACTATGTATTACTTAAAAGAGTCATCAAATGCCAACAAGATAATGAGATCAAATGCAGTATTTATCTGCAAATGAGGAGGTGAAGCTAAGTCTTAGGTGTTGGGTGTAATTTATTACAGAGTTAATGAATTCTCTATCTTGAAGACCATGCAAGGCTCAAGGCAGGAATGTTTGTAGATATTTCTCTAAATGATATCTCATGTTTTAACTTCTAAGGGTTTATAGGTGAAATGTTTGACTTTAAGGCCTATTCATAAATTTACAATAACTTCCTCGTAGATAGAAAATATCTTTGACTTGGTTCAATAACTGCCTGATGCTTTATTGAAGGAAACAAATCATTAGGTGGCAGACATATCTTTGAAAGCGTAACTGACATAGGCTTGGTCATTTGAATGCCTTTCTGGGATTAATCTGCATCTGTCTTATCTTTAAAATTTGTTTTAGGCCTTTAAAATATGATTTTCTGTTTGTATTATGTTTCTTTTGCAACTACTTTATCTCTGTTTGTTCATTTAATATTTTGATTTATCCTTCTGATATTTTTTCTTTATCCTTTAACCTTTTCACTTTTTACCTTTATCCTTTAATCTCTGTTTTGACTAGCTAATCTTTTGTTTTTTCTCTCAATTGGGGATTAACCCTTTAATCTTTCATCTTCTTCACTTCTCTATGTCCTTTGACTGTGTTTGTCTTCTGTGTACAGGGGAGGCTCTTCTTCATGGCAGGAGCATTTTGATCCATCAATGATCATGTTTCACGATGGTTAGTCTTTGATATAAGGCCTCTGTGCCCCTGTAATTCAAATTAAGCCCCTATAATTAAAAATTAGCCCCTGTATTCAAAATTATCCCCTGGATCATCATCCAGGGGATAATTTAGTCATTTTCTGACCATCAGAATTCCTCTTAGGCATTTCGCTATTAAACCTGCACAAAAAAAAAAAAAAAAAAACATAACTTGTTAGTTGAAAACCTGCGGGGGGGTGCATAAACGAATTTCTGTGGTTTTGGGCTATCAGAGGGTTTTGCAGAGGAAGAAATGGTCTAGGGGTAAGGTTCTGAAGGTGGTTCCAGGCATGAGTTTGAGTGGAGGTGGGAATTTTTTGAAAAATGGCGCAGAGGGCGAGTGCTTTTGAAAACCGGAAGCGGTTTATCGCACGGAGAATGGGCTGTATGAATTTTTTGGTGGGAGGCACGCGATATAGCCTAGGATGTGACACGTGGTGGTGTAAAATTGCCTATTTCACACTGGTTGGAAAATTTTAATCCCGGTGCAAATTTATTTGCGATATATGATGTAGGCTGTCGGATCTCGGGATGGGAGATCAACGACTATCACACATTCTATAGGCGGTGCACAGGTGATCGGGCCAGTAGAAGTGAAGGACAGGTAGCGAGGTCTAGTTGAATGGCAGAGTTAAGTGGAGGATTGGGCCCAGGGTCTTAATATTTTAACAAGAATGTGTTGAATTATGAGGTTTTGGGAGGGGCACCAGGTATAGTGGGAGGTGGGGGCCCGTATTTTAATATTTCAAAGGGTCAAGGAGCCCTTTTATAAGGTATATGAGGGTTTATAAAATGAAAAAGGGCGGAGGCTTATTTTATACAAGGAAGGGGCTTATAGATAGCGGAGTTCGGAGTCTCATGGGCGCAAAAGGGGCTAGGGCTTAGAAGGAAAGGGGGCTTAGGCTCATAAACCATAAGGGCAGGTTTATGATATAAATCAAATTTTTGTATTTTTATAAAAAATATAACACCTGAAAGGCTTAATTTTGGGTTTAAACAATGTAAAAGTGGACCTTTACATTTTTTAATTTATGTAAAGGGAAATGAGGAATAGGGGTGTGCTCCATGAGGTTTATTAAAGGGAAAAATGGGTTTCTCAGAGTGAAAAAGGGAGTGAATGAGAGTGTGGGTAGGGTAGTGAAAATGAGATCAGTGGGCCCAGAAAATGAAGTCTTTTTGGAGCAGTGAGGTGAAATTTAGAAGGAAAAGAGGGAGAAATTTAGTGAAACATTTTGACTTAGGATAATGAAGGCTGTGAGATTTCTAAAACTCACAATATTTCAAAAATCTTGTTTTTAGAAATCTAGGACCACTACTTAGTCATCTTCAGAATCAGAAAAAATTATTGATGATTGACAAGTACTTTGAGGTGGAGTACTTGTTCCAAACTAGCTTCGAAGTATTGGGGATTGTTCCAAATTTTGGAAGGATAGGGTCAATGGCTTATCGAGTGGCTCTGCTTAGTCCCATATTGGTACATAATGTGTTCCATGTATCTCTATTTAAGTGATACATATATGATCCCAAACATGTGATACATTGGTTGATCTAAATATGGAAAAAAAAATTATTGTTATGCTAGCTCCCTCGTCAGTATTAAAAATGTGTGATTAGGATCGTCTCAATTTAACCACTTGTGAAGGGGGTTTATGTGTCAATTTTCATGTTTCTTTGATGATCAAATTATAAGTTAATTAACTTTTAAAAAATCATATACAAATAATAAAATTCAGAAACATAACATACATCAATCATATAATATCATAGATGATAATGGAGTTCACCCATCCTGGGCTACATCTCCATGGAACTTCTTCAACTAGCTAGGCCCTCTAGGGATTAAGAGACAAATGTTTTATTACAAGAATAAAATGTGCTACAATGTCTCTAAAAAATTCTCCATTAGCTTGAGAAGACATAAAAATCCCAAAAATTACTATTTAATCTTTGAAATTTGTTTCCAGATGATCTAGGCTTGACCTCCCATCTTGGTGGCCATGGACTTGTTTAATCTCAAATGTGAAAAAATAACCTTCAGATGTGCTCCAACACCTCTGCAGATTGTACCAATGTATTCATAAAATCAAATAAATCTAAAAATGATTTTTCATTCACTCCATTTGGCCTTCAGCTGATTTAGGCATGGCCTTCCCTTCTGATGGCCCTGGGATTCAAAATTATTCAAGTGTCCAAAAGAACCTGTATATTTGCTCCATTGCCTCTACAAGTTGTTCCAATGGATCCAAAGCATGTGAATCTACTAATAATGACTCTTCCTAAACCAAAATTGGTCGAAAATTTCTCAAGATAGACTTCATTTAATTTTCCCCTAGATTTTGCCTCTAAATCTAGAAAACTGCCAGGTAGCCCGACTAAAGTTGGAGGCCACTCCCAATTTGGAGATTCCACTAAAAAGCTGTCGTTTTAATCTCTGATTTTAGTCAGGGCTAAACTCAGTTAACGGTTTGATAAGCTCGCAATTAATCTACAATTAACTAACCCACTCCTGGTCATGGAGGTCTGGTCAGAGGAGGGTTGTCCCGCAGGGCTGGCCCACTCCATTCCCTCGCCATCGGGTTAGCTACAATTTAAAATCAAAGTCAGGCACAATGGTTTAACAAGTTCCACCCTTGGCCCATTTGTTATAGAACTATAATGGTTGGGGGGAGGTCACGGGGTCGAACCTCGACCTCTACCTCTCCATACATATATTTTGCAACGTTATTTAAAACACACTCCAAAATTTATCCAGAACCTTTGATTATAAAACCTTTGCAAATTTCGTAAATATGTGCACCGTTTAATATGTTTTGGACTTTGGCTATATTTAAAATGCGGATTTAAAATTTAATACTAATGTTTAAAAAATATGTGGAAATGTATAACCCAATGTTAATACGCTATCCGAACCTTAGATATGTTTATAAATATATGCCACCAACATATAATATGTCAAACCGAACTTTAATAATTCAAACTTTGGTTTGGTTTTAAAATAATATATGTGGAAATTAAATTATATATAAGGTTTGAAAATTATATATATATATATATATATATATATATATATATCCAACATTAATACATAATAATAATAAAAAAATTCCCACACATAAAAATTCATGAACCCAAATTCAACCTTGCAAGACATTGGGAAAATTTCACCTTCACAAACCAAACTGGCAAATCCCGCAGGGACACTTGTCACAGTGCCTTTGGGAAAAAACTAAAGTAGATTTTCTGCATGCTAACTGGGCTGCCATGTCATCACCCTATACCTATTTTGCAATTAAAAAAAAAATGCTTGTTCTGAACGACGATCAACAGACTATAACTTCTTCATCCGAAATCGGTTTTCTATGAAACAATTTGTGTTGGATTCCTGGAAATGGGTCGATCGTTGTCATTATATTTTGGTGAAATTATGAGAACTTCAAATTTTGAGCTAATTTTTTCGCTTCATCCAGATTCCGATCACTGAGCGAGTATACATGTAATTTATGTTTACATTATGGCCTGAAAATGAGAAATAATGTTAATTAAATTAATTCAAATTTATTTCTTGCAGGTAGATACGAACGATTAGTTTCTGGTAGAACCTCAGTGTATTCTCGATCAGAGAGAAATAATGCTCCGGAGGTGAGTCATCCCCCAATTTAAGGTGCAATGGAAGCGCTTTAGCCCGGAGGAGGATACTTGGGAGGATGAAAAATTTATTCGAGAGGCATATCCTGAAATGCTTTCAATGATAAGGTAACACCGGGGAAATTTTTTACTTTAGTGGGGGGAGATGTAACACCCCATTTTATTTTAATTATGGTTGAAATTTTTTTATAAATACATTTGAACTATTAATTGAAAAAGAGAATTAACGAATATAGTTATTCATTAATAAGACTTGAGTTTCTTTCATAAATAAAAACTGATAATTATCTTGAGTAAATGGATTAACTGAATGGTAAAAAGTATTCCAAGATTCTAGAGTAAAATTAGGGGTAGTTTCTCACATTTACCTTCCCCAAAAGGATAAAATGGAAATCCTAGGAACAGGAAGGGGTTATGTGTAGAAAGAGAAGAGGGTTTGAAAATAATATTTTGTGAATGAAGGAGTTGTCCAGAGCCGGTAAGAAGCTAGTGGACCTCTGAAACACAAGATAAGTGTAGGTTGGACAGAGTTCCTGAGGCCTAACTTCTGATAGAGTACCTACTACCTAATACTATGGTGTGGAGCATGGGGGGAGAAGAGGACGTGATAGCCTCTCTTAAGGTTGGGCAGAACCATCCATTATTAGAAATGAAATACAGAGATAAGTATTTCCATTTTCTATTATAGATCTAGATATAAAAATAACTGTGTAACTTAGTTTCACTATTATGTTAAATTATTTATCTCTAAAATTATTGAATAGTACAAAATTTCCAAGTAACTTAAAGTAGAAGTCAGAGTCTGGAAGTTAAATTAAATAACCAAAAGAAAATAGGAACAAGGTTATTTAGAAATTATAATTCATCATAGGTTATGCTAATGGAAATTAATATAAATTTATACTAATATAAAACCCTGTATAGAAGGAAGACTCCATATGACACATATAGAAACCATGTGTTAAAACAAGTAATTTTCTTTGTTATATATGATAGATGTATTGATCATTCACTATGAAGGTTCCAAAATCTAAACAAGAAATATATAATTTGTATGTGCATGGATGAATATATTATTTAAAAATAAAGAATGATGAGGCTTAGAGGTTTAGAGGAGATCCCCGTGGAGATAGGGCTGGGGTCATGGTCCTCTGGCCATTACATTCCTAGGAACCAAAGTAAAACATTATTAACTGAGAAGAGGAAAGTTGTAGAAATTTTCATTAATTAGCAATTGTCGAAAGAAAGCTAAAAATAAAATTACGATTTCTTTTCCTGAACAATTAAAATGATATATTTCTAAGTAAAATGCACTGACATGATAACCAGGAATTTCATTTTACAAAATAAAACCTTGAATTTCAACCAATCGCCAAACCCTCGGGTGGAGGGATATAGAAAGATAAATTTAGGAACAAAGGAATCATTTAGTGCATAAATTTATTAATTGTAAATAGAATTCAGTGTGTGCCTGTGTAAGGTTACACTGGTTCACAGAGGATTTACCTTTGAAACAAAAATATAATTAAAATTCTAATAGTAAATCATGGTGCGTAGACCACCAGCCCCGTGAGGGACGGAAAAACCTCTGACCATTAAAACCATCCAAACTAACTTTGAAAACAATAAAAGTACACTCACAAAAACCCTTTAATCAAAAGAGGGATTCAAGATCTTGTGCATGCATAAGAGAAACTGTGGCCCGATTACACAACCTGTTCACATAGAGGGTATAGCCCTCAGAAACATATACACGAGAAAAATAAGCATGTATAGTTGGATAGAAATGGGCTTACCTATTATGGCCGCCTTGGTAGCACTGTGCTGAGGATAGAAGAACCCATGTGTCTTCACCCTAAGCCAGACCTAAAATGAACAAATAACAAAAAAGGGTTAACCTTGTTTGAAAATGATAAGGAGATAAATCCCATAGAATAAGACATGAGTGCAAACATTGATCAAGCATGAAGGAAAAACCCTAAATGGGTCTCGGTCATATAATTGCATAGGTTGGGCCTAAGATGACCCAAATTGCACCGTTGGTTTGGAGTAAACAAAGGACGAAGAAGCATCTAACATGGAAAAAATGTTCTTTGGAAGAACAAAGAAAGACCGAATGTAAACAACCTTCCAGGGGTTATCCACCAAATAGTAAACCCATAACTAGCAAGCTGAAAACGATGGTGGACAACTGAGCATACCTGGGTCACAAAGACACTCAGTGAAATAGCGCCGCTGAAAAATAAATATTGTTAAACGAATTTTAGAACTGAGGAAGTCTTTGAGCCTCACAACATAGCATAAAAACAATATATATATATATATATATATATATATATATATATAGATATATATATATATATGAAATTAAGTAGGAAACAGATAGAAAAAATATTCATGTTAATTTGTAAACTGAAGCATGGTGTCAGCCTATACCTTTGGTGCTTAGGCAGAGTTACACAAGGCTACCTCCAGAGCCGAGACAAAGACATGTAGAGCAGGACCAAATATGAGACAATAACGAATGAGCTAAGTTGTGGTGCACTGGGTGAGTAGTTACCCTAACCATCCCTGTTTATCTCTCAGTTGTCCGATCAAGAGAGTCAAATATTAATAGTGGGTAGAGCTCAAAGGTGGCCAGTGCTGGATAACTGCCACCCATCCACCATGATGGATAGATGAGTTCCAGAATTTGAGGTGGTTAGAAATAAATGGAAATAACCAAAACTCAATGTGCAATGGTACATGGCATCATGCGCGAGGATATATAAGATCCTTATCAATTATGTAATGCATAAATGTAAAGCGATAAACCATATAATCATATCAACCACGATCCTAAGTACCATGCTATGAATATGTTAAACAAGACTCTAAAGTTACATTTCTTATGGTGTTGAACACAAATGATTAAGCACGTCCATTTCCAACTGGGAAGTTATAAATTATTTATATATGTTCTAACAATAATATGATTAGTTTGTACATGATTAGAATCAAAACATGTATGTTAATAGTAAAATTAGAAGGTTACATTTTATTATTATTATGGTATGTGTATTAGATGTGATAATTATATATTAAATAAATTAATTTAAAATATTATAATAATTAAATAAAATAATAAAATTACAAGGGTTCAAAATTAGGAATTAGCCATTAGTAAATAATTTATAAAATAATAAATTGATATTTAATTATAAATCTAGTCTTTATTTATTTTAATTATATAAATCTCCATTAATTATATTAAATTATAAGAATTAAATAAAATTAATAATATTACCAAGACTAAAAAGGTATAGAAAGAATGAATTTTATAGTGATAAGTTGTGCTAGGTAGCAGAGCTCTACACCAGGCTGACCTCCATGACCTAGGGTTTGCTAGTTCTGGCATTGGATGCCCTCAGCAGTCCTTATCCCTTAGCCTGATCTACCGTAACCACTCACCTGGACAACTACAAGCTTACAGATGACCGACTCCAGTGGGGGGAAAACTACTCCCCCCTTACAAGCTAGCCTCCAACAGGGACGACGACAGGGGTTGATACCGTCAATCAACACAAATCTAGCCTGTCTCAAGAAAACGCAGGGGTGACACCCATAGCATAGATGACTAATACACAAGCATCAAAAACCATGAACACGAAATCAACAACATGCGTACCTAAGGGCTCCAAGAAAATTGTGATCGAACTTCCAGTGCATCACATCAATGGAAAAATTCAATTCATGAAAGATCACACACTGATAGGAAAATTCATGGGCTTCTGGCCGACGAAAAAATATTTGAGAGGATGGATAGCCTCGAAATGAAACCAAAATGGCACATTGGCCTACAGATGTGTGCTAAAGGCTTCTTCAATATTCTCTTCACCTGCTCTGAAGAAAAATATAGGAGAATGGATGGAGGTCCCTATTTCTTTAACACTATAGGACTGCACCTCAAACCCTGGACTGAGCGCTTCAACCCAGATAAACATGATCTAACTTGGGCATTGGTTTGGATTAGGCTCTACTCTCTCCCCCAAGACTATTGGGATGAGCTCACCTTGAAAGACATTGGTAATGCCTTAGGAGAGTTCGTCAAGATTGCAGAATCAACCGCTATGCAGCCTATGCTCACATCTGCATCTACATGAACCTAGTCAAACCGCTACCAGGCGAGGTAAGTCTGATGCATGAAGATTTTGAATGGAAACAAATTGTATATTATGAACATATACCATTTAGATGCAGAAAATTTCACCAACATGGGCATCTCTTCCGTGACTGTCCCCTAAATAGGAAAGTTATAGCTGAAAAGGAATCCAGTGATCAGGAGGCAGAAGGACTCATGAAGGTAGCTAGTAAAAAAATACATAATAGGAGAGCTACCCCTCAGCAGAATAAAAAGGGACCTACTACCAGCAACAACTTCGTAGCCTAAAATCAACTAAACGACAACGAAAACAAACTAGTCAATGAAACTGGGAGTACCTCCACAGTGCAGGCCCAGACTTCTAAGGCTCAGAAGAATAAGCTTTCACCTGAGACCTTCTTGAAACCACCCAATGCAAATGAGACAGAGGAAAACAGTATGATAAAGGGAAAAGATCCAATCATGGAAATGATCCTAGAAGCGATGGAAGAAGAACCTGAAAGCATAGATCTGGAAGGTTGGATCTCGCTAGGCTAGAGGAAGCCTACAACAATAAGGACTACACATCAATCCTAGAGCAAAAAATCCAAAAAAATGGAGGGAATCCTAACCATAGCACAACATCTTCCTTCCTTGGGTATCCAGGGGGGCATTTTTATCAACACAAATACTTCACAAAAGAGTCCTACAAAAGAGGCAGGAAAAAATCCTTGCAGAGAACCATAAAAATTGGGAAAGAAATGGTGGATTCTGGACGATTCCCCAAGCTAAATAGATTCTACACCCTCACCTCCAATTATATCCCATAAAGCTAATATCATGGAACATCAAAGGGCTCAAAAACCCCATGAAGCACAAGATCATAAAGAAAATGATTTATGAGGAACATCTAGCAATACTTTACATGCAAGAAACCAAATGTTCCATCTCTACTCTCGAAACCATCTTCAAAAAGATATGGAAAGGTAGTAATACAATAGCGGTTGACGAAAGCAAGGCATCTGGAGGACTGGAAATCATATGGAACCCTCAAATCATCTCCTTAGAGAATTTTTATGCCAACAAAAACTTCATTCAGGCCAAATTTCACCTGATTGGAATGGAAATCCATGGCTTACTCACTAATGTCTACTCTCCACAAAATGCTCAACAAAAATTGGCACTCTTGAATAATCTAGAGGAAATCAATAAGCAACGATCCTTCCCTCTCTAGCTTCTGGGGGGAGATTTCAATATGATAACCAATCTCTAGGAAAATAAAGGAGGAAGGTCGCATCTAGAATTGGATAGTAATGGATTCAAAAAATTCATCCAAAGCAACAACCTCATTGATCTACACACCTCCAACGAAATCTTCACATGGAACAACAAAAGAGGGGGTTCCCATCAAATAGCCTCACAACTTGACATATTCCTCATCACTGATGATCTTATCCGCCTAGGAGGCGACCTAGATACCACCATCACTACAAGGAAAAGACCCTCTAGTGGATGTTTTTGAGGGACCCCTTATAAAAATACCCCAAACATCCATTTCTAGCAGAGGTTCCTAGAGGTTGGTAGGCAGAGGTTTTTGCAAATGTATTTTTTTTGGTGCTCTTATCACCATAAAACACATTGGTGCATTCAAAACGAGAAAGCACCAGTGTGGTTAAAAAAATTTCACACCGGATACTATGTGCTTCGTACACACCTGCATGGTGCATTGTATTTCTGTAGTGCACCGGTACTTTACATAACTTCTGCACCGGTGCCTCATAAAAAAGGTGCAAAAATTGAAACCGCTCAGGTCGCCAATGCATCGGGCCACCCTGAAATCCCCGTGCACTGGCACAGGGTTAAATAAATAAAAAAATTATGGAAAAATAACCGCACAAAACATAGGAACACTAGGAACCGTGTGCTCCTAACACACCCACTCAATGCATCATATTCCTGTACAACACTAGTTCCTTACATCTCTACTACACTAGTGCTTCCGAAAATATACATGAAAACAGAAACTGCCTGGTGTGGAATAAAGAAAACACACTAGGGCGCCCATAAACCCAGCACACCGGCAGATTGTTAAAAAAACATTTACTACCAAAAAACCGCACAAAAAATTAGCACACCGTAAACAGTGCGCTTTGTACACACCCACCCAGTGCCTTTAATTAAGGAACTGCACCGGTGCGATTCATATTGTCAGAACCGATGCCTCATAAAAAGCACGCGAAACAGAGATTGCTCGGGGCAGAATGACGGAAACACACTAGGGTCCCCATAAATGTCGCACACTAGAAAAGGGTTAAATAAAACAAAAATTACGGCCAACAAATCGCACAAATAATTGGCTCACCGGAGGCTATGCCTAGTGCACTATATTACTATAGAGCATCGATGCATTACATATACACCACACCGGTGCCTCATAAAAGCACGCGAAAACAAAAACTTCTCGGGGCGGCATACTGCAAACACACCGGTGCGCCAAAAAAAAATTATGGCCAAAAAACTACATTTTTCACTTTTGTCAGTGCTACAGAGCTCTCAAGCACCAGTGCAAGTTATCCTTGTTTGAGCCGCCCTCACATCCATGCTCCCATTGCACTTATTGCACGCATTGCTGCTATGAATTGCCACCAATCTCCATCTTGAATTTTATAAAACAGTGGACAAATCTTCTTTTGCAAATTCTACATCCAATATGCCTCCTCAACGGGTAAATGTACAGGTATTTTTGTTGTTTTTACCTAATTAAACCTTTTAACATATTATAATTTCAAAAAAAACTTAAAATTAAGCATTAAAAAAAATTAATAATTTTCGCGCTGTGCGCTCGAATTGTTTGGCTCGCACCGATTTGCGGTGCTGCCTGTAAATTTACAGGTTGCACCGCAACTGGTGCTAATGGTATCCGCACCGGTTTTGGGGTGGTAGCATGAGGCGCACCGTGTTATTTTAATTTTTTTTTTAAAGTGTGATGCGGTCGTTTACCAGGCCACACCATTGACAATGTGGTATTGTGGCAACTTGGTGCGTTGATGGAATTATCTTCCCCGGGGAGCGTAATGTTGTCAGTGCACCGCATACCACAATTTGACATTGTCAACAGTTCGGCCTGGTAAACCGATGCTAAGGGTATTCACACCGGTTCCGGGGCGGTACCAAAGGCACACCATGTTATTTTAAATTTCTTTAAATAGAGCGATGCGATCGGTTACCTGGCCGCACCATTGACCTAGTTGAATAGTGGTGATGTGGTGCGTTGACCGAAAAAACCACCCCAGGGCAGCTATTTTTGTCAACGCACAGCTTACTATATTTGGAAAACTTCAACGGTGCGGCCTTTTAAAATACTGCACTGACAACTATGTATGGTGGCAGGAGGGTGATGCGTTGGCTTAGCTATACGCCCCGGGGCGTATAGTGTTGTTAGCGCACTGCCCTTCTAACACTGCACGTAGTGAACGGTGCACTAAAAACATTTTCTAGAGCACTACCCCCAGTGTGATAAATATCATTAGGTGCACTGTATCCGGTGTGATCTATTGAAAGATGCACCGAGATCAGTGTATGACTGTGTTTTTGGTGCACCGAGTGTTGTTTTATTTATTTTTAAAAAAATATTTATATACGTATATTTCTAATACATGTGTAATTTAATAAAAAAATTGTGGTTAATATGTCAATCATTTAAGGACATGAAAGGAGAGAAGAGGGGAAACAACAACAACAACAGGCGGAACAGTTTAACATGGTTCACCTGTGGGAGGCAAGAGAGAGGGAGAGAGATGCATACCCTTGCCTTATTACAGCAATGACGCAATGGCTCCTAAGGCAGGTAGGCCTCTTCAAGTTCTATGAGGAGGCTACTTCCATAAAGTCCCATAGTTTGTTTTTGAGACATCCTATCCGAAGGTGGAATGCCCAGTGACAGGCTTTCTGGGTTGGTATAAACTAGTGGTACATGCCCACTGAGGAGGATGTATATTTTACTATAGGGCTATCGAGGAGAGGGGTGAATTTTCCTTCGTTCCCCGAGGTTCCAACTGGCTATGTGGCAGGGAGTCAGTTAGTTTACTCCTAGACATACATTGGAGCACATGTATTGTCTCCTTCAGAGTTTTAGGTACCTGGAGGTTAGTTACGTATAGGTGCATTTGGTAGAGAGGACGTGCAGTGCCTCTCACTTATCATTTCAACCATTTTGCACAACACTAGCGACGGGAAACACATTAGTTGCTCACTTTTATATTATGTTGATTCTTTAGTACAACAACAACGACTTGTCAGGTGGTCTGCCATTTTTTTGCGACAGTTTTGTACGACCTTAGATAGATGTCGTGATCATGCACAAGGGAGGGTCAACTTCCCTTTTGCTTCAAAGCTATTTTTTTTATTTTTTGAGAGGTTTCCAAAGACGAGGCCTAGTTTTATTCGGCAGCCTCATAGGCCGATTAATGAGGAACGTATGCACATGTGGGGGAAGATGATGCCCAAGAGGGAGGAGACTCATTTTCCAGCGAGGATATTAGATGATGCACTAGAATTTCTAGCCAGTGTTGATGAGCATCCCTTCATTATGGTCCCCTATCCTTATGCAGGGTTGGATTAGCGAGGGTGTGCCAACATCCTATTCACAGCTGATGAGCCGCCAGATGGTAGACGTAATATTACTATTTTATTTAAATTTATTCTAACATGTTCTTTAACTTTTTTTTATTAAATTTTGTAATGAAAGTGTCTAATTATTGTTGTGTACTTGTATATATTTTGCAGAAATTGGCTCTTTTGATGGCAAGGAGATGCCGCCACCACCACCTGATCCAGGTGTGGATCCTGATGATGATGAGGGCATGCCAAATACCGAGGATCATCGGGAGGCCGATGCAGATCAAAGACCTGCTCTTGCTGGTGCACTGGTGCACGGTCGACTTAGTGATGCTAGATACAAGATGGAGTTTGGTGACCAACACATTGCATTGATTTTTGAGGCAGGCATCAGGCCCACTCATTACAAAGACATAGAGGCCGATGATAGGCTATTACGGATGTGGAGAGGCATGTCGTGTGACATGTACAGCCTGATGCAGCATTTCGTAGGAGTTACGACAGCTTTTACGTGACTGACGAGGGTTGTTGCACGTTATGATCGAGCTGTAGCATGTGATGGATAGTCTATGAGGCATAGCGTACCATCATCTCATGATCGTTCACGTCGCGCCACGGTAGATGAGCATGAGCCTCCACTAGCATCTAGCTTCAATCATCATGGAGATGAGGTTGGACCATCAGCCACTAGTACTGATATTGATGTTGTACTACCACCAGCTAATCCATGAAATTTATATTACAGTTGTATATTTTTAACATTATTCAGTTATATATATATGTGTGTGTGTGTGTGTGTGGGGTCTATGTATTTTATGTTCATGTTGCAGTTGTACTTAATTTACATGTTGGTGATCATCATGATGTGTATGTTGTTAGGTCATGTTAGATATGTTCATTTAATGTGCAGCTTGCAGATAGATGTGTATGTGATAGCATGAGTTATTCGACATGAGATGTATATTTGATGTTTGTGTTGTGATGATGTTAATATATAACGTTAATTGTGTTTTGTTAGATGATCGTGATCACGATGATGCAGTTAGTGATTTTGAATGTGTTTTTTAGTCAAATATGATGTTTGTACGATGGTTATCATGAACATGATGTTTATTAATTAATTTAATACCAAATGATCATGATATTGTAAAATGTAATATTTGTAATTATAATTGTATTTAAAATTCTAAAATTGTAATTTTAATGGTATATGTGTAAATTTGTAAAATTGTAATTTTTAAATTTGTAAAATTTTAATTGTAGTTGTAATTTTTTAATTTGTAAAATTGTAATTGTATATATGTAAAATTCTAAAATTGTAATTGTAATTGTAATTGTACGTGAAATTGTAAAATTGTAATTGTAATTGTAATTATAGTTATAATTATAATTTTCTGTAAAATATTTGTAAAATTTTAATTGTATTAATGTGAAATGAATTTATTAAAATTTTTAAATTTGTAAATTTTAAATAATTGTAAAATAATAAATCTAGAATAATATGATTTATTGTAACATAATAAAGTTTAGAAAATAATGCAAATAAATTCATGTACTTTAGAATTATCATTATTTTATTATGATCTTAGATACAAAAAAAATAATTAATTTATACAGTACGCCATTGTTTTTGAGATCAACATAATTGCAAATTATTAAGTGAATTATTGATTTTAACATTAACACAATGCAAATTATCAATTAATTCAAAATACATATTATATTAATATTTCGAAAAAACCATCTTAAAAGGTATAAATATTGACGAAATAACACATGTACCATATCACTCTCGGTTCTCATGATCACCCTCATTATCTTCTAGCTCGCATGGCATGATGACACTATTGTTCTCAAAAATATTTTTTGGTCTAGGGTCATGTGTCAATACGAATCAACAATCCCTATCCAACACGTTTGGGTAAAAAACATCTAGTTGCAGTGTTTAGGGAAAACATAGGGCTCCTTAGCTTCATCCCACATCTTTCTAGAGTTGATACATATCAGCCTACTATCACGATCTTCATTTACATTATTCTGGTCAAAGGTGTCCCACCACTTGCACCTAAAAATAACACATTGGAAAGAAGAAAAATCCACTTCAATGATCTCTTGTATCTTTGTGATGTAACCTAATGTCCCTCGTACTAGGTTTTGATCACGATGGCTAGATCGACTAGATTTATCAAACTCGACTTCCACTCCACAGTCTTATGTGATGTTTCCAGCATCGACATTTTCTATGCAAAAATGGTGTCCATATGCCCACATAGATGGGAACAAATGCACCTATTATAAAAAAGTTAAAAAAATCATAGTGTCATGTGTCTTATAAATAATAATACAATAGTTAAAATATGAAATGTAGATGTCTTAATATAAGTTTCAAATTTACATATAAATTAAAAATATTATTACCGAGTTGTTCACCCAATCCCTACTTTTAGCGCATCCTCTTCAGCACGCAGGTAACGACTGGTAGCACCGTATTTCTCTCTGAATCGGTTAGAAACCCAACTGTTGGGGCATATTTTTCGCATATTTTCTTTTAAATGATCGGGATAAGGCACACTTCTACCATTAAACCATTTGAATTATTTCTTGTCACTATCCCATTTCATCCTATTTTGTTCGTACAATGCGACCCACAGTTGTGTCACCTCATAATTGTAAAGAACGAATTTATTGATTGCTTCAATTTATGCATTCGTTGATGAAATCAAACCAGCATTATCTAGTACTTAGAGATAAAAATATACATTATATCGAAGTTCAACATGAATATTAACTACTTTTCGTAAATTTGAAAAATTATAAGTCGCTTACTCTTTATCAAGCGCTTTTTTCCACTCGTTTGGTGCAACTCTCCTTCTCTTTTGTATTCATCCATTTCATCATCCCAAATGACCGCACCTGGTCTATTGTTGATCTACTTGATGTACTCATTGGCATAATAGAAAGACTCATATGATATGTACCCCTCTGCCATAGACCCCTCAGGTTTTCCCCTTTGTCGAACAAAACCTTTCAATTTCTTCATGTACCTCTCTAAGAAGAACATCCAATGACAAGAAAAAACCCTAACTAATTCAACCTCATCTACTAGGTCGATTAGAAGATGACCCTGTAAGTCCATGAAACTCGTCGGCAATTCCTTCTCAAACATACAAATAATCTCAACTATCTCTTGACACCACCGTGGAATGCTAGACACGTGAATCTCCTTTGATGTGATCCAACGTACAAATGCAGATAATTTAGATATGGCACATCCTAGGTCTTGAGGGAAATCCTGTTTCACACACCCATGCATGAACAAAGGATAATGACACTTCAAAGTTATAAACACGTGCAATAATATACAAAATTAGTTATGTTTTATGATCCCCGCATGGGATAAAATTTATTAATATAAAAAATAATAAAATCATGCTTTTGACATTATACATACTCTTAGAAGATTCAAATGGTCAGGTGATTTCAACCCTGACAAATGGTCATCAACGGTGAAGCAACGTCATAGTGAAGACCCGTACGAAGTTGGCACCCTCACATCCATTATCACTTCCTTTTCCAAAGATATATCATCTTTATTTTTTAAATCCATGGGACATCACCTTCTTTGAAAAACCATGAATTAGAGGGACCAACGCTTGCCTCTGATCCCATACTTTCTAATCTTCTTGACAAATGTTTCTTTTTAGTTTTTTAAGTAATAAAATCTTTCCTAAAAACCAATGTGTCGCTTTGTTTCGATGATATGTGCCTCCATAAAGAAGATGAAACATTTTTAAATATATGCATGGGATCTATAAGTGGGCAATCTTAAGATGCTCCCAATATTGGAGGTCATAAAAGATAGATTTCCTTTTCATCCCAGTGGGAAATTTCTCAACATAGGTCTCGAAGAAATCTGGATCATCGAACATAGGCTCCCCATTTGAATCAAACATTTCTATGAACTCATTCTCCTTCTCTCTCTCATATGCTCTAAGCCATTCAGCTGGTGTCATTATTGGAGGCCTTTGGGTTCTCTCTCATTTACCATTGAAAGAAGATGTTGCTCTTCTGTAAGGGTGTTCTTCTAGTAGGAATACCCTGGAGCAATCATACACTAACTTTCGTAGGTCCTTGGATCATCTAGCTCTCAGAGAAGGTCCACAACATTTACATCCAAAATACCCTTTTGTTACAAGACGAGCGAGATTATATTTGTATACATTAATTAATATGCATGGCACATTAAATAATATCATGAAGATCAGAACAAATATTACAACGAATTAAATAACTAATATGTGAAATAATATTGTTACATATATAAACAAATAAATAAATTTTAATTTTAATTTACCAGAGCAAACTCCTAAAACTCCTCTTTGCTATGATGGGTCTTGATACATCATATACATTTATCCCATCCCATAATTCCTTCAATTCATCTACTAGTGGTTGTAAGTAGACATCCATATTTTTCACTTGTCTTCTACCAGGGACTATGAGAGCCAACATAAGATGTTCATTCTTCACAGACAACCATGGGGGGATATTTTTATGGATCACTACTACGGGCCAAATAGAATAGTTGGTGTTATGGAGGGAATATGGGTTGACTCCATCCATGGCTATGCTGAGTCGTAGACTTCGTACTTCATCCTTGAATTTTTTGGGCCATGTATCCTCTATATGCTTCATGGATATTGAATCAGTTGGGATTCGCATAACTCCAAAATCACTTCTGTGTGAGGCATGCCATCCCTGCAGCATAGATAATTCTTTGCAAATAAAGAGCCTTTGAATCCTTTGGATTATAGGCATGTGCCTCAATATCTTAAAAGGAGGACTAGTACTTTATTTACCCTTCTTTTTTTATTTATCATACCTATCATGCCCACATTTCGGACACATATATTTGTCTACATATTCTCCTCTATATAGAATACAATCATTTGGACATGCATGATATGATATGTACTCAACACCCAACATTTTCAACAATTTCTTTGCCTCTTTGCAACTACTGGGGAAGACATTATCACTCGGAAGAACCTTATCTTTGAATAACCTGTAGTTGGTGATCGTGGAAAAATATATTAATAAATGTACATTAATGTCGATGTAGTTATTAACATTCATAAAATTTATCATTTGTAATGTTCATTGCAGTTTACTGATTATATTTCAAATTTATATAAGTGGAGTACTTTATGGTAACTTACCTCAAAAGTTCTAAGAAACATGCATTCAACAAGCCAAAATTTTCTTTCAAGTTGTACAGTAACATTGTTTTCCCCAACTAGGTAGACTTTTACTGACCGCCAGGTCCAAAGAGAGAGGTGGTGGAAGCAAATTTAAGGCTTTCGAAAAAGGTGTCAGCGATATGAGCATCATCCTCTAGCTTATCATCATTTTGGAATGCATCTACCAACATTGTCTCCATGGAAGTCGTATCCCTTAAGTAATCATCCATACCAACCTCTATTTGATTGCCTCCATTTCCAACTTGTGAAGAACTACTATTGATGTAGTCATTCCTAATTGGTGAATCTGGACATAGCAGGAATTCAATCGGTGGTTGATTCAAGCATTATTGGTATCGTTCCTCTCTAATTTTTTCTCCTAATTTAGTCTTCTCTTAATTTGACATTGTCGTGGGGTGAAACAGAAGATGGTAGGTAGGTCGTTCATCATCACTAGAATCCTAATAATTTAAAAAAAAAAAAATTGAACATGATTAGTACAAAATATATGATATCAATTAGTAACCACGTTGACAATATTGCATGATTATAAATTGGTTTGAAGTTGAAATAATTACATATTAATCAATATATATACCAAAAAATTATAATTATAATTACCATCATTGTCCCGGGATTGTGGCTAGAAGATGAAATATTGTTACAATTGGGTGGGTGAAGCGGTAGTCCATTTTCATCTACCAAATGCACCTTGCGGTATGCAACTCCTAATAAAAACTTCTGACGTTTTGGAATAGTTTGAATATTTGTGCATTTGAACTTGAGGTTGAATCTGCATGAACCTGCAAATTTGTATACATTATAAATTTAATTAAGTTGTGCATGATTGGCTGCATGGATAAAAAACATAAATTCATTTAGATAGTGAAAAAATAAAACAAATCTGAAGTAAATATTACATCTCCAGATGGATAGGGAGAACTCCGTGATGGAATTTGAGAAATATTATGGAGCGAGCTGGATTTTGAAGAATTGTCCATTCCATATAACATATGATATTTTCTCCCTACATTTGAGCAAAGCAACAATAAATTTTGGTACAAAAACCTAAATGTAATTTCAGTGCGTAATGTTCAGATAACGGCACTGGTGCATTTTTGGTATTGCACACCAGTGTCATTTTATAACTCGATGCACCAGTGCAGTGTGATTAAAGAACACACCAATAAACGAATAAATGCAAATAAAAAAAGCGCAACCCTATTTTCTTTAAGTGAAAAAAAAAGAGGTAAATTGAAAAATGGGCGACAAAATATTTTCGAAAATCTAATTTCATAAAACATTTATTTAAATATTAAAGACTTTTCATTTACTCACTGTTTTTGCAAAAAAATTCAGCCAGAGATTTGCAGGATACATGCCTGGAGAAAAAAGAGCACGAGAGCACTATGGAGCAGGGAAATACATTCGAACATAAGTATTCAGACAATCATAATTCCAAAACTCCGGTGATTCAAACCTTGTACCATAGAATTTCAAATGATGTGAGTAAAGTTTATTGTTTTTTGGTACTTTTTTCTGCAGTAAAAGAAAAAATCAAAGCCTATTGTTCTTTTTTTAATTTTTTTGTAGTTTTTTCTATGAAGTAAAATAACAAAATCAAAGTTTATAGTCTTTTTTTTTAATTTTTTCTGCAGTTTTTTTTACCTTTTCTGCAGTTTTTAGAAACAAAATAAAAAAATATTAAATTTTTAAAAACAAAACCCCTAGATTCTTTTTGTTTCTACCGTTTCTTCTCCCTCTTTCTGTAATTTCATAATTAGGGTTTTTCAATTTAGATTTATAGGGTTTGTATAGTCATAAGACATCCAACCCATGAGATGACTTGAATAGTTAGATCACAATCCATGTTGGCCCTTGTGTCAATCTAAAAAAAAACTGATTTTTTTCATCGGTGTGCCCTACGTAACATAGCGCATCGGTGCGCTCTGTTTTACCAGTGCACCACAAAAGTACAGTGATAAAAAATAAAAAAAATAAAATATGTTTTTATCAGTGCACCATATGTAACATATGGCACTGGTGCACTATTTCATTATGGAACACCACCAATGTGTTGTTTTGCAAAAAAAAAAAAAACATTTTAGAAACAAACCCTAAATTCTTTTTGTTTCTACCCTTTCTTCTCCCTCTTTCCGTGATTTCAAAATTAGGGCTTTTCAATTTATATTTATAGGGTTTGTATTGCTAAATATAAGCCTAATACATCCAACCCACGGGACGACCTGCATAGTTCGATCCCAATCCATGTCGGCCCTTGCGTAAATTATAAAAAAAAAAAAAAAATTATGTGCGCTCTGTGTACCTAAGCGCACCAGTGCGCTCTATTATCCCAGTGCACCGCGCAAGTATTGTGATAAAAAATTAGAAAACAAATATTTTTTCATAGTGCGCCATTTGTAAAATATGCAGCCGGTGTGCTATTTCATTATGGTGCACCGCGAATGTTCTGTTTCAAAAAAAATAAAAAATACAAACTTTCAAAAAATACAAACCTTACATTCTTTTTGTTTCTGCCCTTTCTTCTCCCTCTTTATGTGATTTCAGAATTAGTGCTTTTCAATTTAGATTTATAGGGTTTTTATTGCTAAATATAGACCTAAGAAATCCAACCAACTAGACGATTAGCATAGTCAGATCCCAATCTATGTGGGCCCTTGGATGAATTTAAAGAAAAAAAAACAGATTATTTTTTTTTATCGGTGCACCTCATGTAACATAGCGCACCGGTGCTCTATATTGTACAACCGCACTGCATAAGTTGTGTGATAAAAATTTAATAAACAATTTTTTTTTTATCAGTGCACTATATGTAAAATATGGCACCAGTTTATGCTACAAAAATTAACACTGGATGGTTTTTATTATTTTATCATGGTTAACCAAGGCGGTGATTGACATGTAATACACCAGTGCTCCTTGTTGACATAGAGCACCGTACGGTCTATTATACTGTTTGTGCGGTGCGTTTGGAAGACACCCACACACTGGCATTGGTGAGTACACCATGAAAGGCGCACTAGTTTCTTGAGAATTTTTTTTTTTACTTGAAAAGTTAACAATTTATTTATAAATATATTAATGAATGATATGGTACAAGTTTGATATTGATAAAGAAATGACTGAAAAGAGATCAAGTAACAAAAATACTGATAACACAACAAGAAAAGAAAAAAAGGTAAGTTCTTTGTAAATTCTTTACAAAAAATATTGTTTTTGAACTATATGTAAGTTTAACTAATATGTATTGTTTACTGTGCATCATGTAGAGCCACAAAATGACGAAGCTCGATAATATTATTTCTGATATAGGACTAGAAGAGCGTAAAATCTTGAAGGAAAAATTGCAAAAGGATGAATCAGGTGAATGAAAAAATACTATCGATCCAATATGAGTTTCTTTTTTTAGTTACCATGAATAATATAATTAAAATTATTAGATAACATGTGTGAAACAATCTATTAATTCACATGTGTTTAATGTTCTACAGGGACCAAAAACACAGAAAAGGAATGTTGTTCTAAGAAAATAAAAAAATAAAACATGCAAATGAAAATGAACTGCTCCTTAGCTCATCTGGAGTGGTGCTGGAGGTTAATGAAAGGGGGAAAAAATTTTACAAAATTTTGAAGGATCTAGTGGAACAAATGTATAGACGTTATTTCCACTTACAATACAAAAACTAATCCAATGATTCCAAGAACCAAATTTTATCTAAACTACAGGAAGATTTTCCAAAGAATTGGTCAATGAGACATGTCATACTTTTAATAGCAAAAACGTACAACAACAAAAAATAAGGAATGAAAAAGTAATATTCCTTAGATGTTTGTCTATAATTATTTATAAATGTCACTTTTGTTATACTTACTTTTCATATTATATCAATATAAAAATTAAATAGTTTATTGTCATGTTACATTTTCAAGACGATTATGAAAATATCAAAAGATGAACGAGCTGATATCAGAAATATGCCAGTAGGAATGTCCAAAAAAGTGTACAAGGAGATGGTCAAAGAAATGGACAAAATTGCATCACGGGAAGAGCCATTTCAACAACAGCGTGCTTCAAATGTAATATGTAATCATTGAATTTTTCGATCATTAGGTACAATAAATAAACAATTTAGCATTAAATATTAATTTTCAAGTATTTTCTTGTAGAAAAGAAAAGAAAATGGAACCCAATCAGCACATAAAATAGGACGAAAAGGAAGAAAATGATTGATATATAAGTTTGTGAGTAATTGTTACTTCCTGATAACAACTTAACTAAATTTCATTTTTATATTTTTTAAGTTGTTTTACAAAAATCATCATTGAATTTCTTCAAACAGGTGCTAATATACAAAGAAGAATCATCAGAGGAATTGATTGAAATTGGGTTAAATATGGGTTGTGAGTATATGTTGGCATATTATAACTTAATTGTGGAATTTGTAAGCATCTATCGATCTTGTTTTACTTAGCTCCATATATAATTAATAGAAAAAATAAATCTTTTATATTAAATATATGATTTGTTATGGGGTATAAAACTTGCAGGAAACAAAGTATGGCGTTATGCCAACAGATCAAATCTTGAAATATGGTATGTTACATGGTTTTGAAAGAATGTGTATAGTTTATGAGTCAATTGTTGCATTGGTATGTCATTTCTTTTAGATTTACATTGATGTATATTATTTAATATTTCAATTTTCATTATTCTTACCAATGTATATACACTCATTACAATTTATTTTTATATTTGTAAATGGAAGGTGAAGAAGAAGAAAACAATCAACACCGTGAACAAAAAATTCCTGAAAATAACCCAAGTCATGGAAGTAGCTCTAGCAGTGACAACAGTTCAAGCGAAGAATGATGATCACTATGTTTGGATATCAAAGCAAGGCACTGTATTTTTTGAAAAATGTCTGTGAAATCAGACATTTTATTTAATGTAATGGACATAGTGTCCCAATTGAAAGATAAAGGGATACCAAATAGACTAATAAAAATTTAATTCATATTAATATTGTTATAAGATATATATGTGTCGAATTTTGATGAATAATGAATTTTAAAGACCACAATAATTATGATATGATATAACAAATTAATCCAAACATCACATTCAAATGCATTAATAAAAATTTAATTAATATGAATATTTTTATAATATGTGTCAATTTTTGATGAATAATGAATTTACAACAATCACAATAATTGCACTGTCACAGGTTGGTGTTTCTAAAAAATACAAAATTAAAATCGGTGTGTGTATTCTTATATTGGTGTGCTTGTATTATTAAGCACACCGGTGCATTTTTACGACCTACGGGCACTGCACAAATACCAAAACTAGTTAAAAATATCGAGGTGTTTGTGCGGTACGGCACTCCGGTGCATTTATGTCTATATACGCACCAATGTCATTTTTCGACCTATGGGCACTGCACAAATACTGATACCAATTATAAATCTCAGTGCATTTGTGTGATACTATGCACCAGGGCATTTTTGTGTCTATACGCACCGATGCATTTTTATGACCTAGAGGCACCGCACAAATATCGATACCAATTATAAATCTCGATGCATTTGTGTGATACTGTGCATCGGTGCATTTATGTGTCTATACGCACCGGTGCATTTTTATGACATATGTGCATCGCATGAATACCGATACCAATTATAAATCTCAATGCATATGTGTGATACTACGAACTGGTGCGTTTCTATAATTCTACACACCGGCACATTGATATGACCTATGGGCACCGCTCAAATCCCAAGACCAATTAGAACAGCCCCGTGCATTGTATCACCAAAACTATGCCTGGTGTTTTTTTATATCTTAACGGCTTGGTGCATTATCCTTTGACCGCCCCAGGGCTCCGGCTACAGGTACGCACCGGTGTGTTAAATCCTGATTAGTGTACCGATGAAAAAAAAATCTGTAATTACCTCCGACCGCCCATTGTTTTTTAGTTATGTTGAATTTCCGTTAAAATCTATGCCAAAACCTCCGTAACCGTAAACGGATGTTGTAGCATATGTTTTTTTGACGATTTTGGCCAATTCTATAACACTAAAAACCTCCTTTATAACCTTCGCTAGAGGGTCTTTTCCTTCTAGTTCATTATCCGTGCAACTTGATGTGATCACTGGCCAATAGAAATCCAATTGCTCCAACCAGGTAAGCATGCTGTCAAACCATTTCGATTTGAACTTTGTTGGTTCAGGCACCCAGGGTTCAAGGAAATGGTTTCCAACTGGTGGTCTTCCTTAGCACCCCCTCAAGGAACCAAAATGTTCCAGTTCCAAACAAAATTGAACCTCATCAAAGGTCAACTAAAAGTCTGGAACAAAACAACCTTTGGAAACATATTCACATAATAGAAATACCCGGAGGAGAAAATTAAAAAGCTGCAACAAAACATCATCCAAGAGGGGCGCACAGATGAAACAGCTCACTAGGAGAAACTCCTATTCATTCAGTTGGAAGAAAGAAGGAACAAGAAGAAGCCTTCTAGAAACAAAAATCAAGAATCAACTAGCTCAAAGAGGGAGAAATAAACACCAAATTCTTCCATCACTCCACTATTCAGCACAAGATGCACAACAGAATCATATTCCTCAAAAACCAAATAGGGGAAAGGCTAGAAACTCAAACTGCTATCATTGAGGATCCACGCAATCATTTCAGGGACATCCTTCAAGAACCCAACCACCAAAGGAAATAAGCCATTGGGGAAATCAACCAACACATCCCCAAGTTGATAACAGAAGACCACAACAGGATGCTGCTCGCAGCTACCACTTTAGCCGAGGTGGAATAGGCAATCTACCAACTGAAAGTAGGGAAAGCTCCAGGCCTTGATGGATTTACCACCAAATTATTCCACGTATTCTGGGAGATCATCCAAAATGAAGTCTGGGGAGTTGTGGAGGATTCATAGTCAACTCATTGGCTGCTACCTGTGTTAAATGCCACCTTCATCACTCTGGTTCCAAAAGAAGATAGAGAAACCTCTCCAAGTAAGTATAGACCTATATCTCTTTGGAATGTCATTTATAAAATTATCTCCAAAGTCATAGCTAACTGGCTGAAGAAGCTCCTTCCCCTTATCATCTCCCCAAAGAAAACTGGATATGTGGAAGGTAGACAGATTCTTGATGGCATCATCGTAACCCATGAAGTCATTCACTCCCTCAGAACAAAAAAAAAAAACTGGTATGCTTCTCAAAATTGACCTATCTAAAGCTTTTGACAAACTCGGCGAGGACTACATAAAAAATTTACTCTTAGCCTTTGGCTTCAGTCACACTTGGGTCAGATGTATCATGAGTCTCATATCCTCTCCTTTTCACTCCATCTTGGTCAATGGAATCCCCTCTGCCACCTTCAACCCCTTGAGAGTCATAAGAAAAGGGGACCCTCTATCTCCCTTCATCTTCATCATCTTGGTAGAAGGCTTGGGTTGCCTTCTCAAGAGCTCTATCCAAACTGGTTCCTTTCTTGGTTTACCTCTCCACAACCTAACTCCCTCTTCGCACCAATAGTTTGTGGATGATAACTTGATTATGGGTGAACCCTCAGTCCAGGAAGCCCAGATCCTAAATCATTTCTTGACTCCTTCTCTGAAGCCTCCGACATAGAGGTCAACCCTGAAAAATAGAAAATTTTCTTCTTCCATCACCCCCGTCAAACCCAACACACTATTTCCCGTATCCTTGGATTCTCCATCGCTTCTCTTCCCTCCAAATAACTAGGAGCTTCGTTAACTGACTCAGCCATCAATCACTCTTCCTGGAGAGCTCTGATAGATAAAATGGAAACTCGCCTCTCCAACTGGACTCACCGTACCCTCAACATTTCCAGTCATATTTTCCTCATTAAGTCCATCCTGCAATCCCTCCCCATCTATCTCTTCTCCGTCCTCGTAGCTCCTAAATGGGTCCCAAAATCCATGTGTGATATGCAATGGTATTTTCTATGGGGAGGCACAAAAGGAAATAAAAAATGGGCCTTAGTCAATTGGAAGGATGTTTGCACCCCTAAAAGTCAGGGAAGATTAGGACTTCAGGATTCTAAGCACAGAAATACCATTATGGGAGCCAGCATTTGGTGGAAATGGGTCTCTAACCCCAACACCCCATGGGCCAACCTTTAGGCAGCCAAGTATGCATTGTATTGGCCAAAGGGGGACCTCATAAGGTGGAAATTAGATCTAGATGGTTCCCAAATCTTGAATGCAGTTAACAATCAAAAAAGGATAATACAAAATCACAGTTTCTGGGAGCTACGAAGTGGTAACTTGGCCAGATTCTGGGAGGACTCCTGGCAACAGATGCCAAGCCTCTCCTCCATCTTCCATGGACCTCTCTGGAGTATTTTTCTCTAAGGAATGCAAAGATAGAAGGCTCAATACTTCTGAATGGACGACATCTCCCAAGGCTATAAGCAATAGCTTCACACAAGTAGATGGCAAGAAAACTGGAACAATGAAATCCATAAAAAATTCTTGGAGGATCTCAGCATAAAAAGGAAAATCAAAGTTAAAACATGACCTGACATCCTTCACTCGGGGCATATTCCCAACGGAACTTACTCAACCAAGTAAGCTTACAACATCCTTCATTAGCAGGACCCTGGACCAGTCGACATCATCTGGAAAAGGATATGGAAAGCCAATTTGTGGCCCAAAATAGCTACATTCCTGTGGCTGCTCAGTAAATGATGCATCCTCACTTGGGAGAATCTTTTGAAGAGTGGGTTCATAAGGCCCTCCAGATGTCCTTTATGTCAGGACAACTCAGAAACCATCGACCACCTGTTGGACCAATGTCCCACTGCTAGTTTCCTATGGGACAGAATTGTTGTCTTATGCCGTCATTCCAACCACGTGAGAGGTAACATCATTAAAACCATCAGTAGCTAGATGGAAAATCCTTACACTAGTACCCTTCTGAACAGACTATGGAAGATCATTCTGGGTATCCTCATATGGAACATCTAGAAGGAATGAAAAAATCTCATCTTTAGGAAAAGGCCTCCACTCCTGATCAGCCCTGGGAAAAGATTCACAACAACTTCACTGAAACTCTAGCTTTAGATGCTTGGAGTTAGGAGGACCTTCCCACCATGGCAGCAGAATGTCACATATGGAACAACTGGCACTGGTAGAATTCCTGCTCCTGAAACTTGGTCTCCTCCCTCCAAATGCTTCTTCAAATGAAACTTTGATGGGGCGTCCAAAGGCAACCCAGGTAATGTAGGTTTCAGAGGCATCATCAGGAACTCTCAGGGAAATCCTCTCATAATCTACTATGGGAATATAGGTTGGGATAGCAACAATTCAACAGAGCTGCAAGGACTGATACAGGGTATGAAAATTGCTATATAATTCCACTACTTCCCTTTGGAAATGGAGGGATACTCGCAGATCATAATGATGGATGCCTCCAAAATCCTTCAAGGCATAGCTTCCTCAAAATTTTCCAACATATCGAGACTTTCCCACAAGCGTAAGGTGTTGGAACTATTTCTTAACAACCACATAGCCATCACTTTTGGTCACGTGCACAGGAAATTCAACTCAGTTTCGAATCATTTTGCAAAGAAAGGGGTGGAAAGAAACTGTGCTCTGCATCACTCCATTCTTATATAGGTTGAGGAGGCTTCTCTCAAAAAGAGTTGTTTCACTCTCATTTAGAAGGATCAACACCCCCCGAATGCAGGTGACAGAATGGACATGAGTGAAAATGACATCTCGGATAACGGAGATCTCCAATGCAAAGCTCCACTTGTTGTGGATCCAAATTGTTGTGGAGGTAAATCCCCTCTGCGAACAAAGGCGATCCCTACTAGCCCAGACCGGGACTAGCAACAATCTTTCATGCTATAGCGCAGGTTCCTAATTGCAAATAAACCAACCAATGATGAAGGCTTACCTGGAATCCAACGTTGTTGCTTGCAGAAGAGGTAGCGCTCCCGTTCCTTAGCCCTGGTAGATCATGATCCCCACGATCTCCGTTATGGACACCTGCACATGCGAGAAACAAAACAAACACAAGCGTAAAATATGGTAGATGCAACTATATGTCAGTCAGAAAGGACATAACTCGTCATTGTAAACAACAACAAGAGTGGAACCATAACCAATAGTCGTTCATTAATAATCAATCAAAGGAAAATTACAACCATAGTTCTGACGCTGAATTCTCCTTCAGAGGGGGTCGCCAGCAGAACACGTCTCGAAAATCCTGTCAAGGATGGGACAAACCTCTCTCTTCAGCTCTTGATGATATTCTCCTTGCTTGAAATTAGCCTTAAGGTTATTATGGAGGCTCTTGCAGCATAAGGCTCTTGGAAATTTGGGAACTTGAAGACTTGAAGACTTGAAGACTAGCTTGCAATGGAGATGGGAAAGCTTTTATAGATGGAGGAAGGGGAGTTGGGATACCTATAATCATGGGATTAGCCCTATCATCAAGGAAGCTTCCATGAGAGGTGGCAAACCACTTCCTCTCTATGGAAATCCATAGCCAAATATCCCAACTCAAGATAGATATCAGTTCCTGGATCAGTTAGGATGAAACTTCTACCATTTATTTTTTAAAAACACCTCTTAAATTGGCTGGCGCGAGTGCGAATCTGAGACAGAGCGCTAACTGGCATGGCCTCTTAGAAGTATTTTCCCCATTGGCGTGGGTACTGAACTGGCTGCCCGCGCCAATGCAAAAAGGGCCATTTTTAGGGTTTTTGCAGGGAGATGTCTTCAAGGCAATGAAAGCTTTTGTTCAGAGGGATGTCATGAAAGTCGTTTCAAGGCATGTCACTGCTCATAGGTCACAAAATGAGCCCTTCAATGTGTGGAATGGGAATTGCAGGGACGGTGACAAATTACTGTGTAACAAATGCCCCCTAGAGCATGAGGCTCGAGAGAGAGAGAGGGGTGAAATGCTTTACGAGAACGTGTCCAACTGAAAACTCCGCCGTCAAAAAACCTGTGGGAAGAAATAAAACTGATATCTCAGATACATGATATATATGCAGTATGGGTGTAGCCATCCATAATAGAGTATACAATAATCCAGATCCAAGGTATGGACACAGCCATCGAGTGAGGATCAATGAATAGACTCAGGTATGGTCATAGCCATCCAGTAAGTGAGTCACGTAACCAATCATAATAATCCACAAAATCGCAGCCTGGATTACAACAGACACAATCCAGGGTCTTGTGCTCCATCTTTACCCGAACAAAGTACAAGTTCAAGCATGTGAATAAATGAGCTGAAGTTGAACATGCAAGAACATCGTCTGATTACCAGCCAATAATGAAAGTTGTTAACAGACGCGAGAGGTACCACCAATAATGACAATGGCCCTCAAGGTACTATAGGTATAATCTATGGCATGTGAATCAATGAGCTGGCATCGAACACCCGTAGAATCACTCGATTGGAGGCTGAGAATGAAAACCTCGCGTCGAATGCGAAAAACCTGCCATTGAGGCATGCAGGCTCTAAGGCACCAGAAGGGAGTCTCTAGATCAGCTTCCTAGATAATGAGCTGAAGTCGATAGGAAGTGACCTTGATCGAAGGTGGGCCATAGTGTTTCCCACATCATCGACACGAGACAGAGGAACATAATGTCTTTGTGAATCAGGATCGGATGAGAATCAAAGGAAGTTTGGTACGTGCAGAGGTCAACTTCTCTTGAACATATTGACGACACGACAGTGGATTTGGCAGTATTTGACATCAAAAGATCAGAGGTCATGGTGACGAGGAAAAGAGCAGATGAGAGGTCAAAAGGGATCACCCAAACCCATGGAGGCAAGTGAAGAACGAGATGAGATTTCCCCAACCCGACACGAATGCAGACAAGTGCCATGTTCAAGAGTGGCATACTGCCGACATGACAATGATGTTGGTTCCATTTTTCCCCACCCTGCTTGGCGAGTACCTCTTTATTTTTAAACAAGCTTGAAGAGGATAGCATATGCTTGTCATATAAATCCGTCCTTCAGACGAATCCATCCTAGTACATTTACCGAGGCCTAGGGAGGAAAGAATCGAGTAGCGTCATTACAAATGAATCCAATGTCATCAGGGTTTAACGAGTCTGAAAAAGGAAGAACTCGACTTATTTTCATGTTTAGAGAGTTTGAAAAGACAGCAGAAAAGTAAACTCCAACGGTCCCTTTTCGTAAATAGTTCCTCAGACCTGAAAAGGTAGAAAACAATATCTGAGAAAACCTCCTAGTCGCGATAGGCTAGGGTATTCCTTTTTCGTAAGTAATCTATCCCAGCCCAAAAAAGGGGTAAACGTATACTGGGTAGATGTCGTTTCACAGCCACTTTAACGAGATCAAAACGACAAGGGACTCGGCAATATTTTCATTTTTAGAGAGTCAGAAAATAGCTAAAAGTTGACTCCTCCTGGAGGAACGAGTGGCATCAAGGGTAGCTACTGGTTCCGGTGATGGTGGAATTGTTTAGAACATGATAAAATTCAAGAGGCTAGCTAACAAAGACCACTCATCGCAACGGTTTCTCAGGAATGGGTAAAACAACCAAGTGAAAGAGTATGATCGGCCCAGCAAATAGTGACGATGGAGTGAGAAAACCAAGGTTCATTTGGAAAAAACAGGCTGATAAAATGGAAATCACAAGAGGTAAAATGGGAAAGGTTTCATTTTTACACAAGCTTGAAATCAGGAAACTCTTCTTGAAATTGGTTTCATTTTTACACAAGCTTGAAACAAAGATAAACTATGCTTGAAACCGGTTTCATTTTTACACAAGCTTGAAACGGAAACAAACTATGCTTGAAAAAGTAAGCATGCCCCCAGCATGGTGACTCAATTCGAGGTACATGCCCCCCAAGCTTCAGTCCATATGAAATAAAGATGGAGTGAAGGTTAAATTACAAGATATAAGAAAGACTCGACTGGGATTTTACGAGATCTTATCAAAGACTCGAATTGAACAGGAACGTGTTTCGTTATTTTAACAAGGTTGACACATTAAAAGAACTATCCTCAGACACCTTGTTTCATGGTTTAAGGAGCTTGGCATAAGACAAGGAACTCTGCTCCAACAACCTTGTTTCATTTTTTAAGGAGCTTGACACAAGACAAGGAACTCTGCTCCAACCACCTTGTTTCATTTTTTAAGGAGCTTGACACAAGACAACGAACTGTGCTCCGACAGACCCGGTTTCATTTTTTAAGGAGCTTGACATAGGAAAAGAACCATGCTCCGACCGACTTCATCATAATGAGCAAGAATTCATCGCTTCCAAGATTTCCACTCCCGATGGAAGGAAAACATCCTGGAAGTCAGGACCCAATGCCCCCAGCACCTAATGCACAACGACACTATCACTGGGTACAGGCACGGGGTAGGTAGCCACATAGTTGACCTGCGGTGGGGTAGATACAATGGGTGGATAAAAACCAGGAAGGGATGATGGTGGGCCAGCTGCCACATCAGGACCAAAGAATGAAAGCTGATCAATGGTCACAATCCATCCTTCATGTGGAAAGTAGGCCACACGAAAAAGGGAGGAGATAAGCACTCCCATGGCATAGGTGTAATCGTGCCCCAAGAGCAGATTGAAATCCAAGGGGCCTGGAACAACCATCACATCCATATGGACAGTTTTACCTCCCAAAGTAACAGGTAACCTCGGAAGGATCCCTAATGGCTGACTCATTCTTCTGTTAAATGCCAACAGATTCTATGTAACAGGCGCAAGCGGTGGTGAGCCAAAAGCTTGCCAAGTAGTTGAGGATAAAACACTGACAGATGTGCCTTCGTCTATAATGGTGCTGGGTACGACCAGACCAAAAGCATGTACCGTTATCTCGAAAGGCACATAAGACGGAAGGCGGTATCCTGCAAATCGATTCCAATCAAAGGAAGCAAAAAAACTACTTGAAGGGGCTACCATCGAATTGAGATGGTCTTCCTCTGGTGTTATGGAAGAAGGAGCATCTTCCACGACTTCCATCACAGAGTCGGGAAGAGTATCCTCCAGGACCTCCATCACGGGAGGTGGAGGAGCAGCGTCTTGAGGTATAGGGACAGGAGAATCTTTCTCCAAATCCAAGGAATCTGAAGAAACCAGAAGGACATGGGGGGTATGAGATCCACTCTCAACGGAAAAGACCTGATGCACTGTAGGTGGGGCCAGCTCAACTGATTCCATGACCAATGGTTGGTCGGGGATGGATTCCTGAATCTAAATTTTTGAGAGAGCGGGATCGACCAAGGATGACTCTTGACCAATCGTAGGATCAGCTGGTGGAGGACTTAAAGAAATTTGTTTGTAACCAGCTGGGAGGCATGGTCCAAAAACAGATGAGTTGTCCAAAATCCTTTTGGCTTCATCCATATAAGGACAAAGGTGAATGGCATGGTGCCCTTCACACAACTTACAGGGATTGGTAATCTTACCCTGCTTCTTAGGAGCCTTACCAACCTCAGTTGAAGGTGTGCCCCCAACTTGACTCCCAGAATCCAAAGGCAACAGTGGACGACCGTTGGACCAAAATTCGAGCACCTTGGAAATACCAGGGCAGTCTCGAAGAAGATGGTCTCCCGTGCACAACATGCAAGGGAACTTGAATTTCCGTGGAGGGTCGGAAGGTTTATCGAGAGAAGGCTTCTTAGGCACAATATCCGCAGAGCTAGCCTCTTCTTTATCAGACTTCTTATTCTTTGACTTCTTCTTATTCTTCTTAGCCACCTGGTTACTCGAATCCAGAATTTCACCAGGCGAAGTAGAAGAGGAGGACGAAGAAATAGGTGAAGAAGGGGAGATTTCCACCTTAGAATCAACATGATGTTGTTCAGGTGGAGGAGATGGTTGTACAGTGGACAAAACACTCGAGACCACAAAGGTCGAGAATAACCAAACAGGCAACCCAACAGTTAACCCAGGTAGGGATAACATTGCCATATAAGGAGCACCAAAATTCCCAAAAGGAGGAAAAGGACCGGGATTCCCTTTGGAAGGGATTCCTTGGTTGATAAACTCCTGAAACGTTGCCATCAGAAAACAGCTCTAAAACCAAACATTAAGGAAGATAAATTTAACCAGGAATATTTCATGGGCAGTTAATTTTTAAGACACTGAAACAAAACTCTATTGTTTCATATTTTAAGAGTCAAGAAATAGGAAAAAGGTGACTCTATCACTTTCAGGTTGAAGAAAGCATGAAAGGACAAGCGCTCAATGATCTCTTCAAATTTAAGAGTCTGGAGAAAAATATCGAAATATTTGCTCGAGAATACTAGGCAAGGTGTACCAAATAACGAAGTGAGACGCAATATACACCTTGGTTTCAAAATGAAAGAGAAATCAACCAAGGACTTAATGTACGTGCAGGAAATCTCCCCGAATGTTGTGTCCGGTGTATCATGGGTATAGGGCGGCAGACTTGGCTTCCTATGGATAAAGGATTGAAACCTAGTGGGGTCTCCCTTTATATACTCGACAGTACGGGGAGCACAAGTCCGTACTAGTGTTGTCTAAAGCCAAGAGGAAAACGATAGCTACTAGGTTTTAAGACGCCGGAACACGTCTCTAGCCTAGACCTCTAAATGTGTTTCGTTATATTTCAATGCCGCCTTAGTGTAAAGTGAGTAAATTTTAAAGTTTATCTTCAATTACGTTTCAGTTTCAAGGCCCTACCGTATGTCATCTGACAGTCTCCTATATGCTTCTATATGAGGAAAGAAAACTTTTCAATTCGATGAATGCTATCTAGTTAAGGGAAGAACTTCAAACAATGATGCAATAAATAGCAAAACTGAAAACGAAACTTTTCCAAACTAGATGACTTTCACTATCCAAAAGTATTCTAAAACATTCAACGAAGCGAATTATGCAATGTAATCCATGCAAATTCTCTTTTCCGAAAACTATGCAATTGTAATCTGTGCACAATTTCCTTTTTCCTTTCAAATGATAAGAGTTCACTCAATGCATTTTTCGATGAAATGAAAATCTACTTAATGCATGCTTTCAATGAAAGAGAATGCACTCATAGCGATTTTTAGCTTTCAATCATTAAACAATGTGATCTAAGTTCAATGATAAATCTCAAAAATACTTTTCAATGCAATGTGATCTAATGCATTTTAACAAAAAGGACACTTTGAGACAAAAATCCAAATAAACGTTAAATCTTCAATGAAGACGAATACAAAAGATATAAAAACACTAAGAATGCAATCGTTGTTTCAAACACTTTGTAACGAAATCCCTCAAAAGGCAACAAGACATATGAGGTCAAACACAAAGAGGACTTCAAAAGCAAGAGATCAAAACAAGGCATTCATTCCCTTTTACATCAAGCAATCATGGAAAGAAGACATCCCAAACAATGAGAAATGTAATCTATGCTCATACAAGGAAAAGACCGGAAGGGAAAGACACACTAGTGAAGGATTTAGGGAAAAAATCTCAATTTTCACACACCCTGAAATTGGCTCGACTTGTACATTGACAAGTAGCGCCAACTGGCGTGAATTGCTCACTGAAAACTAGTGCCAATGGCCAATTGGCGTGGGTTTCTAATTGACAATAAGCGCCAATGCCTGAAAATGAAAAAACAAAGAATTTCTCCCAACCAAGACCAGACTCACCACTTCAAGAAGAATCTCCAAGACCCAAATGAACCATGTGATCTAGGCTCAAAGCGAGATAGACACAGATCAAGCTCAGAAAGCTCAAAACAAAGTAAACCCTAGTACCTTACAGGATTTGCGCGACAGTAAGGCTTAAAATAGCAGCAGAATAGAATTGGCGTGGGTAATACACTAGCAACCTGCGCCAATAGGCGCGACTGTCAAGCTGAAAAGCGCGCCAGTCGAGTTTACCAGTCAAAAATAAAAAAGAGCAATCCAACAAGCAGACCAGTGATGATCAAGCTATCCAAAAGCCAAATTCACAGAAAGAGCCAGCCCAAAGAGTTGATCAAGCAAGCAAAATCAAGAATCAACCGAAAAGACAAGACAAAGCTCCAAGTGTTCAGTTTACAAACTAAACCAGAGATTGACTGAAGCAGCTTTGATCTACTTCGCTAATGCAGATCAATAACATTTCGAAGGCTATCTGGTTGCACTTCAGGCTCCGTCCATAGCTTACAAATCAAACAACAAGTTGATTCCCCAGCGGAGTCGCCAAATTGTTGGAGAGGTAAATCCCCTCTGCATACAGAGGCGATCCCTACTAGCTCCGTACTAGGGAGAAAGAACTTTCGTCACGCATGCTGACAGTTCCTCATTGCAACAACCAACCGAAGCATGAAGGCTTACCTGGAATCCAATGCGGTCATTGCAGAAGAGGTGGCACTCCTGTTCCTCAGCCCTGGCAGATCACGATCCCCACGATCTCCGTGATGGGACACCTACACATATGAGAAACAAAACAAACACAAGCGTAAAATCTAGTAGATGCAACTATATGTCAGTCAGAAAGGACATAACTCATCATCATAAACAACAAGAGTGGAACCATAACCAATAGTCGTTCATTAATAATCAATCAAAGGAAAATTACAACCATAGTTCTGATGCTGAATTCTCCTTCGGAGGGGTTGCCAGTAGAACACGTCTTGAAAAGTCTGTCAAGGATGGGACAAACCTCTCTCTTCAGCTCTTGACGATAGTCTCCTTGCTTGAAATTGGCCTTAAGGGAATTATGGAGGCTCTTGCAGCGTAAGGCTCTTGGAAATTTGGGAACTTGAAGACTTGAAGACTTGAAGACTAGCTTGCAATGGAGATGGGCAAGCTTTTATAGATGGAGGAAGGGGAGTTGGGATCCCTATAATCATGGGATTGGCCCTATCATCAAGGAAGCTTCCATGAGAGGTGGCAAACCACTTCCTCTCTATGGAAATCCGTAGCCAAATCTCCCAACTCAAGATAGATATCAGTTCCTAGATCAGTTAGGACGAAACTTACGCCATTTATTTTTAAAAAACACCTCTTAAATTGGCTAGCGCGAGTGTGACTCTGGGACAGAGCACCAACTAGCGTGGCCTCTTTGAAGTATTTTCCCCATTGGCGCGGGTACTAAACTGGCTACCCGTGCCAATGCAAAAAGGGCCATTTTTAGGGTTTTTGAAGGGAGATGTCTTCAGGGCAATGAAAGCTTTTGTTCAGAGGGATGTCATGAAACTGGTTTCAAGGCATGTCACTACTCACAGGTCAAAAAATGAGCCCTCCAATGTGCGGGACAAGAATTGCAGGGACGGTGACAAATTACTGTGTAACAAAAATATAGTTAGCCTCTCGCACAAACCTCACAGAACCAGAAATGATTATGAGAGGATAGGTACCGCGTCACCATGTCTTGAACATCAAGTCACATCTATCAACATTAATGTCCATGATGATTAACCAGTATCGCAACCATAAATCCTCCCCTGAGCTGATTAGGCTCTCAATCATAACTCATAGACATGTGCGAAGGCCACTCATCACTATCCTCACAAATATCATCCCCGCCCCTTTATAGCGCTAAGTAATCTACACTCTTCCTTGCTTAGCTTGTTTCCTTTGCCTTTTTCTCCCCTCACTTTGCTCTGGCTTCACATCGACTTCAAATGGATGTGAAGCCCCTTTCCTAGAGTGGAGCTACGCAGTTTCCCTTGGACTATCGCTCTTGATCCTGCGAATCTTCCCCCTAGCTATTTCATCCCTTGTAGCCCCAGTCTGACTCTTGTCACCTTTTTGTGTTCCTGTGTGCTTCTGTTTCCCCTGACCTGCTCACCCCATATCAGGTGCACAATGGCTCTCAGACTTCACCAATGCACTATCTACGGTGGAAAAAGAGTGGCTCTCCCAGGTCGATATCATCACGAAGAGGATAATCATCTCGATTCGATTGATGGCTTGTCTTCAAGCACTTATGCGAGGCATCGTCCCAACCCTAAGCAGCATGCATATTCCTCCAAGAAAGTTTCACAGAGAGGTGGTCGTGGTTCAAGGAGGTCCACCTCCTCTCCCCAGCCGCCCTCTCCGCATCTCAATCCTGTCCCTCTAATAGCTTCAGAGAAGGATGACAATGACACAGACATCCGGGTCATGGACTCAGATGGCATCTAGTGTAATATTCCCATTTAGCCCAAGCTAATGGGAATATCTCATTTTGCCTTATTTCATCTTGCATTTCATGTTTATGAATAAAATATGAAGGAGGACATGTAAAACTCCTAAAAACCATGAATAAATCAATGTCTATGTAAACAGATACATATTTGGGCCATGTAAATAATCTCTTGCAAGTGTGAATGGGCTTAAATCAGAAGACTGGGTCAACCTTGACCAAATCAACAGCGCAGTCTAGGTGCAATGAACCTCATGGATACATAGCGCAGTTCTAAATGGAGGCTCCACAAGTGAAAGGGGTTAACTAATTAAGGTGGTTTAGGGTTTGACAAGGCTTTCACCCTATAAAAGGAGGAGGACAATAAGAGAAGGTTGTTGATGTTATTATTTTCTGAAGGTATTGTCTGCTTAGACATCCTTTGTTGGGGTTTCCTGTTTAGGACCCCCACCTCCTTCCTTGAGCAACTCTTGGGGGAGCCTTATTTGTCTAGTCCACTATCTAGCATTTGGCCAAGCCACATCTTGCATCTACAATGCAGTTCTGCTTAGGATTGGGTTGTCCATGTGAGCTGTAGCAAGTGGAACTCTAGATCTACAAAGATCTAGCTTCTAGTGGAACCTCTTCTCAGTGAGTGTGTCTTTTAACCTCCTGGAAGAGTGCATCCACAGTTTGAGCTTCAGACCCATACATTGGTAGTAGGCCAAATAATTTTTGGGGCCTACAGTGCAGTCCTTCTTCCATGACTGCATTATTTTCAAAAGCAGAGTTGCAGGGTGTCTTGGCATCATTTTAGAGGAGGAAGATCTCTCGTGATTGGATCCTTCCTTTCACTGTGTTGATCCATGGATCAGCCAACCAATCCATGTTATTTCATATCTGATCTGTTGTATATGTTATGATTCAGAATTTTCTGAATACTTCTACATATCTGTGACTTAGATCTCAGATCTACTCTTGTGCCTTCATGTTTCGCTGAGATCCCCAAGGGGAGTGTATAAAGGAGAATTTCTTGTTTACAAATCTGATATAGATATAACATTTTATGTGCAGATCTGTTGTAGATCTGAGTTGTAATCTACTGTATGCATCAAACATGAAAATTACCTTGTCAAGCTCTTGTTGCACTTTCTTGTGTTGAAGTGTCTCATTCTGAAGCCTGGATCTGTGTAAAACTTCTATATTTCTTTGATATATTGCATAAATCATATCATAGGTTTTATATACTAATTTTTATACTTATTTTCATCTAATTCCTTCATAAATTACGCTGCATATGCTTCAGTCACATTCTGCATACTCTAGGTCATGGGAAATCAGCAATTTTAAGCCTAGTCGGGATTGGAGGAACTATTTAATATAGTTAGGATCATTTTTTTGAGCTGAAATTTGGCATGGGAGTTGCATATGACCTAATCTAGAAGATCCAACCTTCATCCCTCCTTATTTTTATGCATATTTCTAAAAATACTCATTTTAGGGCATAAATCACTACTTTTCCCCAACCTTTAAAGTCAAGAAGTGAAGTAAATTTGTTGTTGTTTCTTAGAATTAAGGATCAATCATATAACATCAATTAAAGATTATTTATTTCTGCTCTCCAACTTTATAATACCTTAGGGTATTATTACTGTTGTAGAAAATCCCTATATTGTTGCATTTCCCCACTTGGGAAGGAGAATATAGGTCATATACTTGCTAAGGTTCTTACATATGCTGGTGAGATGTTTTTTTACATCTATTGAGATGTTCTACAGATCCATGCTCATGGTTTTCTGAAGCTCCACATTGGTAATAACTCAAATTATTCCCAATAGTGTAGCTGTTCCCATTTTGGGATATTACAGTGGTATCAGAGCAAGATATTTAGCACAGCCTATGCATTCTTGGAGCCAATATTTATTCAGAGGGAGGAGAACCTTTCATTGACAGAGATCAGAGGTATCATGGAAGAAGATAGAATAAAAATGATTACACCATTGAAACCCCTTTGTATAGAAGAACAAAAGGAGTAGAGTTCTTTAACATTATTTCTCAAGCTTTGCATGAGCTGGAGGGAGAAATAAGGGGAGTGAGGAATGGAAGATCATCATATCTCTTGATGAGATTTTCATAAGAGGGTAGCCCCACTACTTCATCTGATGTGTGTGAGCATGCAACCACACAATCTGATTTACAACGTTGCAGCATGCATGCATTCTTTGCAAGAAAAGAAGAAGAGGGAGAGACACCAGAGGAGGATACCCTTGGTGACTACCTCCGAGAATATGAATCTCGATATAAGAGATTCAAGGAACAATTAGGCTTCCTTGAGTTTTTTCAGCTCAAAGAGGGAAGAATATCCATGAAGGTAACTCCATTTCAGAACATTCTTGCGAGGGGTAAAGATCTGCTACATGATTTGCCAAGGGAAAAAGCCTTACTCTAGCAAGATCATTCTTCTCAAGAAAAAGACATGAATGTCCTTTCCCCAAAGAGAAATCAAGGAAAATGATCTCTTATTGATGGGGCATACTCCATTTTTGAGGAAGAAGAAGTATAACTAGAAGGTTCCTCCAGCACTGTGACAGCAGGAGGGAATCTAACTTTGTTGAAAGATGGAGTTGAAGCTATTGCTTCCACTATGAGGACCCTTGTATCTCTGCAAGGAGGTCCCCAAGATCTTATTAATGGAAAATATGAGCAGCATGTGTCTATGATGATAGACAAGGAGACAAAACAAAGAAGCACCTTAGACTGTGAAATATTGCCGAAGGTGGGCAATGAAGAAGAAGATGGAGGAGTTGCTCCAACCTCTCCTTATCCTGGTACTTCCACACAGCAATTAGAGATGGATTTGCATAGTGGAAGTAGTCATATTATGTTCCCATCAATAGTTCACATGGGAATGAACCATGAGACATCTTTATCTTGTGGTGTACCCGCTGGAAGACCACATGATTCAAATTTGATGGGATATGTTTCATGCATTGATGCTCCTTCCATAGATCCCAGAAGGAAGAGATCATTGGGAGACCATGCTACAATGCTGAGAGTATGGGGGAGGTACAAAGAAAGGGAGAGCATTTTTCCTTTGACTTCACTATCTATCCTCACCTCTCAAATTGCATTGAGGAGATATGCTGCAAGAAGAGAAAATGACACCATCATGAAGCATGGGAGGCGAGATTTGAATCAGCAGACAAACTTGTTTGAAGAACACTCTTCCATGCTGGAAGAGAGATGGTGGCCTCACATGCATGCTTTGCCCAAAACAAAGAGGTCTTGGACACATGGTAGCCTTCCATGGAGGACTAACTCCCAAGAGCTTCCTTCTTCTCTGAAGCATGTGCATGAGCAAGGAGAGGAGCAAGGAAGGAATAGCAACCTTCCATCTCATACCTTTGGCATGGGAGGTGACAAAAAGGAGAAGAGTGGGAGGTATGGCCTTCCAACATACACCTTGGACATGGAGGATGTTAAGGAGAAGGGCAGCAACATGGCAGCCACTTCAGTTGGCACATTTACAGCACTGTCATTGTTGGACACATTGGATCCCTATTGGAAATCCCAACTGCTGGTAGGATATTCCAAGGATCTTCATACTTGCATGATTCTGGATGACTGGTTGCATGAGGGGAGTTGTTCAATATTTGAGGGAGTCATCTATAATCATGGTAGGATATTCTTATCTAGAGCCTCCAAGCTCAAGAAGAAGTTACTACAATGGGCCTATGAGGAGTTCTGTTTCAGCCAAAGGTATCTTATGAAGCTCAACAACACCATCTTGGAGAGATACTATTGGGAGGGCTTTGAAGAAGAACTCTATCAGCATTGTCAAAGATGCATGAACCTTGTGGAGATGGGCCAGCAACATAGCTCTGTTGGAGAGTTAATTCAACCTTCTCTTTCCCCTCTTGAGGGAGGAGATAGATCTATGCACCACTCCAAATTGATGGGGAGGACTATTAGTGAAGAATATGCTCAGGTGAAACAAGTTTATTTTTCTGATTATATGCATTCTTCCACCTTGTTTATGCAGGCCATGATTCTAGGGAGGAGAGTTTTATATTTTCAATATCAAGGTAAATTTTGGGCCACAACACTTGCTATACTTGGCCACTCCCTTGGTGGACAAAAGGAGATCTTGTTTCATGATGGGTGCTTTCCTAAGGCACGAAACATATCTCACACATTCAGTTACAGTGAGATGGCATGGGCTGCAAGTAAGTGGTGGGAAGACCACTTACCACACCTTGGTTTAATGCAGTTAGGAGATGCATTACGCTGGTTCCACATGTGGGACTATGACCCACCTCCATATGTGCACCTTTTTGTTTCTTTGTACATTATTTTTCTCCCATACATTGATGACATGCTTGTACTTTTTGTGGGAATCTATGGAGGGAGGATGAGATGTATGCATGTGCCTGATGAGCTGAAAGTTTTCCATGTGTCATGTGTTATATATTTCAAAGGGGAAATTTGGAAAAACATGAATGTCTCACATCAGATCTTGTTTCCTTGTGGGATGGATTTTGCACATCTCATATTGACTTTGAGAAAATAATTCATGGAGGTTTGGATTGGTGAGCATCTAGCTTATGATTGGAGCTTGATCTTTGATGATGTCACCAATGGAGGAGAAGTCTTGCAGCACTCACCTTATCAGTTGCTTGAGGACAAGCAACATTTTGGAGGGGAGGACTGTAATATTCACATTTAGCCCAAGCTAATGGGAATATCTTAATTTTCCTTATTTCATCTTGCATTTCATGTTTATGAATAAAATATGAAGGAGGACATGTAAAACTCCTAAAAACCATGAATAAATAAATTCCTATGTAAACAGAGACATATTTGGGCCATGTAAATAATCTCTTGCATGTGTGAATGGGCTTAAATCACAAGACTGGGTCAACCTTGACCAAATCAACAGCGCAGTCTAGGTGCAATGAACCTCATGGATACACAGCGCAGTTCTAGATGCAGGCTCCACATGTGAAAGGGGTTAACTCATTGAGGTGGTTTACGGTTTGACAAGGCTTTCACCCTATAAAAGAAGGAGGAGGACAACAAGAGAAGGTTGTTGATGTTATTATTTTATGAAGGTATTGTCTGCTTAGACATTATTTTTTGGAGTTTCCTGTTTAGGACCCCCACCTCCTTCCTTGAGCAGCTCTTGGAGGAGCCTTGTTTGTCTAGTCGACTATCTGGAATTTGGCCAAGACACATCTTGCATCTACAATGCAGTTCTTCTTAGGATTGGGTTGTCCATGTGAGCTGCAGCAAGTGGAACTCTAGATCTGCAAAGATCTAGCTTCTAGTGGAACCTCTTCTCAGTGAGTGTGTCTTTCAACCTCCTGGAAGAGTACATCCACAATTTGAGCTTCAGATCCATACATTGGCAGTAGGCCAAAGCATTTCCAAGGCCTACAATTCAGTCCCTCTTCCATGACTGTGTTATTTGCAAAAGCAGAGTTGCAGGGTGTCTTGGCATCATTTTAGAGGAGGAAGATCTCTCGTGATTGGATCCTTCCTTTCACTGTGGTGATCCATGGATTGGCCAACCAATCCATGTTAGTTCAGATCTTATCTACTGTATATGTTATGATTCATAATTTTATAAATACTTCTGCAGATTTGTGACTTAGATCTCAGATCTACTCTTGTACCTTCATGTTTTGCTGAGATCCCCAATGGGAGTGTATAAAGGAGCATTTCTTGTTTATAGATTTGATATCGATCTAAAATTTTATGTAAAGATCTACTGTAGATATGAGTTTGTAATCTACTATATGCTTCAGCCATGAAAATTACACTGTCAAGCTCTTTCTGCGCTCTCTTGTGTTGAATTGTCTCATTCTGAAGCTTGGATCTATGTAAAACTTATGTATTTCTCTGATATATTGCATAAATCATATCATAGGTATGATCTAATTATGTTTATACTTATTTTCTTCTAATTCATTCAGAAATTACGCTGCATATGTATCAGTCACATTCTGCATACTGTAGGTCATGGGAAATCAACGATTTTAAGCCTAGTCGGGATTGGAGGAACTGTTTAATATAGCTAGGATCATTTTTTTGAGCTGAAATTTGGCATGGGAGTTTCATATGACCTACGATAGAAGATACAAATGTCATACCTCCTTATTTTTACACTACACATATTTCTAAAAATACTCATTTTAGGGCATAAATCACTGCTTTTCCCCACCCTTTTGAGTCAAGAAGTGAAGTAAAGTTGTTGCTGTTTCTTATAATTAAGGATCAGTCATATAGCATCAGTTAAAGATGATTTATTTCTACTCTCCAACTTTAGAATACCTTAGGGTATTCTTAATGTTGTAGAAAATCCCTATATTGCTACATTTCCCCACTTGGGAAGGAGAATATAGGTCATATACTTGCTAAGGTTATTACATCTGCTGGTGAGATGTTGTTTTACATCTAATGAGTTGTTCTACAGAGCCATGCTCATGGTTTGCTGAAGCTCCACATTGGTAATAACTCAAATTATTCCCAATAGTGTAGTTGTTCCCATTTTGGGATATTACATATGGATGTGGATTGCTGACAGCGTAGACCCGGAGTCCCCCATCCTCTGTGCTCCCATGAGCATCCCCAAACGTACTGTGGATGATGTGGAAGTAGCTACTGCGCAGGCTCCAGCTTGTCCCATCGAGGAAGAGTACCCCAACAGTAATGACAAAGATGATGAGTAACATCTACACTACTACACAATTTTCCTCTGGCTTTGTCAAGATCGCCCTCAACGCTTTTCTATTATTATTTACTTTATGTTTTTTATATATTTCAGTGCTATTGCGCATAATGTACTAATTGGTTCTAAGTTTTGTCTGGGTTGGTTTCCTCCCCCGAGGCAGCCTAGAAACAGTGTAACTAAGGTTGGGATTGGTTAAGTGCAGCTTGCCAACCTAGCCTGTAGCATATGTAACTTTATGTTTCCGAAAGAATTAGAATATTTGCTAAAATAAATTTAATAAATTTAATAATTTTATTAATATAAATTTTTTATTTTTATTTTTAACGAGAATCCAAATATAAGAAAAACTTTAAATAAGTCAATAAACTTATTATAATTGAATATAATAAAATGATTAATGATATTATAGAAAGAAAATTAAGCAATATTCAAAAAAAAAGAGGAGAAAAAGAAAGAAATAGGAGAGATAGGCTGGAATCAAGAAGAGAGAGCCAAAATCCAGCTCTTACTTATTTTCAAAGCATCATCCCAGTTGAGATTGATTGTGTGCTTCTGAATCTCGATAGTCTCTCTAAGCTTCCTATGGTGGAAGTGATCAACAATAGCAATGACTCAATCCTCAATGCAGACATGGTGCTTGGATTTCTCAACATGTTAATCTAGAGCTGATGAGCTGGAGCGACTGTGCCTAATGTCTATTGCATACTCAAGGATCCTCTGGTTAATGGAGCGACCAGTTTCTATTGACTTATTTTAATGTTTTTCTTATATTTGGATTCTCATTAAAAATATTTTTTTTTAATTTATATTAATAAAATTATTAAACTTATTCTAACAAATGTTCTAATTCTTTCTATATTTTTAAGGGTGGTAATTTTATTAATTTTATTTAATTATTATAATTTAATCTAATTGATGGATATTTATATAATTAAAATAAATAAAGACCAGGTTGATAACTAAATATTAATTTATTATTTAATATATAATTAAAATAAATAAATTCCTAATAGCTACTTTATAACTAAATAATATTTTAATAAATAATTCCTAACAATTAATTTATAATATTATTTTAATTAATTTAATAACTAATTTACTAATAAATAATTCCAACGGATAGCTCTAGATCCCGATGCATTCGAATTAATATGAATTGATTTTTAAATATATATATATATATCATAAAACAAGATAGTATGCCATAAAAAAAATGAATATGTAATACATACATAGAACAACTATAATATTATAATTCCTCAATAATAACAATTTTTATGTAAAATCTTAAATATATTTTTTAAATAATATGAAATGAATTTTATATTTATAATAATTAAGTTAATAATAAAAATATATATGTTATTAAAATTCAATTCATTAAAACAAAAATAATCAAATTAAATTTTAATTTTGACAAATATACGACATTAAATTTTCACAATCCAATTAATTTCGGCACATGTTACACCTTAATCGTGTGTATGTATATAATACAATTCATGTTTTTAAGAATAATTTAAAGTTGGGTAAAAATTTTATAAGATAAATTTATTAGATATAAAACGTTATTAATAATTTTACTATAGTAAATTTTGATTATGCTTTAATTTTAATTTTAATAAATTTATAAAGAAAAAATGATATATATATATATATATATATATATATATATATATATATATATATATATATATATATATATATATATATATTTTTTTTTTTTTTACATTTGCTCATTTTTATTAGTTTGTCATGGGTAAATATAAGTTGAGGGTTATTATGATAAGATTCAATCCCCTATATGATATTAAGGAAATGGAATCGACAATTTAAGATTTATTGGCCTTATTCAAGTGCTACAGGACCTTCAGGGGCTACCCAACCCCTTTAGGTCTCTAACCCCTGAGTTAACCCTCTCTTTCAGTAACCTATAGCCCTAGTCACTCCCTTGTCAAGGCCTCCATGTGACTATATCCCTTCAATCACTCTCATAGGCATGCTTCCTAGTGATTGTGGACTTTTCTAGTTAGTTCTATGCCATCGACCCCGAATTATGAGCCATTTTTTCAGGGTTAGGACTCAGGCCTCTCCCCAAAACTCAACAAGACTTCCAGAAATGATGAATAACATATAAGAAAAGATTGCTAACCAAAACTTGAACAAGGACTTGACCTGACCCCTCCCAACCAGGAATAACATTCCGTCAAACACATGATGAGCATGCAACCTACATGTTATGAATGCATATATGAACATAGGGATCTGAAAACTTATCTAAGATTTAATAAGAAGGACTAATGCCCTCTCATAATAGATGTCATAACACCAATTAGGTCATGAATTCATTAACCAGTCATTTAAAAGTAAGAACATGGTAAGATGCATAACTAATATCTATCATAAAACCATGCTTATAACCGACATATATCTATATATATAACAATGATAAAACAACTAGTGACTAGTATAATTACTCATCAAGGACAAGATAAACTCAGCTCTTATTAACCATATGCAAAATCCAACCAAGTCAGGTAGTTTCATGTACGACCTGACCATAGATTGGGCTGAACCATATCTTTCTTTCAACAAATCACCATCGTGCCATATTCCAAGCATGAACATGGGATCTCATGAGATAAACCAATACATAAACAACCAAGGGAATCCATAATTTAAACCACCTCCACCTCCACCGTATCGTGATCTCACCTAAACTTGTCCCAAGATTACAAAACCAAACTGAGCATGGATGCCTTAGAATACCTTCACCGTCCCTTTAGGAATCTTCCTATCTCCACCCACCTGTTGAGGACTTCCCAGAGAAACCATCTCCACCCCCAACCTTTGTTATTTTCCTAAGACCACCTCACTTGGTTTCAAAACCTTTCGACCATCCAAAGCTCAACCAATAATGAATCCAATTACACCATGGCTATCCAGAAATGGCAAGGCAAGGCTAAAAACCATTGTCAAACCAGGAAAAATCCATGCCAGTGATAGGAAATGAACCAAACACACACATGCATATATCATGCATGTGAAATCTAGCAAGGAAATCATACATGGAACCTATTACCTGCAAGTATTCCCACTGAATCTTCTTGATCCAACTGTTCCTTGCATCATCCTTGCTTTCATTTGCCTTCCTTTTCCTTCCTTTGATTTCGTTGTCCTTCCTTTTCTTTCCTTGCTTGCTTTCTCTTCTTGGTGCTCTTCTCCTCTATGAAACTAATTCCAAAACTAAACTGACAAAAGGATAAGACCAACAAAAGTTATTAACTGATCCTCTAAATCATTTTTATTATTGATGCATCTAATTTCTTCATTTTCCTCTATTTCCCTTCAATTTCCTCCTCACATGCAACCCTTGACATTTCACTTTTACTTTCTCCTACTTTCCTTTATTTTCATCAATAAATGCCAAAAATACCTTTTTTCCTTTTCAAATCCTTTTCCATTTCCTTTGTCAATTTACCCTTAGCCATAATAAACAACTAGTGATGCCCACTAGGATGTTTTTCCCAACATTGAACTTGTAATACATGTTCCATGAACTTGGTATTATTTCGCCTTTATTAACTTTATTACATGAAATTTTAACCCAAGGCTGTTACATACCCTTCCCCCTTTAGGGGAACACCGTCCTTTGTGTTCTATGGCACCTACAACTAGAAAAACTACTGAAAAGAAAAACATACTTCTTATGGAGATTTATAACTTGGCTCATTGCAGTATTTACAATAAAAACTTTCTCAAAAGAAAAACCATCATGACAAACATGACAACATGACAACCATACCACTTATTGGAGCTTTATAACACAACTAATTGCAACATTTACAATAGAAACCATACACAAATATGTACAAATTCCAAAACGCATTTTCCTCCATTGAAAAATAATGAAGGATACATAGCCCGCATCTAATCAACCATCTCCCATGTAGCTTCATCAAGCATAAAGTGCTTCCACTGCACTTTAACTTGTTTGATTGCTCGGTTCCAAAGCATGAGACATTTCCACTGCGATATGCACTAAGCTTCCGACTGGAATTATCCTTTTGGTTCCATCTATAGTACAAACCAATCTATCACATGATCAACATATTTCACATATCTATTAAGAAATGAAACATGGAAAAAATCATGGAATTTCACTGTTGAAGGAAGTGCAAGTCTTTAGGCCCCTGGTTCAATCCTCTCAAGGATCTCAAAAGGCTCACAATACCATGGTGCCAACTTGGCACATGATCTAATACTAAAGGATATCTTCTTGGGATTGATTTGCAAATACACATGCTCCCCAACCTGAAACTCATTAAATTCTATGTACTAGTCTACATAAATCTTCTTCCTTTATTTTTCTACCTTTAGATTCCTCTTTATAACTTGAATTTCTGGTTCCATGTCTTCCATCATTTCTGGTCGTATTGCTACCCTATTCACTTGATCACTCGAGCTGATGAGAGTGCTACAAATATGACTATAAAGTGCCTCAAAAAAACTCATCCTCAGTGACTCCTAATAGTGATTGCTGTAAGAAAACTCAACAAGTGGAAGATACTCCTACGACCTCCTTTGCTGACGCATGAAATACATCCTTAGCATATCCTCTAGTATCCTATTGACGCTCTCTGTTTGTCCATATTTTTGCGGATGAGATGTAATGAAGACAAAATTTGTCCCAAAACCTACGAACAACTCCTTCCAAAACTTGGAAGTGAACTTAACATCTCTGTCCAACACAATATTCTTTGGAACACCATTTAATCTCACGATATCCCTGATGAAGACTTATGCCACCTCAATAGTTGAATAAGTAGTCTTCACTGGAATAAAGTGAGATACCCTATGCAATGTATCGACCAAAACAAAGATAGAATCTTGTTGCCTTGATGTCCTCGGAAGACCTGTAATTAAATCCATGGAAAGTATGTCCCATTTCCATTCTGGAATCGAAATAGGCTGAAGCAACCCACCTGGATGCTTACACTCTTCTTTCACCTGCTAAAAATCCAAACATTTAGCCAAAAAATCCACCACTTTCTTCTTCAGATTCAACCAATAGTAGAAATTCTTCACTGTTATCAACGTCTTATGATATCCTAGGTGACGTGAATATGGATTGACATGAAACTCCCTCAAGATAAGCTTCTTGAGCTCATTGTCATCTGACACATAGGTCCTATCTTTAAATCTCACCAAACCATATTCCGTAAGATGATAGTCCACATCCTGATCACCTCTATCGTGATGCAACCTGTGCATAAGCTCCCTATACCTATCATCCCACTGTCCTTCTTGTAAGATCTGATCTTGTAAATATGTCCCATATGAAATCATAGTTACAACATGGTTTAACTATGCTCTCCTGCTAAGAGCATATGCAACTCTATTCTCCTTTCCTTTAATGTATTTGATATCGAAGTCAAACTCATTGATCATGGCCAACCAGCCATCCTACCTTACATTTAGATTTGATTGTTCAAACCAATATCTCAACCCACTATGATCCTATCAAGAAGATAATGCTTCCACATCTTCAAGGAATGAATAATAATTGCCAACTCAAGATCATAAGTCACATAGTTTTTTTTGTGCTCATTCATTTTCCTAGACTCATAGCACACCACCTGTCCCTCCTGCATTAGGATTCCACCAAGTCCTCTTTTGAAATAATATGTACACACCATGAACTCTTCGTCTGGATTTTCAATCTTAATAACTGGAGTGTTTGTCAACAATTGCTTCAACTACTCAAAATTGATTGCACATTTCTTTTTCCATTCAAATTTATTACCTTTACTCTGTAATTATATAATATGATATGCAATGCATGATAATTTCTTGATGAACCTCATGTAATAACTTGCTAACTCCATGAATGATTTTAATTTATCCACATTTCTAGAAGCTTCCCACTCCATGATAACCCTTATCTTTTCTAGATCTACTGCTATGCTTTCCTTGGAAACAAAATGTCCCAAGTAATGTACCTATGTCTAAAAGAAGCTGCATTTAGTAAGCTTGGCATACAACTGATTCTATCATAGAAATTTCAACACTATTGCTAAGTGTTTGACATGATCTTCCTCATTTTTGGAATATATCAATATATCATCAACGAACACAATACAAAACTTATCCAGATAAGGACACAACACATTATTCATCAAACACATAAAAGAATATGGATCATTAGTCGAACCAAATGGAACTACAACAAACTCATATTGACCATACTTGGTCCAAAAAGTAGTTTTATAGATGTCCTCTTCTTTGATGCATGCCTGATTGTATCCCGATCTCAAGTCAATATTTGAGAACATTGATGTTCCCTTCAACTAGTCAAACAAGTCATCAATCCTCGACAACAGATAATTGTTCTTGATTGTCACCTTGTTCAACAGCCTATAATCAATGGACAACATGATATTACCATCCTTTTTCTTCACAAACTACGTTGGTGCACCCTAAGGAGATATATTTGGCCTAACATATCCCTGATCAAGCATTTCCTTCAGTTACAACTTCAAATCTACTAACTCTTGAGTGCTCATCCTATAAAGTGCCTTTGATGCTGGTGTCGCTCTTAATACCAACTCAATGAAAAAATCTACTTCCCTATGAGGAGGCAACTCTGGAATCTCTATAGGGAATACATCCTGAAACTGCTACAAAACTAGATACCTCTTGAAGAATTTTGTATCCTTAATATCCTTACCCTTATCACAGGAAATATGAAAAGCAAACATCACACACACTTTCCTAAAACTGTGCTTAGCCTGCGTAGCAGTGACCATCCTCACTTATATATGCTTCTTCTTTCCCTGCAAGATTTTATTTTCCCCATTATCTTCCAAGAACTTAATATCCTTTTCATAACAATCCACCTTATTCTTACGAGGATACAACCAATCCATACCCAAAATCATATTATATGATCTAAATGGTAGTACATTCAGTTGTGTGATTGTAGGCATATAATTCAACTCGAATCCACAAACTCTTATCCAATGATGAACTCTATTCTTAGTACTTGTATCCAACTTCACCAACCAAGACTCTGCATGCACTTTTTTTCTCAAGCCACACTTATCCACAAGTTTAGGATTAACATAACTATAATTATATCCAGGGTCAATGAAAATATAAACAACTCGACCAGAGAGCCTTACCTTCCATCTCAATAATGGATGCTTGATGATATGCCTGCTTATTGCACACAACTACATAAATCCAATGAATTGTATGACTGACATCCCCAACTGTCTGCAACTCTTGAGCATTGTAGATCTGAAGCCTACAACCCTAGTACAATGGAAAATCCTTCTTGCGATGATATTTTCCACATATCCAACACCACAATGGTCCCCTACCATCACCTCTAATTTTCTTCTCTCCAGCCTGTGACCCATGTCCCTTTTCCACCACATTGCACTTCTTTTAAGGAGAAACATTTTTTTTCTCACCTGCATCCCGAGGTCTTCCTCGCTTCAGTGGCCACTTCCCTTTAACTTTTTCATTTCCCTTCAAATCATGTTTAGGATCAACTTTATGCTTTGAATGCTCATAAGAATGCTTCAAATTCTGAATGTCCTCCTCCAACAATATAGGCTCATCAAACTCAATACGGTCTCTATATGATGTTCCAAACCCACTGATGAATCTTTGAATCTTAGTCTTCTCATCCTTGAGGTAAGGTACATACCTCAATAGCTCTAGGAACCTGCTAGTATACTCATCATCTGTCATAGAGCCCATCTGCAACTCATAAAACTCCTTACCTCTGTCATCATAATATCTCTCAGATAAGTACTTCTTCTTGAAGAGTCTCTTAAACTCATCCCAAACCAACTCTTCTTCTCAAATTCCCTTCCCATTATTCACATATTCCCACAAAATGTATGCCTTCCCTTTGAGACTGAAGGTAACTATATTGGATTTCATGTTCTCTCAATAGATATGTAATCTAAAGAATTTATTCATCGCAAGGAACCATGCCTCTGCATCTTCTTACTTCTTAATCTTTCCATAAAATTCAGGAGGATTGAATTTCTTGAACTCATTTGGAAAGCACGCACTCATCCTATAAGGATGATGATAGTGAGAACTGTGATGGTGTCTCTTGGATTGGGAACTAGAATGATTCCCATACATAATAGTCCTCCTGTCAGATGTATCTAGTGATTTTCGACCTCTGGCTATGCCCCCTCTATCCAACTTGTATCCAGACTGAGAATTGCAACCACAGGCTCCATTAGTATTCTCTTCCTATTCTTGACTGATCCTCAACCGCCCCTATCTCTTCAATTGCGAAAATCTCTCAATAATATTTGCATTGAATTCTACCTACTTTTCCTGAGCCCTTGCAAGTATTTCATGGGCCTCAACCAACCTGTCATTTTCTTCTTCACAACTTTTGATCCATGTCCTAAAACTCCTCATGGTATTTCCTATACTAGGAGAACACTCATCTCCTTACTAGTCAACTTATCTGTAGGCAGAGTAACGGGAAGTGTAGTCTACCATTTTTATTTTCATATTTGATTCTATTCTTCCTGCAAGTAGGCCATGTTAGATAAACCAAATAGATACCAAAATCAAAACCATACCTTATTGATTTTCAGGGGAGGCTTATCTCATCTGAAAAATAATTCCACATTAGCAGGATACATATACAATAATAGTCATATAAATATAACAACATCATGCACGACCATACCAAATGTATACTGTGGTCCCATGCATGACAACCATAACCTTAACGACATTATATTTTACCCAAAGAGAGCGCGACCTGCTCTGATACCACCCTGTAACTATCTCCTCCCACATTTACCCACTTTCCCTGGTTTTCCCGAGGTAAACATGAGTTGAGGGTCACTATGATAATACTCAACCTCACATATGACCTTAAGTAAATGGAGTCAAAAAATTAAGACTTACTAACCTTCCTCAAATGCTATAAGACCTCGAGGGTCTACCCAACCCCTCCAGGTCTCCACCTTGAGTTAAATCTATCTTTCAATAACCGAGAGCCTCATTTGCTCCCTTTTCAAGGCATCCGTGCGAATGTAGACCTCCAATATCTGACATAGGCCTGATTCCCAGTGACTGTGGACTTTTTCTAGTCAGTTCTATTCCAATGAACCTAAATTATGAGCCATTTTGTTAGGGCTATGACTCAACCCTCTTCTCAAAACTCAATGATACTTCTAGAAATGATGAATAATATAGAAAAAAAGCTTCCAAACTAAAACTTGAACAAGGAATTGAATTTAACCCTCCCAACCAAGACTGGCATTCTGTTAAACATATAATGAGCTTGCAACCTACAGGTCATGAATGGATATCTTAACATAAGGTTTTGAAAACTTATATGAGATTTAACAAGAAGGAATAATTCCCTCTCATAATAGATGTCATAATACCAATTAGGTCATGCATTCCTTAAACAATCATTTACAAGTAAGAAAATGGTAAGAGCCATAACTAAAATCTGTCATAAAACCATTCTTATAACCAACATACAGCCATATAGATAACAATGATATAAAAACCATTAAATCCACATAGTAACAAGTATAATTACTCATCAAGGACAAAAGAAACATATCTCTTAATAACCATATGCAAAAGCTAACCAAGTCAGGGACTTCCACGTACCACTTGACCATAGATTGGGCTGAACCAAATATTTCTTTCAGCTAGTCACCCCCATGCCATATTCCAAGTATGAATGTTAGATCTCATGGGATAGTATAATTCATAAAAAACCAAGGGAATCTATAGTTTAAACCACCTCCACCCTCACTGTATCATGATCTCACCTAAAATGGTCTCGATATCAAAAAAAAATCCAAGCTTGGATGCCTCAAAATTTATTCACCATCCCTTGAGGAATTTTCCTGTCTCCACCCACATGTTGAGGGATCCCTAGACAAAACCATTTCCACCCCCAACCCCTGGGATTTTTCTAAGATCACCTCACCTGGATCCAAAACCTTCCGGCCATCCAAAGCTCAACCAAGAATGAATCCCATCACACCATGGCTATTCGGAAGTGGAAAGGCAAGGCTAAAAACCATTGTCAAACTAGGAAAAACCCATCCCAATGATAGGAAATGAACCAAACAAACACATGAATATACCATGCATGCCAAAACCATCTAGGAAATCATACATGTAACCTGTTACCTGCAAGTATTCTCGTTGAATCTGCTTGATCCTTGCTTTCCTTTGCCTTCCTTTGCTTTCCTTTTCCTTCCTTTGTTTTCCTTGTTTGATTTCCCCTCTTGGTGCTCTTTTCCTTTCTAAAACCAGTTCCAAAACTAATATGAAAAAAGGATAAAACCAACAAAATATATGAATTGATCCTCTAAATCCTTTTTATTATTGATGCCTTTAATTTCCTTCAATTTCCTCCTCACATGCAACTTATGACCTTTCACCTTCCTTTTCTCCTAATTTCCTTTATTTTCATAAATAATGCCAAAAATACCTCTCTTCCTTTTCAAAGCCTTTTCCATCATCTTTCTCTAATTTACCCTTAGCTATAATAGACAACAAGTGATGCCCACTAGGATGTTTTTCCCAACATTTAACTTGGAATACGGGTCCCATGACCTTGGTATTATCTTGCGTTTATTAACTTTACTAAATGATATTTTAACCCGAGGATATATATATATATATAGGTTGAATGGTTTCCAAGTTAGAATTTGCAATTACAATTTTCAGCAAGATTGTTATATCTTAGTATTGAAAATCCACTTTTGAATGCATAAATAAATTCAACAACCTAAAAAATACCTAAACCACTCAAATTTACGAGATTTTAGGCAAAATAGACTAAATCTTTCTCAACCACTAATTATAATAATTATAAATTTAAAATATTTTAACAACTAATCATATAGAATCCTCCCCTTCCCTATATAATATACTACTTATGAAAAATAATTTTTTTTTTAAATGCAAATTTTTTTAAATCAAAGGAAAAGTATTATCCACTCAAAGAAAAAATCTAATGTGTAATAACATGCTTGCCGCATGTCTACTCATATAATTCCTCAATAATAACTAGCCTTTTGTACGAGAGTAAATTTAACTTTCATTTTGACAAATATACTATTTAATTTTTTGCAATCTAATTAATTTCATCACATGTTACACCTTAATCATGTGTATGGATGTCATTTAAATATAATATAGTTCATGTGTTTAAGAATAATTTAAAATTGGGTAATTTTTTTATAAAATAAATTTATTAGGTATAAAACTTTATTAATAATTTTATGAGGAGTGTGAAGGAATTTTAATTATGTTTCTGTAGTATCCCGACAATAACTCCCGCAAGAAACTCATGTAGTTACATGAGTAAGAACATTATTAATTTAATTTATATATAATGAATATTAAGAATCATTCAAAATAAAAGAATTCTTGATAACCACCTCTTCATGGTTGTGGATCAATGTTCTAGAAAAGAGGAACGCCCAAGTTTTCGAAAAAATATTCACCGGTTTTAAAAAAGTACATGTATCTAATATTTGGTAGACATGGTGTTAAGTTTATGGGGAAAAGAGTGTTTCTTGTGCCATTTCATTTTTTATTCCTTTACGCAAGTTGGCGTGGATGGTGCAGAAGTGATTCAAATATGGGGCGTTCTCGGTGTACTTTTTGAAGTAGTTTATATCTAGAAATATTACTTTGAGGCATTTCTGCCAAATCCATTGAAGTTTTATTAGGTTTAATTATTAGGTTTAAGAACTTGATTGGCCTGAAATTAAAAATTGAAGGTTTTTTTTAAATTTTTGTATTTTAGTTTATGTTTTATGGGAAATGGATTGATATTGTAAAAGCGCACAAACTAAGTTAAATTTTGCAATTTTTAACAGTGAAAAATAGAAAATAAGTAGCATCCCAAAACAATAATTTGATGACAGAGTTCATCCTTCTTAGGTTACATCTCTAGGTTCAACTTCCAATGGCATCCCTTTATATTATATGCTCAAATATAAAATTGCATCAACATAAAAAGCTCCAGTTGTATAAATAACATTTCCATTATGTCCATAACAACCAAAACCCCCTGTTTAGGTCCTTCTTAGGCTTAGAAACACTGAAAAATGGCCTAGTAAGGCTTCCTCCATTTATTTGCTAATTGTTATGAAAATATGTCCCTCTGTCAAAATTGGAAATGAAAATTGGTTTTGGTGACATTGCAAAGAAAAAATTTGATAAAAGCATGTGGCCTGTTCAGCCACAAAACTCGTCGAATTTGGTGCAAATTGTCGAACCATTAGTTGACCTCCACACCCCTATTCTCTGCCCTCCAATTAGCCTAGTGGCATCAATATGACCGTGGGGTATGGGACATGGGATACACGCTCCAATGCCCCCGCTCCTAGTCGCATTATAGTTAATGTGACTAGGGGTTGGGCACGGACAAGGTGCCACGTGCTCGCCCCTCCTAATATTCCCACCGATGGTCATGTTACTTGTGATGTGGCCTAGGGAAATACCCTTCAACGCTTAACTGTTTGCTATTGATGCCTTCGCCCGTGGTTCTTGCAGTTTCCACATGAATTAGGGCTAGGCTGGACCAACCCTACCCCCAAACACCAAACAGTTTCATAATAAATAAAAACACACCACCTATGTAAAACAAGGAACACTGGTGTCACAATGGTATAACAGTTGGTTAGTTCATGGGAGGTCATGGGGTTGAATCTCATGAAGGTCTATCGATCCATAAACTAAAATTTTGGTACCGAAAACTAAGGCATGTGGTGACCTTCCATAGGGCCATGTGGAAACCTTTCATTAGGCCACCTGGTGGCCTGTGACTATCTCAAAACAAATCACTAGCAACCAATCAAATCACACCAACTGCCTCTATATGACCATGCCATGTATATTGTCATGAATGGCTCCATATTGCATAACCACCTTGCTGATGTCAACACCACATCAAAGTAAAAACTACCACACAACATCCATACACTGCCCAGTCAACCCTGCAAGTTGATTTTTTTACTATTTGCCAAAAAATTCAAAATGCAATAACTTCCTCATATGGTGTTGGATTGAGGCGATTGAAGATTTTTTGGAATAAGAACATTGAGATCTATAATTTGGTAGCAATTCTAGGAAATTCTGAGCATTTTCGTTTTTTAGCATATTTTTTATCCCCTAGATCATTCCTCCCCACTTGAAGCTTTTGGACCACCAAAATTATTTTTCTACTCAACAAGTAAGTGAGGGTAGAACTCCCTCACTTTCCTAGTATCAATCCACCTTGATTTACTTGGATTTGTACCTTTTATCCCTAGTCAAAGATACTCCACATTGCGTCTATGTGAATTCCTTATCATACTGTCAATAATTGAGTCTTCTGCAACTCATTTTAATATTTAGGAGAAAAATATTATATATAGGGAATATAAACATTGTATTCTTGATCATCAATCTTTGGAGGTTCATACAATCTCAAGTTTTACACATTCACAATAAAATTAATGTGCATGTAAGGTGGAAAATCTAATCATAAAACATTGTTACCAATCTTCTCCAAGATTTTGAAAGGACCATATCTTATTGGATTGAGATTTTTACCCTAAGCTTGTATTATTTCCTTACTGATGTACAACCAAATTTGATCTCCCACTTAAAAATTACTATCAACTCAATGCTTTTCATCTCTTTCTTTGTACTTGGCTTTGTTTTTCTCTAGTTTTTTTTGTACCCTTTGATGGACTAGCTGAATTTTTTCGATGAAATGCTTGGCTTTTTCCACATCAATATGTCCATCTACTACATTATCTTTAACAAAAATGAAATCCAAAGGAGACTTTCACAAATAACCAAAACAAGCTTCAAATGGAGATACTTGTGTAGATGAATGTTTGGCATGACTGTAGGCATGCTGGATGTAATGAAAATTCTCATCCCAAAGTTTAGGATGCTTACCACATTATCCTTGAAGGAGATGCACTATTGTTCTATTCACTACTTCTGTCTGGTCGTAGGTTTGTGGATGAAATGTGATTCTATTCTTCAACTTTGTGTCCATGAGTTCCCATAAACTTGACCAAAACTTCTTGACAAATAGAGAATCTTGATCAGAAATAATAGAAGTGGGTAACCCAAAGTGAACCCATACATTTTGGAAGAACATATTTGTGTCATGTTTAGTTTTAACCTATTTATTACATGGCATCAACACATAAATTTTGTTGAAACAATCCACAACAACATATCAATAATCATGACCTTTCCTAAACATTGGTAGTCCTCCAAAAAAGTTCATAGAAAATTTCCCAAGGACGAAAGGAATAGGAAGTGGAGTGTACAAACAAAATTTCATATTTCTTGGCTTGATAGTAGCACACATAGAACATCCTCTCACATATATAGAAACAATTTCATTCATGCGAGGCCAATAAAAATACCTATGAATTTGAGCAAGTTTTTTTCCTACAACAAAGTGGCCAACAATAAGAGAAGTGTGGGCTTCCCTTATAACATTGATTCTTTTACCCCGTGGAATACATAATTTGACAAGATGATACAACACATTTCTATGAACATGATAATCCAACTCTTCAAAATGATTGCCTTGATTAAAGGTTACATATACATTTTTAAAATATTCATCTTGAGCAATGTACTGTTCAATATAACTTTCATGCATGATTGAGTTATTCTTAGGAATCATTGATGCATTAAAAATAAGACTTGATAACATATATGCAAATTTGTTGTATATACCTTTCTTATACTTGATTACCAAATGAAATTTCTGTAGGAATCCCATACACCTAAAATGTATAGTTTGTTGTAGCTTGGTTTGCGATTATAAATATTGCAAATGTTGATGGTCAGTAATCATTTCTTTACCCATCAAATAATGCTTCCATTTCTTCACGCTTTGTACCAAAGCATTCAATTATTTATCATAAGTTGGATAGCTAATTACTACATTTGTAAAGGTTTTAGAATGATAACATATTGGCTTACCATGTTGCATCAAAACTGCTCCCATAACATATTCACTTGCTTTAGTTTGAATTTCAAATGTTTGCTTAAGATCTAGAAGTATTAGAACTGGTGTTGTACTGATTTTTTCATTCAAAGTGTCAAAGGATTTCTGCTTCTTTCCTCCCCACTGAAATACCTATTTCACACTCGTCAAAGCATGTAATGGCGCTGCAATGAGTGAGAAGTTAGAGATAAATTTTCTTCAATATTGGGATGCTCCCAGAAATCTCCTAACTTCTATTACATTGTTGGGTTTAGGCCAATTCACAATAACATCAAATTTTGAGGGATCAATCTTCAGTTCACCCCCTCCTACAATATGACCCAACTAAACCAAAGAGGTTTTCCCAAATTCACATTTATACATCTTGAAATAATTTTTTTTCTTTTTTAAGACCTCTAAAACTTGCTTCATACGCTTGACATGCTCTTCACAAGTCTTAGTAAAAATCAGAATACCATTTAAGTAGAGTATGAAAAAATCATCAAGGAATGTTCGTAACACATAATTCATAACTCTCATGAATGTTGTAGGTGCATGGAAAGTCCCAAATGACATAACTAACAATTCAAACAAACCTTATTTGTTCTTGAAAGAAGTTTTCCAAATATCATCTTCAACAATCCTTATTTGATGACAACCACTTTTTAAATCTAACTTAGTAAAGTAAACAACTTCCTTTAACTGATCTAGCAAATCATATATGCGGGGAATAGGATAACAATTCTTTACTGTGATTTTTTTCAAATATTTAAAATCCGTAGATATGCGCCATGTACCATATTTCTTTGGAACCAAGATAATAGGAGACTCGAAAGGAGATGTGCTAGGCTTGATGACCCATTTGTGAAGTAGCTCTTGAATTTTCTTCTCAATTTCTCCATTCTCCAAAACTGACATTATATACATGCCAATATTTGGAAGTGGTGCATCCTGCTGCAAATGAATCTCATGTTGGATTCCTCTTTTAGGAGGCAACCCTTTAGGTTCTTAAAACATCTTTTCATAAGTGTTAACAACTTCAACCAATTCATGCTTGAGTTTAGAATCACATCCTGTGAAAGCTTCAGATTCAAAAATATCTTTAGCTTTAATCATCAATAACACAAAATTCTTACTAGCATTTACAAGCCTTTTCATATGACCAATACTAACAAGAGATAAGTTCATATTCTAGCGATGTACTCTAACAATATACTCAAATCCATCTTTAAAAATATGATATTTTTTCTCATGATCATATAATATGGCTTTTCGGTCATACAAGTATGGACTCCCTAAAACAATCTCACAAATATCAAGTGGTACAACATCAAGCTCTACCTCATCTATAAAATTAGTAGTGATGGAAAATTTGAGTTTACATTTTCTTGTCACTTGTAATTTGGCATCATCACATACCTAACCCAAAGGGTAAGGTTTAGTATGAGGTGTATTTTCTAGATTAAGTTTCTTGAAAATTGCTTCAATGATAAGATTGACTTGGAATCCACTATCAAACAATGTATCAACCCTTGTATGTTTTGTGATGACCTTGATATGGAAAATATCACTTCTTTATTTATCAATTTGAGATTCACTAGACTTACTGGAAGAACAAGTACTTGCATTAGAAGTAATACCTTGTATTCCCATGGCTGTGATTTTGGTTTTATCGCCTGAATCAAATCCTAGATCTTGTTGAGTTGTGGCAACAATATTTTGTTTTCCCTTGTTATTGAACTTCTTTGTTCTCATTTCTGGATGTAATTTACAACAATGTTATTCATCACGGCCTTCTTTTGAACAATGTTTACAGCTAAGTTTCTCTCCCTATTTCTTTATAGGAGCATTCCTTTTTCATTTTTCTTTAAACTTCCCCTTTCCTTTCTCTCAAAATTTAGAAGGTTTCTTGCCAGTCTCTTGAGGAACATTATTGCCTCTTGATTCGAAATGAATTTTGTGAATACATACTTCATATATATTGGTGGGATTAAACATAAGTATAGTATGTCTCAAATAACTAGGTAATCCAACTATGTATTTAAGGAGAGTATCTCGTGAAAACAAATAAACACCCAAGATTAAATATCTTCTTCTAAATTCTTTTGTGTAAGATTGGACACTGCGACTTTTAGCTTGTCTAAAAATTTTCCAATCCATAATTTATTTTTTCATGTAAGCTAATGGATAAAATTTCCTTCTTAATGTAGCTATAAAATCATTCCAAGGATATATAATTTTACCACTCTTCTTCAAATCTTCTTGAGTTATGGCCTCCCACTAGATGAGGGTTGCACTTTCTAAATGAAGAGAAGAAAGATGGATCTTTGTGACATCATCATCAACATTTTGAATCCTGCAATAGACTTCAGTTTGATGAACCCAATTATCCAACTTTTCAGCATTTTCTTCTCCATTGTACATAGGAAATTCCAACTTGACATCAAGCTTAATCAAAGGAGAATTAACATTTCCTTTTGGAGATAGAGGAGGAGTAGGTATATGAGATGAAGGGGATGAAGAAGGAGGTGAGGATGGAGGTGTAGATGGAGGTGAAGGAGGAGGTGAAGGTGGAGGCTTGTTCCCATCACCGCCATTACCTTTTGATTGATAAAAAAATTATCCTTGCATCCTTGTTATCCGCTAATTTTACAACACTTTCACCATCTCAGATATATCATAGAAATCCTTTCTAAAGGCTCTCTCATACTCAGAAATCAAATCCTATCCTTCTTCATGTGCCATGACTGGTGAAGTTTGTGGCCTCCTTGAACCAATTCGAGGGTTTGTTTATTCTAGTAATCCTTTTCCTATTTTCAATTTAGACCTTGTAATCATTCAAGAAAAACGTTTGCAAAAACTTTTAAACCTTCACAACAATAATTCTCTGATACCAAACAGATATGAAATTAAAATTGAAGGTTTCATGTAAAGTTTTTCAAGCTAGTTTATGTATTATGGGAAATGGATCGATATTGTAAAAGCACACAAACTAAGTTAAAATTTTTAGATTTTAACAGTGAAAAATAAACAAGTAGCATCACAAAACAACAATTTGATGACAAATATCACCCCTCTTGAGCTATGTCTTCGAGTGTAGCTTCCAATGGTAGCCCTTTATATCATATTCTAAAATGTGAAATTGCATCAACATGCAATCCTTAAATTGAAAAAATAACATTGTCATTATATCTAGAACACCCAAAAACCCTTGTGTAGGGTCTTCTTGGGCTCAAAAAGGCTTAAAAATGGCCAAGTTAGGCCTTCTTATCTGTTTCTCTATTAAATGTTCTGCAAATTCGTCCCTCTTGTCAAAAATGGCAACAAAATTTTATCTCTCCGAAAGGTCTATCTATGTCAAAATTGGAGTGAAGAGGTTAAGTTATTTTAATTACACGTGTGGTCAGGGTTTGGATGTAAAATCAATGTCTTCGTCAATGAAAAATAAAAAATATAAATTAGGATTTAGTTCATCTATAGCCATGTATTAGTGTTGATGGGAAGTGGGGTAAGCATGTTTGTTCATGCAGTTCGTCTCACATAAATGTTTGTTCATGCAGTTCGTCTCACGTAGAGGTGTCCAGGAAACCATACACCACCCAATCCATTTTATCATTTCAAAATGTTTGTTTGCATTCAGATTTTGTAGTAAATATGATTATGGTCCTATTTGAGATCACCTGTGTTGCGATATATTAAAGATTCTAGATGTTTATTTCCTCTATAATTTACTTGGACTTTTATCTGTTTTAAAACAATGGATGATTTTTTTCTCTCAAGTTCACTTGTGGTGTGATTTGTTTGAAGATTGTGGATATTTGTTTTCTCTCAAGTTTACTCCTATTTTTATTTGTTTGAAGATTATGAATGTTTACTTGGTCAAAATTTCATTGTTGAAGATTATGAATGTTTGTTTGGTCCAACTTTGAATGTTTAGTTAGGCTTCAATATGTTGTATACCATTGATTAATTATAATTTGCTCCCACATTTTACTTAAATGATTGCGAATGTGCAAATGCTCATTTTCTCTCATGTTTTGCGGAATTATAATTGTGGTGAAGTTAAATGAGGAATTATAATTATGGTGAAGTTGGGGATTAACTAGATTTTCATCTCTGGGACACCTTGAAATGGTAATTCAAAATAACTTGATAGTGTGGAAAACCATGTTTTTTTTAACACATAGTGAATGTGAATGGGTAACACTTTAGATTAATCTAAAGGAGATCTAGACGTAGAAAGCCACATTTTTAATATGTCCACGTGTCATCTTGAATACTTGGAGATAGATGTACTCGTGGCGATCATGTTCCAAAAATATAGTACTATGTGATCTTTGTTCATGCACCAGGAAATAAGCATGGGACACTCTACATCAGTGGTGGGGTACAAGTAATAACTATCTGTGTTCCAAATAACAACTCACTAAAACCAAACAGTTAAAAGAAAAAGCGTCTGACGTACCTAACCAAATTGGAGCTTTTCGTATGAATCTCAAGCTGTTGTTGATGTGGACTAAACGAACATTGTGCTTAACAGTTCCACATCACTACCACATGGTGCTAGAGATTCCATAAATGTCTTATAACTTTCCAAGGGTTGTAAATAATTAAAATTCCACCTATTCACGAGTTATTCCATTTTGTTTTTCGAACTCCAAATGCTGTGACGTAGAGTTCGAATAATTGATATCAACTTGAGCATGCGCACCATCTTGGTTGAATAATCTTCAACCTACGTTTTTTTTAGCCGTAGGCATTTCTATTTGGACCCCGGGTTGGTGGGGGCGTCGTTGATTTTTTATTATTTTAATTTAATTTGAAGTTTTAGATTTAATATGGGGCGAATGCTTGGAATATGTTTTGTCTGACTTGATGGTTGTGGCAAAAGGGAGATGGAAAAATAATTTATTTAGTTTTGCGAGGGTGACACTTCTTTGTTGTTGGAAATGTGGTTGGATTTATTTGAAAAGTGGCTTTATCTAGGCAGGCCTTGAGCCTTTGCAGGGAATGGATCTAGGTAGTTTTATCAGAAGGAAGGAAATAAATTATTTGAACATTTATGAGGCTAAAAATAGCTTATAGGATAGATTGTTTTTTGTATTCGATCCTTTTCCTATGGAATCTGGAAAAGTTACCTGACTCTATTGGGATTTGCAAGGGTTTTAGGGGTAGGGATCCACTCTACCCTTTGGCGCTATTGCTTTTCCCTTTTAATTAGAACGGATGGGAGGTGCAGTTAATTAACATTTTTAAGCCATTTTACAAATCTTGAGAGTAATGTTTTGGTATGGAGTTAAAATAGTTAACCAAAGCGGAAGGCCTCCGATTCCGAATCTGTCATCTTTAATAACTCATATTCTAAACCAATTCCAAATTATTTTGGCACACATTTTGGACAACTAGCTAGTTTATTTTCATTTTGTCTGTAAACAAATTTCAGTTCTTTGATATTAGTGAAATAAAGTATTATTTCCGCTGCCTCTTTGTATTTATGGTTATATGTGTATTCTGTTGTGTTCCTGCGTAAATCTAGATCATTTTGGCATTAACTTAAATCCAAAATAGAGCCATTACTTTTATTTTTTTTATTAATATTAATTTTAGATCTAATCTCATTATTATTATTATGTTAATGGTTTTTTCCATTAATTCTTTTGTCATTAATTAAATTAAATATTATAATTTTGGTTACAAACATATTTAATGTACAAGGAATATAAAGTAGAGTTTTGCAACTAAATCATTTTTCATTTTAATATGTCTGTCGATTAGACAAATGGGCTTTAAGCATACCACTCATGTATCATCCCAAGGTCTAGAGAGTAGTATAAGACCAAAAACCATTAGGGATTTCTCATCCAAGAACATGGAAATGGAGATCTAGAAGCCAAATTTACGCAATTTTGGCGCAGCATTGTTGCATTGACTCACATGGTAACACAATTGCTTGTAATGAAGGATAAGTAATAACACTCAACGAAGGCTAAGCATGCCACACAATTAGGTGTTTAAAAATGGGGACGTTGGTGCTCCCACATGTCGCTTGTCTACCTAGCTAATTGACATCACTACAACATTACTATTTAGTCAAGATAAGGCTAAGAATCCAAGTATGGACATGTAAAGGAATAATGAGGATGAGTGTATTTTCCATAGGGTTTATAATATTAATACTAGGATTTAGTATAAATCTTTTGGATTTATAATCATTGTCAACCATGGTCCAATGTCACAATGTGACAAATATTATCTCAATATGAAGATCAACCATGATCCAACGTCACATTATGACATAAATCTATCTTGTAACATGAAAATTGTTTTCAAAATATTAATCAAAATTTCATAATATAAATTATGATAGTTATTGATTGCAAAAATTTTCATACTGAGCTAAATTTAACCCAAAAAAAACCATGTTTAACGCTGATTTTCACCATTAATTATATTCCCTAAGAGTATACTTTTAAATTGACAATGTGATTGTGAAACCTAGGATGCAAGGTATTTACTTTCTTTTCACCTACATAGTGCAAATGCATGATGCTTGTGGGCTTTTCTATCCAAATTTTTAAAGGCCTTAATCCCCACTTCTACAAGTTTTTCTTGTGCAATCTACACTACCATACGACACATGTAACTATGGATATAGGTCCATGATTTTCCAATGTTTTTATCTGAATTAATTGTTTATGTTGTAATTGTTGTTTGGTGAAGAGACTCGCTTGGAGACAATATGCTTTGGAAAGGATTAACCATTTGTCTTACTACATAAATATTTATTTATTTTTTATTTAAAGAAAAAAAAAAACTCTATCTTAGAATATAGAATTACACACACTGTAAAATGCACCTCTTAGCACATCAACTTAATTTTTTCCCACTCACTAGTCGAAACCTTTATCTACATTACTCTTTAAGTTGATCATTGTATATTATAGGATCTTGCAGCATGATTATGTTTAAATGTTTATATTTCTAAAAGCCAATGATGAAGAAATGGTTAGCTCATTTAATTGTTAGTCCATAGCTACGTTGGGATTACATGATTCCATTACTCACCAAAACTCATGCAGTCTGATTAAGGTTTTGAAAGTTTGTGCCAGATATTGATGAAGTTTTTTTTTTTTTAAGCTTGCGGTTAATTAATTAGAAAATAAGATGTATTCTTTTATTAATTTTAATCGGTGTGATAGGGAAATTAAATAAATAATACAAAAGTGGCATTAGAAAGGGTGTATGGTAGTTGTTCATCAATAATAGTTTAAAATAATTATTATTATTAAAAAAAAAATAAACTAAATTTTTCTTTAAAATTGAGGAGATATTGAAATTAATTTTTCCGAGCATTTCTATTGATGATCATGAAAATCAATTTGAAAAATTGTTTTAGGTTTATAACTCAAATTAATATTAATATAAATTTTAATAAAAAATATTGATGGTTTTGAGTGACACATTGTATAGTTTAGTAAGAGAGTGGTGTCATTTTATCTATGTTCAATTTAGAGTTAACATGTGTTTTTCCTAAGATAAAAATAAAATAATTTTTCATTAAAAAATAGTGTACTTTATAATAAAAAAATAAAAATAGATATACATATTTGATTATTTTTAATTAAAATTATTATAAAACATCAATAATCTCAATCTTATTGTAATAATTACAACTAAGTCTAAAAGAGATATGTGAAATAACATATTTTTGTATGTAAAAGGAAATCTTATATTTTCACTTTTAAGTATATGAAGAAATTATAACTAAGCCTAAAAGAGATATGTGAAGTAACATAGTTTCATATGTAAAAGTAAATCTTATATTTTCACTTTTAACTATAAGAAAAGAAAAACTTATAATTTTTTATATTTCCTAAAAATATTTCAATACCATTACATAAATTATTACTTTTTAAAAATATCTCAATACAACATTTAAATAACTTATTTAAATATGCAAATTAATTAAATAAATTATTTGGTTTTCGATATTCATTAGTTTATTTCAACATTCAGAAACCATAATAAAATATAATAACATCTAAAAAAAGTTATTAAAGTAAAAAAAAAATAGTTATAATTAATAAATTTTAATATATAAAACTAATTGATATTAAAATGTATTTAAAACTATATTATATATATATATATATATATATATATATATATATATATATATATATATATATATATATATATATATATATTACTATTTTATATTTTTAGGTGTGTATTTAACATTAGTATAGATTAATATTTAACATTATTTTATTTAGCAAATTAGAAAAGAAAAGAAATCTTTTAATACACATTTTTTTCAAATTTTTAACTTAAAAAAAATATATCAAAAAAATTAATATATAATTAAAATAAATCTATATTAACTACTACTAATAATAATATTCCAAATAAAATTTTGTTTTCAAACATTAATATTTTAAACTTAATTCTTCCTATCTTTTTTTATTAAGCTCAAAAGAATAATTCCCGATGAAGTGTTTTCAGATATTCAAAGAGTACTCTGTAAAATAGAATAGTAAAAAATGGATAATTTGGTCCGAAAGATAATAAAACAATGCCTTTTATTATATTCAATGCCTTTTACATTTTCAATGCGCATTTTCAATGCGCATATTTATTTGTTATTGTTTATATTTTTATTTTAAAATAATTTCTTTATTATTAAAATTTCCAATTCTTTAATTTAATAAAACTATGATAATGTGAGAATATTTTTTCTCTTATTGATATAAGGATAAATTAAATAATTACAATTAATTTCTTATTTCATTAGAATTGGATATAAGTTTTGATAGACTATAGATTTTAATCTTAAATAAGGGTGTTCTTTATTTTTTTTATTGTTCTTATTGGTTATTGATAGTATAGGAGAAACATTAAAGGAGACCAAAGAAATTGGCATATTTAATGGCTTATACATCACCAAAAATGTATATGTCACTCATGTTATGTATGTTGATGAAATGGTCTTGTTTCGCGAGGTATCTATGCTTTAATGCCAATATCTTTTCCATATCATTTCAATTTTTGGAGCAGCATCAAGTTTTTTAATGAATAACCGGAATTGCCTCCTCATACATGCTTCTTCCAAGCTGGATAGAATTACATGCTGCAAATATTTTTGAGGTTGATTCTTCTTCGCTTGTAGAGGTTTTAGTTATCTTGGTTTCAAGTCGAAACCAAACAAATATAGAGCAAAGGATTGACAATGGATAATCAGTAAATTTGAAAGTAGGATGTTTCTCTGGGCTCATATATAGTTATTGTCATGTCTCCCATATCAATTTTTTTTGTTTCTACTTAACACAGTATTTTAGAATTATTGTACATACACAATCATTACAATTACCTTTCAAGCATTGATAGCAAGAATCTTAGGATGCATTGAATACTTTACAAAATTAACAAGCTTATAAAGTGATTTATAATTAAACTATCTGCCTTCCCAACCGATCCATTAACCTTAGACTTACCCGAGCAATATATGCATTGTAACTACACACAAGTCCATGGGTTAAGTCACTTCTTTGGGGTTGAGGTGATGAGTAATGGATGAACTTTCTGGAAGTTTTCCTCAACCATACAAGCTAGCAAACCCTAGGACAAACTAGGACCTGCTTATTTAAATGTATCACTTGAATTATATTTGGAAATATTTAATGCACAACCAACTTTTGTTAAACCATCAGGCTCACCATACCTATGATTTTATTTAACATCTCAATGCAATTTTTGTTGATATTAAGTTATGTGTGTATGGAGCAGTTTTTTTGCTAAGATTTTTTTTTTAAACAAATGGAACACTTTTACAGAAAATTTTATATTTTCTTCACGATTGTTACAAAATTTCATAGCCATTATGATTTTTACTCAGTTGTTATATTCGTAGCCTTCTACTTGATTTCTATTGTTTAGTTTCTCATTTTAAAGAATATATATATATATATATATATATATATATATATATATATATGGACATGGTAAATCAGGTTCATATTTTAACCCTTGCATGGTGTACCTTCATGAATTTATTTTAATAAATATTATGCTTGTTAATTTTATTACATTCATTGAAAAGTTTTATTTCTGAGTTTGCAGTACAAAATACCCAAACGACTATCACCGTATACCTCGTTAGATAACTGAGGAAGGATGAGGGATTTTTTTGGAGATGTTATGAATGGCTGTGCCCTGAAACTAACCATGTTCCCTTCCATTTATTTTATTACTAGAATCCGTAATCCTAGATTAAGGTTATACTATGGGAAGTGTCGTCTTTTCCTAATTACAATTTACATTACAAGCACTTATCATACAGACCATCCCTTTTCTCTGTGTGTGGTTTTTATATCAACCTTTTTGTTCAAGCTTCATCTAAAGTTTGACCCTAGCAGAAGTGTGTTGTTGAGATCTTGTAATAAGAACTAATCAAACATTACCACAAAAAGTCACACTACATTTATTCTTTTCCATCAAGAATATTTGAGAATAGTGGATTTGCTAATTTAACAAATTTAAATAGTATTGACACATCATTTCTTTCATGATTTTATGCTATAATGATTTCCAAATAATTATTCTCAACACAACATATATCATTTAACAAATTAGTGCAGTAATTATCTGTTATTTCGATTCATCTTACACAAGTGGTCACAACCACATGAGAGAGAAGGTTCCTCCCTACCAATGAGATTAGTCTCAACATTGTATCTCTTACCGAGATGCCTTCACAAGAAAGGTATTTTCCTTGGAAAACACTGCACAAACTATTTTTTAATCACTATCTGGTCCGAGCCCTATGTAGCCAAGAAAAATTTCAGCCTTCAAAGAATTCCTCTACACAAACAACAGGAAATTTGTCTCTTTGTAACAATATTTTCTAAATTCTTATAGTTCACCTTGTTCAGGTTACCTCAAGTTCACTGTACCCTCTTTATTTATTTGTTTTGAGAACTTCTTTTTCTCAAAGAGGAGTTTGGGAAGGTAGCCGTCTGACCCATAATTTTCCATCTACCCTAACAAGTGAGTCTCATTCAACCTTACACTCCCGTGTGGTTTTCCTCATGATTTTTGTGTAAGCATTAATATTTTTCATAGCAAACTAAATATTTTCTAATTACTTGTTTGACCTCTATAAGGTCTGCAAAGTAGCAAAATTTCTTTAACTGCAACAAAATAATATTTACAAATTACCAGTGGATATTACATCTCTCCCCACTTGAGAAAAAAACCATCCCTATGTTTCCGCAACCTTATAACATGCTTGGGTATGATTCCTTCATAAATTATTCATCCTCCCATGTAGCCTCTTTCAGGCTAAATTGACTCCACTACAATTTAACGTGTGTGATAGCTCTCTTCTACAATGTTACTTATCTCTGATCAAGTATACATATGGATTTTTCTAGAAACTATCCACCTGGTTTGACTATATCCAGAACCATAAAAAAATTGTTAGTCTTTATTACTAATAAATTTCATAATATATTTATAGATACAAATTTTATAATTAATTACTTGTGTATTCTTCCAATTAATGATATGTATAGGATCATAAATATACTTTTTCAATAGTGAAACACGAAACACATTAAGGACATGCATATGGCTAGGAAAAGCTAGTTGGTATGCCACATGCTCGATTCATGCTAGAATCTAAAATGGGGCGCAAAACTAGGGGGCCGGTTTGGTACAACCTCCCCATTGTAATGTACTCTTCTTAGTCTTTTCCTGCACATATACATGATCCCCCGTTTAGAACTCTCGGTAACTTCGCTTTGGATCCATATAATTTTTATGTCTGTATTGGGAAGCTTTTGAATTTCCCCTCACTTTTTTCATTGTTTCCTCTATCTCCTTTAGTAGATCAAGTCCTAACATAGATTTATCTTTTAGACAAATCCAAATAACTAGTGCTCTACACTTGTGCCCAATTAATACCTCAAACAAACTCATCTTCAAAGAAGCGTGATAGTCTTTATTGTAAGCAAATTCTACTAGGTGAATGTAGCCTTCCCACTTGGCTGGCTGTTGCATTACCTAAATTGTCAACATATATTCGATCAATTGATTTACTCTTTCAATATGGCCATTTTTTTTTAGGGTGGTATGAAATGATAAACTATATACCTAACTACCTAACCCTTCAAACAAAGCTTTCCAAAATGCAGATATAAATTTCACATCCTTATCTGAAATTACTATCTTTAGTATCCCATGCAACCTAAATATCTCTTTCAAAAATATGTTATGAATTTGAATTGTTTTGTATGTAGATTTCATTGGAATGAAATGAGTAGACTTACTCAATTTATCGATTACCACCATTATGAAGTCATTATGTATTTTAGTTTTCAGTAAACCAATAATAAAATCAAGTGCAATAATCTTCCATTTCCACTCAGGAATAGGTAATAGGTGAAGCAATCCAGCTAGACGATGGTGCTTAGTATTCAACTCTTGGCATTAAAAACACTTAGATAAGTATTCAGTCACGTCATTTTTATTGTATTTCTAGAAATACTCTTTTCTCAAAGCAGTGTTTAATTTTCGGTATCCGGGGTGGAAATCATATGGGATTTTATGATAGTGATATAGAATTAATTGTTTAATGCTTATCAGATTGGGAACACACATTTTGTTTTAATACATCAACATATTTTCCTTATATATCTCATATCGAAGTTGACGTTCATTGTTATTTGGGTTTCTTGATTGCTGCAACAAGAACTGGTATTCAGGATCCCTCCGAGCAACCTCTTTAATTTGTGCTTTAAAATCGATTTCCACTTCACTAAATGAAATTTCATAAACAAAATTCAAATTTTTTCTCAAAGTGTCTGCTACATTATTTTCAGTTTCCTTTCAAATTTTTAATTTCGAACTCAAACTTTCTCGAGAAGCAAATATAATGTGCTTGTTGATTATTTAAAGTAGTTTGTTTAAAATAATTAGTTAAGCTACTGTGATCTATCGTCAGTATAAATCGTTTCCCAAGAAAATAAGCTCACCACGTTTTCAAGGCGTGGAATACTACTATTAACTCAAAATCATAAGATGAGTATTTTTTCATGTTCTTTCAGCTTTCGAGACTCATAAGCTACAACCTTGTCCTCCTGCATTAATAACCCCCCTACACCTTCCTTGTTGGCTTCTGTACAAGCAGTAAACTCCTTATCTAGATCAACAATGATCAATATAGGGGCAGTATTAAGTAAGTGTTTCAATTGCTCAAAACTATTTTGACACTTAAATGTCCTCTTGAAGGCCCTTCCTTTCTTTTGTAAGTAATGGGATAAGCCACCCTTTAAAATCCTTCCATAAACCGCCTATATTACCTATCCAGCCCAATAAAGGATAATATACTAGGCACGTTCGTAGGAACATGCCATTCATTATAGTTTTTTGTTTTCTATGAGTCTAACACTATTCCATCCTTGGTAATAAAATTCCGTAAGTACTGAATTTTCTCTTTGTAAAATTCACACTTAGTGTATTTTTCATACAATTGATGCTCCATCAAAGTTTGAAAAACAATTTGTAAATTCTTTTTATGCTCCTCCACATTCCTAGAGTAAACTAGTATGTTATCTATAAATATAAACACAAATTTTCCTGAAGTATTTGTGGAATATGTTGTTCATGAGACACATGAACATCGTCGGAGCATTGGTTAGTCCAAAGGGAAGAACCAAAAATTCATAATGTCCATATCAGGTTCTAAAAGTTGTTTTATATATCCTCTTCCTTAATTATTATTTGATGATACCGAGAACACATGTCAATTTTAGAGAACACCATAGCCCCTTTCACTTTATCAAATATATTGTTGACGCAGGATAAAGGTTTTTGACTGTTAACTTATTTAATTGTCTATATTCAATCCATAAATGTAAAGTGCCATCCTTTTTCCCAAAAAAAAGCACTGACACTCCCTAAGGTGACATGCTTGGGTGGATGTACTTTTTATCTAATACATACTGTAGCTACATTTTAAGTTCATTCAGTTTCAGGACACTCATATGATATGGTTCTCTAGATATAGGAGTAGCTCTAGGAACAAGTTCGATGGTAAAGTCTATATCCATTTTAGGAGGTAGTTTAGGGATATATTTAGGAAACACATTAGTAAAATAAGGTACCATTGTTAGGTCTCCTAAAGTGTTAGTATTTTCCTTTGAATTTTAATATCCTACTTGCACCGCATAAATTTGGCATCATTTCCTCATACATTTCTCCAGTTGTGAAGCCATAATCGATCTTAGTTTCATGCAACTCCTCACCCCTTGCACCTCTTGCATTATACCTTCCTCATTCAAATAACTAATGGTCTTTTCCTTACTATTTATAAGAGACCAATGCTTCTCCAACTAGTCCATGCCAATTAGAATGCCATATGATCCTAAGGGTAAAATATTCAAGTTTTCTAATATTGATTGGTCTGCCAGTTTCACTGGGAAAATGTCCACTTTGGATATCACCATTATTTCCCCCCCCATGGCTAGCTATACCAACCATGGTTTCTTGAATTTAACAATTTGAAAATGACATTTTTTGTTAAGTCCCTATATTAATAGTGTAGTCCCTTATTATGTTAGTGTATCCCCCCTTATTGTTATTTTGTACCCCTGTAACCCCCATATTGTTATTATTGTGCCCTTACATTATTATTGTCAGGTCGGCTAGGGTTACATTATGGCCCCACTAGGATTACATTGTGGCCCCATGGACTCCTATATATAGAAAGGGGGTTTTGTCATTTGTATCATCCAAGAATTGTTCATTCATGTAATGTATTGGAGGTTTCCCCCTCGAAGTGGCTTATTCTAAGGCGTTGATATCTCTTTTCTTCTATTTTTGGAGCTGGTTTCACAACATTTGGTATCAGAGCTTTGGATTCTAGGGTTTCGCTGCTCCAAACAGGTCACTGTGGAATTTTTGATATAATTTTTTTTTTTACGAAGGTTCGGAAGTTGAAATTTTTAGAGTACGAAGCCGAAATCCTGATGAACATCGTCACAAAATTTCAGAGCTTGGTTCACAATATTTTCGGAGATATGATCTGTTGAAGTTAGGGATTTTTGCATGCTCATGAATTTCACTTTAAAAGGTCATTAAGAAATTTTCGCTATAAATTTTTTTATACAAAGGTTTAGAAGCCGAAATTTTTATAACGTGAAGCCGAAATCACGCAGAACATCGTTGCAAAATTTTAGAGCTTGGTTCGCAACATTTTCAGAGATATGATCTGTGGACATTAGGTACTTTTGCAGGCTCCTGAATTTATCCTAAACAAGGCATCGTGGAATTTTCACTATAACTTGTTTTCTATGAAAGTTCATAAGCTAACATTTTTAGGGAGTGAAGTAGAAAACCTGAGGAAGATTGTTGCAAAATTTCAGAGCTTGGTTCACAATATTTTTGGAGATATGATATGTGGAAGTTAGGTGTTTTTCAGGCTCTCGAATTTCATCTCAAAGAGGTGATCATGTAAAAATCTTCATAACCCTCTCTCTAAGCATTGGATTGGAATTATGTAAAAATTGGCTGGAAATACATGGACTTTAATTTCCTGTCTATAAATTTTAGAGCCAAAGGAGCAAAAAGTGACATGTGGCAAGTCATACAAGTTCACTCTACTGAGCCAGTCCATAATTAGGTCATTGTGGGAGATTGGACATAGCTTTTTCTTGAAGAATCCAAATCAGGTTAGACCTAAGACATTCAAAATAGAATTCAAAGGGATACCTTAGTTTCAAATTTTAGATATTAAAGATCCGAAATCACAGAGATAATTTAGTTTCAATATCAAGCTCCTCAAAAGAAAGAAAAAGGTGTATATTTGGTTTTTAAATTTGCATAACGTTTGTTTTAAAAAGCAGTTTGAAGTGATTCCAAGGGCATATTTTAGAATTTTTATTAGTATTGGGTTATATAATGCCTTCAAAAAATAATTCCATACCCATTAAGCCCTTAAAAAGCTATACTATGATGCATGAAGAGGAAGAATTGCAATATGAGATATCAAAATTACGGTACCAAGTGCAACAAATTTCGATCTTACGAAGAGCAACCAAAGATGACATAGATGGTTTAAAAGAAGAAATGGAGGCTAATTTGGATGGTTTGAAGGATCAAATAATAGCTAATATGGATGATAAATTAGTATAATATCACATCGAGCATCAACAACAAGTTCTCCAACTCTCAAAGGATAACCTAACTTTGGTGCATAATCTAATGAAACAACAGGAAGATCAACATCACATCGAAAGAAGTTCTAAAGTAGTCACGGAAACAAGAAATCGATAAGTACGATCAATTTCATAGTATCTCAGCAAGTGGAAGAACTTTCCTATATAATATTCCACATGGGAGCATGAGAATTTTATACAGAAGCATCAAGAAATAATCAAGCGTTGAGGACAACACTTCTTTGAAGGAGAGCGGCATGTTAAGTCCCTATATTAATAGTGTAGTCCCTTATTATGTTAGTGTATCCCCCCTTATTGTTATTGTTGTACCCTTGTAACCCCCATATTGTTGTTATTGTGACCTTACATTATTATTGTTAGGTTGGCTAGGGTTACATTGTGGCACCATGGACTCCTATATAGAGAAATGAGGTTTTGTCATTTGTATCATCCAAGAATTGGCCATTCATGTAATGTATTCGAGGTTTCCCCCTCGATCTTAGTTTCATGCAACTCCTCACCCCTTGCACCTCTTGCATCATACCTTCCTCATTCAAATAACTAATGGTCTTTTCCTTACTATTTATAAGAGACCAATGCTTCTCCAACCAGTCCATGCCAATTAGAATGTCGTATGATTCTAAGGGTAAAATATTCAAGTTTTCTAATATCGATTGTTCTGCCAGTTTCACTGGGAAAATGTCCACTTTAGCTATCACCCTTATTTTTTCCCCCATGGCTAGCTATACCAACCATGGTTTCTTGAATTTAACAATTTGAAAATGACATTTTTATATTATCTTAGGACTTATGTAACTTAAACTAGCCCCCATATCAATTAAAATAGACACAGATTGGTTGAATATTTTACCTTTAAAATCCAACATGGTTTGTTGGTACTCTTTGGAAAACTACTTTCAACCTCCCATATAGAAGATGCTTCTTAATTCTTTGCTATTGGCTCTATCCCCTTTTGGTAAGGAAAATTTTTGACATAATGCGGTCCTCCATGCCCCCAAAACTATAATGGAGGTCGAATTATTGGTTCTAGCTTAGATTTATTAGGCTATTCAATAGGTTTCAATTCATTCTATAATTTTTTCCTTTGTTGGGTTCTTCCTATATTCTTGTTTGACTGATTTTTGTAGGAGTTTTTAAAGTTTATCGCCTTCGACCCCTTTGCATTTTGTGAGAGTTTATGCCCGTTCTTATCTATCCACTTTTTTCTACTCTCTCTTTTATGGTTCATTTGCTCATAGCATATCTGGGTCATTCTAATAACTTTTTCCATAGTCTTGGGATTTTAAAATTCCAACCACTCCTATATGAATATTAGTAGGCTACTACTAAACTTCTACACTTTCTCCTTTTCTTCTCGTATGTGGGGGACATATCTTAGCAGGGATGTAAATATTGTCACAAGCTCGTCCATAGAAATTTGTCACAACCAAAAATAATTGTATTCCTTTGTGCTTTCATCGTAAAATCATTTAGTTAGATATTTATCTTTGAAATATTTTAGGAAATATTCCCAAGTTACTTCTTATTCATCAATTCTTCGTACTATTTTCACTTCCTGCCACCATAAGGATGATTTACATTGTAGTTGATAAATCATGAACCGAGCTTTCAAGGTGTGATTTTATTCATAAATATGGAAATATTTATTCATATTAATGAGCCAAGCTTCAGAAGCCTTCTCCTGTTCACCATCAAATGTGTTGGGGCCCTTTTTTTGAAATAAAATGGCTTTTGAGTTGCAGATAATAGGTGGCAAAACCCAACCCTGGTAGACAGAGAGCTGACACGATTGTGAAGAATCGAAGAGCAGGTGGCACGGATGTTGCAGGGACGAGCACATATGGTAGAAGGAAGCGACAGAGAACAAGTAGTGAAACGTCAGTGATCAGGGAAATGCAAAAAACGCCAGAACGAAAAGGATAGGAGAACTTTCAGTTGCATTGGCAACAGAACAAATAGGAACCCGGCCAGCAGAAGAAGAAGGTTTGAACAGTAGGGATTAGGGAACAAGAGCTGTAGGAGAGCTCTGTTCATTCTGTTTTGTTTTTTTCTTTCTCTCTCTCTCTCTCTCTCTCTCTCTCTCTCTCTCTCTCTCTCTCTCTCTCTCTCTCTCTCTCTCTCTCTCTCTCTGTTCATGCTGTTCTCTCATATGCGACATCATTGTAATCAGTTCTGTCAGGAATTCTCTGAGGATATCTATAACTATCTATTGTTGTTAATGCAAATCTTATGATTTGAGTTTGATGTTCTAAGTTCAATATTGTGTCTCTGATTTATTTGATTGTGCGGGTCACATTAAATTTTGGTTTTTCATCCTGTATGCGTTACTGAGTATTTTCATTTACAGAGTAGTTACTCTCATTTGTAGCACGTATTCGTGTGGGTTTTAGGATATGTTGTGTTTGATAAATACCTGATCTAATCCTAACCTCAGTTAGTTCGCGGCATGCCTCAGGTGAGACACTCTGCTCTTTGGAGTAGGGTGAAAATGCCAGCGCTGTGCTAGAATACTGTGGAAAACTTTGTTGGCCTCCATCCTGAACCCGCATCTCGCCCCAGAGACCTATTTTCTTGCCAACAAATGGTTCTATTGCTGGGACTTGAAATTTCATTATGGAATTAGATCATGGTATCACGAATCTTCGAGAAAGAAATACGAAACTGGTGGGGTAATCACATAGATCAGTTCATAGCTCAGCAAGTGGAGGTGAGACAGAAAAAGGAGAAAGCTGTTAAGGACCGGGTTCTATTCTCTGAATCCGCCAGTGATATCCACGAGATCTTCTGGGGAAAGTTTCCAGAGGAGCTCTACAACTGGTTACAAAGACCACAGACCAAGACAGTCCGAAGAATCTCACGGAAGGTCTTTCGCAAGTGGGTGCACATAGATCTGGTAGCACTCCATCAGTTAAATATCGATTTGACCCGAGTTGTAGATTTATGGGTGCAATCTACCTTGGAGGGATACATAGTGGAGTTTCCAGCTGAATGCTACCAATCTTTCTCGAAAGCTGAGGACATATTCAGATCAGGACTGCGTGGAGAGTTGTTGAAGGAGATCCCCTTGTGGATCAAAGCTTTGATGGTGGACGAAGGATTAATGGAGTTCCAAAAATATGAGATGGAGACCTAAACCTCCAGTACTAGGGGAAGGAGCTGAGGGAAAGATGCTACAAGTACGTTGAAAAATGGAATAGGGATATGGATGCCGAGACCTCCATAAGGTTGAGGGAACGACGAGCACATCGGAGGGTGCACATCGCTGAGAAGTGGCGAGAAGGAGTGATGAGGGAGTTGGAAAACCAGGAAAGGAATAGAAGAGACAAGGAAAAGGTGCCTCATATGACAAAGGAGATGGAAGGTCAAATTTGTTCCCAAGATATGGGGGGGGCCATCAAGGAAGTGCGGCAAGTGTATAGGAGCCCAACCCAAGCAGAGAAGGGAAAGGAGTATGACGGAGATGACACACGCCCTGAGGAGATGTCTGATGTGGAGTTGCATGTTGCGATGGAGCAGCTATTCCGAGAGGGGCCGACGCCCATAAACCCAGGTAACTCTATTCCCCAAAGTTCAAGTAGCACTAGTCCCAACCTTCCCCTGGTACTCTATCAACCACTAGGTGAAATTTTTGTTAAGTTATGGGAATTGAGTAAGTTGAATAGTGTTCACTGTAAAGCAGTAATACACACTAGCAATAGTGCTAGTAATATCATTTCACAACCAGGAGTTAGGGGTTTTGTACTAGTAACCTCCAAAAAAGGAAGCATGGCGGGATCATTTACTCGGTACCCAGAGTTCTCTGGGAGGGGTAATGATGATGTAGAACAACATTGGTACCTCTGTGAGGCCATATGGAGGGCTCTACAGACACCAGAGGCAGGTAAATTGATAGAATTTCAAACTAATCTCAGGGAAAGGGCTCTGCGTTGGTTTATAAAGTGGTCTAAGGCTCATCAGAACCTAGCGATAGACGACGTAAAGAGGGATTTTGTTAAGGAATTCAAATTACCCCAAACAGATCAGCAGGGTTTGTCAGAAATGTGTGAGATCAAGCATCGAGAAGGGGAAACTGCATGGGATCTAATGATGAGATTCAAGGATGTGATTGGAAAACTCAGCTATCTGATTGATCCGAACCAGCAGAGAGATTGGTTTATCAAGGCCCTTCTTCCACTAACAGGAACTCTGCTGACACAACAGAAGATTGAGACGTTTCAAGACGCATTGGAGCAGGCTATGAAGATAGAGGCCATGGCAGGATATCCATAAGAATTTAAAGGAGGAGCATTAGCTCAGGACCCTTCCATACTGGGATTACAACATCAAATAGCTAGCCCGATAGAGAAATGGAGAGAAATTCAACCAATGCGTATAACGAGGCCAAACGTATGGTGTATGCACTATCTAATGGAAGGACACGTGGTAACCGATTTTCCTCAGCTGCGGGGCCAAAATGTGGGAACATCAGCAACAGGGGCACCGGGAGCTCTGCTAGTAGGAGGGGTTGCGTAGATAAACACCCAGGGATTATATCTGTCGTAACACCCATACATGAGGTTCCCCGCGCAACAAAATTCAACGACGAATGAATATTGCGAAATATTTAAAAGCATGGATCATTCACCCCATCTATGCCCCATATTGCAAAAATAATCCAACGTTTCGAACAACATATATTGTGAGTTTTGTGCGTCTACCACACACAACACAAAGCAGTGTAGGGCTCTGGATGCCTTGGCGAAATGATTGGACAGGCCTTCATATAGAGTGAATGAGGCTCCCAGAGGACAAGGAGGAGGCAAGAGAGGAGGCAGAGCGGGAGGAAGAGGGCTAGTATGATGCTAAAACTATGACCAAGAAGGCCACGTAGCTAGGGAGTGTCCACTTCCTTGGAGACCCTGGTGCTCTCAGTGCAAAGTTAACATGAATGCAACAGAAGACTACCTAGAGCTCATAAAAACGTGGGAGGAAAGAGCTAGACAAAGAGGAACAAATCTGGTAAATGCAGAGCCAAGAATAATTGAGGCTCAGGCTATGCCAAATGTAGCCATAGTGATGCGAGGATGGAAAAGAAATGGAGAAGATGCATAGAACATAGAACTGATAAAATTGATAAGGCCAACATCACCAAAGCCACTGTTCAGTCCAGAAAGACAAAAAAATACTTCAAAGAAGCAGTGGAAACCTTTTCCTAGCTCGGGGGAAGCAAGGACATTGAGTTACCCCATGCCAGTGAAGATAATGAGAAGCAAGTTAGTACAAGTACTACGATTGAAGACTAGTTCCGTCTATTCTTAAAAATTGTTAACAACGCACTAATGTTGGAACTGTTAAAGCAGAACCTAGAAAGGGTGGTGCAGGAGGCCACTGGGCTAGGGGAGTCAAGTGGTACCACTCATAAATACATGCAAAGAGTAAAGAGAAATAAGAGAAGGACAGGAAAAGAGTTCTGGGTGAATACTCAAGTCGCGGGATTCCAAATTAAAGACACCATGCTTGACCTAGGGTCAGATGTGAATATATTTCCAAGGAAGACATGGGAAGCATTGGGAAGACCGAGGCTGACATATTCACCAATTCAACTCCGAATGGAAAACCAGTACTGCATTATGCCCATCGGCAGAATGAAGGAGGTTGAAGGCGATGTTGCAAGAGTAAAGACATTTACGGACTTCGAGGTGATAGAAATTATGGGGGATAAAGATCCCTATCTAGCATTACTGGGGATCGACTGGGATTTTAAAATTACGCAGTGATAGATTTAAAGAAGGAATTGATGATCTTAAGAGATGGGGAAGTCAGGGTCACCCACCCACTCGACTCGTATCAAGGTCCCTGATACACAGAGTCCGTTGACAATAGAGAAGATGCTCAGCTTCTCGATCATTTGTATCAAATGACTATAGGAAAAAGGGAAGATTATATCAACCTGATGGTAGGAGGATCAGTGAGCTAGAGAAGTATTCAAAGCTCATACTTAGGCTCGGAGATAGCTTGAGATGATTGGCAACAAGGGGGATATGAGACCAATACGAGAAGGTGCGCCAACATTAGAAGAATCAATTGGATCGGGACTGAGGTAAGAGATTACCCAATGTTGTCAAATATGAATGTTGTGAATACTTTTATTACCAAAATAGAAGATAAGGTGCCAGTGGACCATAGATTCCCACTCATGGATGTGGCCTTACATTCCACATCAGTGAGATGATGGAGTAACCACCGTAATTCACTGTTGCGATGGGACAAAGTGGCGGAAACATTGAAAGCCAGGTTCAAGGGAGAAGAAGAACCACATTTCACTCAAAAATTCCAAGGGGAATCAGACCCTAGAAAACATTTGAAAGAGTGTGAAGATCAATGGAAAATTTCAGGATACTCGGAGGAGCTGTGGGTCCACAAGTTTATACATTCACTGGATTTGATTCCACAAGCTTGGTACCTGACGGAGGAGAGGAAAAGAGGAAATAGCACTTGGCAAGAAGTTACGGGGAAATTTACACAATGCTTCTTATTTTAAGGAAAAACAGAACCAGTCACCCAAGTGTTACAGGCTATTAAAAAGGTACTGTTGTTTCCGGAGAATTAGGAGGATTATAAGCAACCACTCCTAAACCAAAGCATCAGATAGTCGGTAGCATGTAAAAAGATAAACAGTGAAATGGACGATGGTGATCTAGAGGGACTTATACATCTATATTTTGAAGAGATGGAGGGGGAGAGGGATATTCAGGAAGACCCGACAACCGAAGGAATTCATCTGCTACCACTAAAAACAAAGAAAATGAACATTGGGACCGAAGAAAAGCCCAAACTGGCATCAATCGGTGATTATTGGGATGCTGAGATGACCAAGGAAATATTTAGTCTACTACAACAATATGAGGACTTGTTCCCATCGTCCGTAGCGGAATTGAAAGGAATCAAAGGGGACATGGGAGAAATGCATATAATCCTGAAGCTCGATGGAAGACCAATCAAGCACAGACCCTATCTGTTGAATCCAAGGGTGAAGGAAAAATTTAAAGCATAAATCAACAAAATGCTAAAGGCAGGGTTGATATTCCTGGTGGAGGAAGCAGAATGGGTAAGTCCAATAGTCATACAAAGAAAAAAGGATAAGTCTGAAATCTGAGTTTGTGTGGACTACAGGAGCTTGAATAATTCCTGAATACATGACCCATTCCCTACTTCGTTTAGCGACGAAGTCCTCGACAACGTTGCGGGGAATGAGGCATATTCCTTTACGGATGGGTTTTCGGGATACCATTAGGTATGGATAGAGGAAGAAGATAAGAAAAAGACAACTTTCACCACCGAATGGGGCTCCTTCGCATATCATGTAATGCCATTCGGTTTGAAAAATGCGCCAACATTATTTTCACGCATTGTGATAGCAACATTCCACGACTACATCCACAAATTCCTGGAAGTCTATATGGACGACTAGACAATCTACGGCCTATTGAAAGACCATGCAATGCTATTAAGGATAATGTTTGACCGGTGTAGGCAAATCCAGATTTCTTTGAAGCTCAAGAAGTGCATCTTTGTAGCACCTTTTGGAACACTGCTAGGACACATAGTATGCAATCAAGGAGTTTGCGTGGATCCAGTAAAGGTAGCGGTTATAGTTGACATGGAAACACCAGAAACTATGAAGCATATGAGGTCACTGTTGGGCCACATAGGCTACTACAGGCGATTCACCTGCAACTACGTGAAGATAACAACCCCATTAGAGAAGCTGTTGCGGAAGTCGAAACAGTTCAATTGGAGAGAGAATTGCATGACAACACTGAATACTTTGAAGGAGAAGTTGGCAAGTGTGCAAATATTGGTTCATACAGATTAGGAAAAGAAATTTCATGTCCATATCAATGCTTCAAGCATCGCACTTGGAGCAGTTATAGCTCAACCAGGGGACACTATAGTTGATCACTTAGTGTATTTTGCAAGTCGAAAATTATCAACTACGGAACGAAACTACACCACAATAGAGTGAGAAGCATTAGAAATGGTGTATTCCCTTCAAAAGTTCTGCCATTACCTGCTAGGAGTTATGTTCAAGTTTTTGACAGAACACTCAGATTTGAAGTACCTAGTAAACAAACTGGTCTTAGAGGGAAGAATATGCAGATGGCTCCTACTCTTTCAGAAGTTCACCTTTGAGGTGATATTCAAACCTGGCCGACTGAATGTGGGGACAGACCACCTATGAAGGTTGGAAAATGGGGAAAATGGAGGGTCCCTGGATGATCAGATGCCAGACACTGCTCTTTTTAGAGTCGAAACCATCCCAGAGTACTTAGATCAGATAGAAACCTACCTGACAATAGGGCAGTGCCCAAAAGAATATACAGTAGTCCAAAAGAGACACTTAGTAGTTTGAGTGGCAGAGTATCAGTTGATAGAGCGACACTTGTACAAAATGGGGCTGGACCAAATCTTACGACGATGTGTCCTGGACCATGAGAGGGAAGCTTTAATGTGGGAGTGCTACTGTGGAGTTGCGGGAGGGCACGTAGGAGAAAAAACTGACGGCGAGGAAAGTACTGCAGGCAAGTTTATGGTGGCCAACAGTACACATTGACAGTAAGGAATTTGTAAAAAAATGCGATGTATGTTAGAGGACAAGACATCCATCGCGCAGAGACGAGTTCCCACTGCACCCAGTAAAAGCACTGCGACCATTCGAGAAATGGGCAGTTGATTTTATAGACTTGATTGCACCTACTGAAAGACACTCATGGGCTCGGTATATCATCACGACAACAAACTATTTGAAAAGGTGGGTAGAGGCAATGCCAGTGAAGGATTTCATAGCCGAAACAATGACTCGTTCTATATTTGAAAATATAATCAGTAGGTTTGGTTGCCCAAAAAGTTTGACAAGTGATCAAGGTACACATTTCATCAATGCTACCATTAAATCCATGTTCAAAAAATTCATGGTACAACATCACAAAAGTAGCCCTTACCATCCACAAGCCAATGGTACAGTAGAAGCATTTAACAAGATCCTAGAAAAGAGCTTAACGAAGATCTGCAACGCTCAATGAGACGACTGGGACAAACGTATACCAATAACCTTGTCGGTGTACAGAACAACTGTCAAGAGGCTCAATAACTAGACATCGTTCCAGCTGGTGTACGGGAGCAAAGCCGTAGTATCGGCAGAGTTTTTCATACCGAGCCTTCTAATCGCAACCTCACTCTAGCTATTAGAGGAAGACTCATTAAAGGAATGATTACAATAACCACAGGTGCTGGAAGAAGATAGGTTTTTAGCAGAATTGCATCAAACGGTCCAGAAAGAGAGACAAAAATCTTGGCACAACTGCCATATCAAGCGTAAGACTTTCAAGGTTGGCAGAAAAGTTTTACTCTATGACAGTAAATACCAGAAGTTCCTAGGGAAACTGAAAATGCATTGGCTAGGACCGTACCACGTAATTAAAATCAAAGATTCAGGAGTAGTTCGGTTAGCACAACTAGACGGCCAGATACTGCCAGGATGGGTGAACAACGCATGCCTGAAACCATACCATGCGTAAGTTCCGCATTTCATTTTTAATAACTCTCGCAACCGGGGGGAGTCAATAGGGTAGATTAGGTTAGATTAGATAGATTCAATAACTCTCTCGCACCCGAGAAAATCTTAGATAGAATTCCCAATAAAATAATATTAACGAACAAGATAGATCAAAGTTTTGATGCGGAGACCGCAACGGAACCAATTGTGGTCAGGGGGAGGGTAGTGTCCAACATGTCATCCACATCAGAGAAAAAGCATGTTGAACATCATTCCATCATCATGACTCATTGTACCCATGCCAGTCTGTAAGATTGCCGAGATTTGGGAAGTAATTTCCATAATTAGCATCGTCCATACCGCAATAAATTTTCTATAATAGGAAATAATCATTACCCATCGCATTTTCCCAACTCTTGAAACCACAGTCAGATTTTTTATAACCCACCTCATCCCGGTAACTAATCACATGATTATAGCCGCAAGGGAAGGTAGGGAAAATTAATTAGTTATGGGGTCTTATCAACCTCATGCATGTCGGTTACTTACATAACTTGCATGAAAATATAGTGCGAGAATGCCAGAGAAATCTGAGTTAGAACCAGAAACAACAGACGTAGCAAGAGAAACATCAACAGAAGAAGTTTAGGGAGGGAATCTAGAGGCAGAAATTTATAAGGAAAGGAAAGGAGTAGCTCTGCAAGTGTATCAGAGGAGAGTTAAAATGACTAGAGTAGCGCCAACACTTGTTGAGCAGTAGCTCGATGAAAGAGTCCTGAAAATGGAGTCCCTAGTGGGAAAATATGATAGTGCGTTGTTGATTGATACTGACCTCACAAAGTCCTTCCAATTTACAGTGATGAAGAAACAGGTCTACATGGAGAATTATGCCACATAAGTGGGACAGGAAGCAACAAGAGTACTTCCAGAGTTCAGAGGTGTTCAACAATCCACTATACTGAACCTAAGAAATCTTCTAGTGTTCAGCACTATAGGGGCTGCGATGCAGTGCACCAAGTTCCTTCTAAGTATAATCCACAATGCATCACTATGGCTAGGAAGAGAAATACCAATTCATGTGGAAGACATTCACAGGTTAACTGGGCTTTCGCAAGAAGGGAGAGACGTCTCCAAAACATTCCAGAATGTGTCCAAGAGAGCAAAGAAAGTAGGAGATGGTGACTACTACAGAAAGTACGACACCAAGAGAGGGGGAAAGGGGCCAAGATAGATTTGATCAACAAGCCAGAGGTAAAGTTTTCTTTCTATCTGATTGCAAGCAAAACAATGAGACATTACAGAAAAGGGGAGTGCACGCTAGATACCATATCCGTTGTGGAGCACTGTACCCAGGGGGCACAACTAAATTGGTGTTCGTTTCTACTTAATGAATTATTCGAAGCCTGTGAATACAACTATAGGAGGGCCACTAGGTTCATCTACGGGTATCTAGTCATGGTGCTGGCAATGTGGAAATGGACAATTCTAGGAATCAGGCAACCTATGGAAGTTGCATCAGGCCAACCACTAGCAATGAAGTTCACACCCTGGAAAGCATCAAGGGACCCCAGCACCAAGGAGGTGAACGAGGAAGTGTTCAAATTCTGTTACAACTATATGGTGGATGTCACAATGAGTCGACAGAGAATTCCAAGGAACTTGCTGGACGGTTATTTTGCGCAATTATGGTTTGGGGTTAACCATAACCAAACCTACATCAGGCCAGCATGTGTGCCCGAATCCAACTTCAAGATGAGGCCATTGAGGTTCCAGATCGATGAGTGAGCTTTCCACATAGAAGTATGTTCATGGCTAGGAGTAGCAATGGGGGTCAGAAATGGAGTCTACGTCTATTCATTTGACGACATGCTGTCGGATCCATTGCCGGGAGAAACATCAGAGGAAGCGATGGCCAGGATGTCACGACTACAACTAACACCAATCATCGAAGAACTGAACACCAAGGTACAAAGCTTTAAATGGGTAGTTCAAATTGTAGCAAGTGATTTCTCATTGTTTCCCACGTTTACAAAATTTCAAGCTTCAAATTCTACCTCATCTTCCATCACAGTCCCCATAGTCACGACTATGCCATGCAGTTTGTTCAATTCACCAGCAGCGACAACGACAGTCCCTGCCAAAAAGAGTAAGGCATCAAAGCCACCCGTAGCTACACCAAAAGCTAAGAAGGAAAAAATCACAATGTCTAGCCAGGTTGTTGATCTCATAGGGGAAGATCAAACGCAACCAATGGACACGTGGGCCCTAATCCAAGAAGATTTGTTGACAGAAACCCAACTAAATTAAGAGTTACCTCTAATCAACCCCTATTCCTTTTTAAATATCTGTATATCTCCACCTCACACTCACCACTCATTTGCCCACACCTCATACACCTCCAAAGATCATCCAACCTGAACGCCCTACACATCAGCCACCATATCTGACCCAGTCAGAATAAAGAGTAAGAAAAATGGCGACAAAGAGGTGGAGGTTGAATCTGGTACAACATTGGTACCTAGGGTTAACCAAACCCTGGTTGAACAGGTCACCTTCTAGGACATTTTAAGTCGTGGAGGCTCTTTGTCTGCAGATACAACAACCCCGACTGATGAGATGAATTTGTTTCAACAAGAAAACCTAATACTTTAGTAGATGCAACCCAATCTAAGCATGGGTAACCCTAGTAACCTGCTACTGCAACCAACACCGCCACAATCACCGCAAGAGCACTCAACCAAGTCCATTGTGAGCGGTCAACCACTCCAAGAGAGACAACCAAATCAAGATATCTCTAGAGCAGAAGGCATGGAAACCTGGGGAACAATGCAGTTGTATAACTTCATTCAGTGGGCAGCACAGTAGGCCGAAGGGCTTCATGCAGAACTCCAACGGAAGTTAGAGCAGCAACATGTACAAATCATCGCACTTACTGAAGAGCACGAACAACTGAAGATAGAGAAAAACAACTTACAGGGCCAACTGGATATGGTGACAAAGGTCTTATGGGAACTTTGGCCGACGGTAATAGCTCACAGCCCTCAGATACCACATAATTTATTAGAAAGTGACATATTCAGACGATCCATCCACATCCGAGTGGCCTGTTCGGCCCTCAGTCAAGAAAATCGGGAACTAAAAGCAACACTGGCAACAGTCCTGTGCTACCAGACCCAACAGTCATTTACATGGAGAAGATAACAGAAAGGCATAACCAGGTAGCTGGGATGTAGGAAACCCTGAGTACTGCGCAAGGGAAGTGTATGACCTACTGAACGGTCTACATGAATGCTCAACCTCACTCAGTTTGAAATCACAACTGATTTCAGCGCATCTACAAAAGTTATCGAAGGAGATTCAGGAAGCCACAAACCCCAACGGACTTGACCAACTGTACACTGAAGCGGAAGAGCTGGAGGTCAAGATACAAAAAATTGAGGAACATTCGGCAACAACCAAACACACTCTCCGGGAGCTAAGGAAACCTATCAAACTCAAGGCCCAAACCATGTAGCAAATGGCTGCGGAGGCCAACATAAAAATCAAAGACATCTTTGGTAATCTGCTGCCCGTCTCAAGGGAGCCAGAAGCGAAACGGGTCACTGCAGAGACAAACCTACTCTTATAGGAATGGCAACAGGCCATTGCAGGCTTCAGGGAACTCAAAGCATCTGCGCTGGCAAAGGTCCCTAAGTTGGGGCCCTTGTTTGGACAGAAAGGAGAAAAAGAGAAGACAAGATTGGCCACGAAAGAAAGCGGACCGATGGAGACTGAGGTAGCAGAAAAGAATTGACTCGAGACGAGTCAATAGGATGTGGTCGGGGCCTATTGGGGCCCTTGTTTTGAAATAAAATGGCTTTTGAGTTGTAGATAATAGGTCGTAGAACACAACCCCGGTAGATAGAGAGTTGTCACGGTTGCAAAGAATCGAAGAGCAGGTGGTGCAGCTGTTGCGGGGACAAGCACAGATGGTAGAAGGAAGTGACAAAGAATAAGTAGTGAAACACTAGTGATCAGGGAAATGCAGAAAATGCCAGAACGAAAAGGACGAGAAAACTGTCAAGTGCGTTGGCAACAGAACAAATAGGCACCCGGCCAGCTGAAGAAGAAGGTTGGCACAGTAGGGATCAGGGAACAAGAGTTGTAGGAGAGCTCTATTCGTTCTGTTCTCTCTCTCTCTCTCTCTCTCTCTCTCTCTCTCTCTCTCTCTCTGTTCATGTTGTTCTCTCATATGTGACATCATTGTAATTAGTTCTGTCAGGAATGATCTAAGGAGCTCTGTAACTATCTCTTGTTGTTAATGCAAAGCTTATGATCTGAGTTTGATGTTCTGAGTTCAATATTGTGTCTCTGATTTAGTTGACTGTGCGGGTCACTTTAAATTTTGATTTTTCATCTTGTATGCATTACTGAGTATTGTCATTTACAAAGTAGTTACTCTCATTTGTAGCACGTAGTCGTGTGGGTTTTAGGATATGTTGTGTTTGATCGATACTTGATTTGATCCTAACCTCAGTAAGGTCATGTCATGCCTCGGGTGAGACGCTCTTCTCTTCGGAGTAGGGTGAAAATGCCAACGTTGTCCTAGAATACTGTGGAAAACCTTGTTGGCCTCCATCCTGAACCCGGGTCTTGCCCCAGAGACCTCTTTTCTTACCAACAAAATGTCATAGGTTTATTTTTCTTAACCTCTCCCTATAATTCCACTTTCTGTCTCTTAAATCCCTTATGACCTGAAACATTATCATATTCTTCCTCCTTACTTCCTTGACCCCCCACCAATTCTAGCTTGTTTGTGTGTCCTAGTCTTGTTTCCATGTTCCGAGCTTGGAATAAGACATCGATGGTTCTGTCAATTTGATAATATTTTCATAATTTTCTCATGTTTTTTCATTAACCTTTCATGATCTGATCTTAGCCATCTCATTCTTTAATTATGGTACTATTTCAAATAATGAAGTATTAGCATTTCAAGTTTCTTCTCCTAGTTGTACCCACATTTCAAGGATAGCTTATGTACAAAGACCTAGACCAACTCCGGTTGTTGTTGATGATCCTACTGACGTAGGCCCAACTCTCCACATCATGCCTCCTTTCATTCACTTTGTTCACACAACAAACTATGTTATTCCTTCACTTACCCAGATATGCCACAATGTTGGAACGTGGATCTAATACCACTTGTCATGTTTTTCATAACATTTTTTTTAACTACTTAACATAACATTTTACAATCACTGTATGTATGGAATCATTACAATTAACTTGTTGTGACAAAACATTATGATTATTTTATTTGACTCAAACCATGATAAATATCTTAGCACATACCTGTCACGTGTCGATAGTAAGCATCTTAAGATGCATTGAATACTTTACAAATTTAACAAGGTTATAGAGTGATTTATAATTAAACTATCTACCTTCCTAAGCAATCCATTAGCCTTATAATCACACCAACAATATATGTATCGTAACTACACACAAGTCCATGGGTTAAGTAACTTCGTTGGGGTTGAGATGATGAGTAATGGATGAACTTTCTGGAAGTTTTCCTCAGACAAACACCTAGCACTTCAGATATCGAGATTAGGAAGGGCATCAATGAGTCTTCGTCTAACCCTAAGATTGATGGTCTATACTCAATAGAATTGGTTGTGGTAATTGACTCCCTTCCACAATGCCACAGTTAGCTCATTGTACACTCACCCATCTGGAAATTTGGGTCTAAAATTCACTGTAATTTCGGGGTTTTTTTTCACGCTTTTCACGACTTCAAGGCATTATAGTTTCTACCGATTCTCATTTGTTATATTCGTAGCTTTATGCTTTCTTGCTATTGTTCTATTTCTGCTTTTAAATAAAATGTATATATGGACATGGTAAACCAGGTTTATAGTTTAACATTTGCATGGTGTATCTTCATGGATTTATTTTAATAATGATTATGCTTGTTACTTTTATTACATTCATTGAAAAGTTTTCTTTCCGAGTTTTCTGTACAACATACCCAAATGGCAAATGGGTACCACCGTATACCTAGTTAGATAATCGAGGAGGGAGGAGGAACTGTTTTGGAGTTGTCATGAATGACTGGGCCAGAACAAACCTAGTTCCCTTCCAGTTATTTTATTAATAGATCCCCAATCCTAGATTAAGGTTATACTATGAGTACTATCTTCTTTTCCTTGTTACAATTTACAAAAAAAACACTTATCATACTAGACCATCCCTTTTCTGTGTGCGGTTTTTCTGTCAACTTTTTTGTTTAAGCTTGCACTAAAGTTCGACCCTAGCAGCGTTGTGTTCCTCTTTAATATCATGTTGTCGTTGGGATCTTGCAATAAGAACTAATCAAACTTTACCACATAAAATCACACTACATTTATTCTTTTCCATTAATAATATTGCTTGCTAATTTAACAAATTTAGCAATGCCCACACTACGTCACCACCCCATGGTGCTAGAGATTCCATAAATGCCTTATAACTGTCTAAGGATTATAAATAATTAAAATTCCACGTATTTACGAGTTACTCCATTTTTTTTCTAATTCCAACTGCTGTGACGTAGAGTTCTAATAATTGATATCAACTTGAGCATGCTCATCATCTTGGTTGAATAATCTCCAACCTTACGTTTTTTTCTTCAAGTCTTGCCTTCATCAAGGTGGCTTCTTGGGTGTGGATTGGTCAGGCATTTCCAAAACAAAATTATGCGAATGATCGTAACATTATATGACAAATCATATTTGTCAAAATTTCAGGCGAGAGGCAAATCTTTCAAATCTTTCGCTTGGTGTAACAAATGAGTAATTAGAAGATTATTAGTGTTTACATGCCTTCTTTAGATTATCATGGGGATGAGTGATCAAATTTTTATTTTTATTTTCCAAGTAATAAGTACTTGCACCAACTTTCTTTATACTTTTATTTAAGTTCGTTAGCCACTGTACAAGGTGACATGTACACGTACATATATTTATAGTTGTTTTTTATAATATTTATTTTAGAGAGTTTATAATTTGATTTGTGTTTTTTTAAAGACTTTTTGAATGTAATGATAATATAATGTGTGGTTAATATATATGATGCTAAATAATATTTATAGAGAATATAATTGGTTAATTGGTTCGTAAAAACACATGGACACTTTAAGATTATTTCTATGTTCAAAAAATAGTAAGAGAGACCCTCCAAAGTTATTATAGTTTTAATGATTTATTCTAATAAGTTTAGTGAAATTAAATTTTATTTAGAATATTTTTATTTTAAAATGTTCGAAAATTTCTTGAGAGGTTGAAAAGTAAAGTGAACATTTTATGAGATTGTAAATATTTATTGTGTAGGTTTTAATCTTGTACAGAAATTATCTACAAACGAATTTTAAAAACAGAAAATAAACAATAGCAAGAGCATAAAACATAAAACAGATATACACAGAGATTTTCCCCTGTATCCCAAATCGGGATGACCAACTTGATTTTTCATTATATTCCTTTTAGTGTTACAACACATATATATACATGCCGAAGCATACATAAACTCCAATCCATTAACCCTGAATTAGAATATAACCATAGTTTCCTTGAACAGATCTACAAAATACAAGGGGTCGAAAACCATCATGCCCCAAAACTATATGCAAACCCATGCACAAAACCATGGGCGAGTCTTCCCACCGGAAAATAAGGCCCAATTTTTTTTTCCTGGGGCACTGCCCCAGACCCCGACAGGGGTGGGTTGCTGCCCCCCCTCTGACTCCCCTGCTACGCCCGCCGCAACGTACAGGGGGGGCTATCGCCGCCCCACCCCCCCGCTCGTGACTAGTAGTGGAAAGAATATAACACATACCCAACATTCTCCCACTTGTTGTTTTCTTTCAGCAAGGAGCCACATGAGAGCTGAGTCATCAGGCCAGCTTTGTAACACCCATTGTTTCTCTACACCAAGAGAACTTTTGAGTGCTCACAAAATTCATCAATGCATCTGTGACATTCTTCAAAGTGTCCACCTTTACCAGCAACACCCTTTTAGCCTCAACCATATATATCACAAAGTGATATTGAACATCAATGTGCTTTGTCTTTGAATGATAAGCAGGGTTCTTAGCTAAGAAAATTGCACTTTGGCTATCAAAGTCTATCCTTTTATATTGTTGCACCAACGCCATAGTTGAACACAATCTCTGCAACCAAACTGCTTCCTTGCTTGCATGAGTGGTTGCCATGTATTCTGCCTCTATAGTTGAAAGAGCCACTACAGACTGTCTTTTACTCATCCAACTAAATGCACCTCCAAATAGGCTAAACACATACCCACTTGTAGATCTTCTTTAGTCTAGATCTCCAGCCGAGTCCGCATATAAAAAAACACAAATGTCCAACACTCTTTCCAATCCTGGTCTTGCCTGGTAGCACAAGCCATAATCACTAGTGCCACACAAATATCTGAAAACCTGCTTCACTGTTGTCCAATTCTCCTTCCCTGGGTTTGACATAAACCTGCTCAATACTCCCACTGCATGTGCAATGTCTGGTCTAGTACATACCATTACATATATCAGGCTACCCACTGCACTTTCATATGGAACACGAGACATGTCCTCCTCTTCTTCTTGTGTCTTGGGACACTGTTCAGTAGACAACTTTGTATCTACAGGAATCGGAACATTCACCGGTTTACTATCCTACATATTGAACCTCTGCAATATAGTCTCGACACACTTCGTCTGGTTTAACCAGAGCTTCCTCTTTTCCCCATATATCTTAATTTCCATGCCTAAAAAATTGTTTGTAGCACTAAGATCCTTCATGTCGAATTTGGAGAACAGTTGGGTCTTCAAATCTTGGATAATTTCTTTGTCATTTCCAATCAACAAATATCATCCACATACAAGACCAAATAAATAACACAGTCACCAATTAATTTAAATAAACACAATGAACACTCTTGCTTCTGGTGAAGCCAAGTCCCCGTATATAGGTATCAAATTTCTGATACCACATCCTCAGTGACTGTTTTAACCCATACAGAGACTTCTTTAACCTGCATACCAGTTCTTTCTTCCCCTACACCATAAAGCCTTCAAGTTGTTTCATGTATATATCCTCTTCCAGATCCCCATGAAGAAACATTGTCTTCACATCCAACTGTTCTACCTCAAAATCAAATGCAACAGCAACAGATAAAAGTAATCTAATCGAAGTAAATTTGGCAACAGGAGAAAAAATGTCACCAAAATCAATTCCCGGCACCTAGGAATAACATTTTGCTACCAACTGAGATTTTTATTTCTCCACCTTGCCTTGTACATTCATCTTCTTCTTAAACACCCATTTTCTCCCGATGGGCTTCCTTCCAGCTGGCAACTCCACTAGATCCCATGCCTCATTTTTATACAAGGATGCCATTTCATAAACCATGGCCTCCTTCCAAAGTTTTCCATCCTCTGAATCTACTGCCTCCCTGAAGGTTATGGGATCATCATCAGTTATAGTTAGAGAAAAAATTGAACAAAAAGTAGTTGGACTATACCTTTCTGGTTGTCTTCTTTCCCAGACTGATCTTCTCACCGCTGGAGTTTGTTGCTCTTCCTCTTCTAATTCTTCTTCCCTTGTAGAGTTTGATTCATCCTCCTTTAGCTCAAACTCTATCTTCTCAAGTTCCTTTGGTAGGAATTCATGTTTAACAACGTCTTTCACCTCTCTAAACACCAAATCTTGGCTGTACAAAACCTTCCTTGTTTTTGGGTTCCTAATCTTGTAACCCTTTGAACCATCCTTATACCCAATAAAGATGCACCTTTCAAATTTATTATCCAACTTGGTCCTTTTCTCCTTTGGAACATTTACATATGCATCACATCCAAATATGCTCAGATGTGAAAGAGAGGGTTTCTTACCATTCCATACCTCATGTGGAGTCTTATCCTCCAACACTGATGAAGGTGATTTGTTAACCAAGTAACATGCAGTCTCCACTGCCTTTGCCCAGAATTATTCTCCTAACTTGATACCACTGAGCATGATTCTTGCCTTTTCCATCAGTGTTCTGTTCATTCTTTCTGCAGCTCCATTTTTCTGAAATGTGTATGGAGTAGTATTCTGACGTGCTATACCATAGTTCTTACAGAACTCTTCAAATTCCTTCTTGCAGAAATTCCCACCATTATCTGTCCTAACACCTTTATCTTCTTCTCTGTCTGGTTTTCCACCAGAGCCTTAAATTCTTTAAATTTGTCAAGGACTTCAGATTTCTTCCTCAAGAAATATATCCATGTATTCCTTGAGAATTCATCTATGAATGAAACATAGTACACAGACTTACCCAGTGATGGAACCGACACAGGTCCAAACACATCACTGTGCACAAGCTCTAATATCTTGTTCGCCTTCTTAGCACCAGAAGGAAAAATCACCCGATTTTGCTTCCCATATAAACAATGTTCACAGAAATCGAAACCTAGAGAGCTATTAGACATACCTTCTACCATACCATTTCCATGCAGTATCCGAAGGCCCTTCTCTCCAATATGTCCAAGCCTTTGATGCCATAACATGGTATTTTCTCCAAATACCGCTAGACTTTCCACTCCACTTTTGGGAACCACAGAACTGTTGAACCCATCAATAACAATGCTGCCCTGAAGCTTGTACATATTTCCAATCTGAACTCCCTGCATTAATACCAGTGCTCCCCGAACCATCTTACAAGTATCTTTTTCAAACACTGTTTTTACACCTGCATCATCCATCTTGCTTACATAAATCAGATTTCTGGCCAATGCAGGAATGTGCAGAACAGCAGGAAGTGTTCTAATCCGTCCACCTTGCAAATTCAGCTTGAATTTTCCACGTCTGATGATTCTGGCCTTCCTATCATCCCCTAGGAAGACATCGCCACCATCATATTTCTCATACTCACATAACCATTCCCTATGGGGAGTGAAGTGAAAGGATGCACCCGATTCAATCAACCATGACTCATGATCTACATGTGTATTTGAAGAAGAAGCCAAATACACATCCCCACCTTCATCCAAGGTGATTTTTGCCTCTACAGAAGGAGCATCATCAGATCCCTTTCCTTTTTCAGGAGCTTTAGATCTGCAGTCATTTTTGTAGTGCCCTTCCTTTCCACATTTCCAAAACACCTTTACAAACTTTCCAAGATATTTAGATCTCCCTCTAGATTTATATCTCCCACTCGAAACGTTATTCATGTTTCTGTTCTGAGACCTTCCTCGTATAGATAAGGCATCTCCATTCTGACCCTCCATATTTCTCCGTCTCATTTTCTCCGGAAGCAAGGCTGAGACAATGTCATCAAAATTCAAGGTAGTTGTATTGCTACCTATTACAATAACCAGACTGTCCCACGATACATTCAACAATACTGAATCTGATACACACAACCATATTGTGCTCTTTTCCTTCTGATCCAGCTTCTTCTAGTCTTAATCTGACATTGCCGTTGGTTTAGTACCTGGATCTACCACGATCCAATGATCTTTATCCACCAACAGATCCTCCATCTTGAGCTTCCACAAGAAAAAACTCTGACTATTAAATTTCTCGATCTCTATCTTCCCGTCGCTCGCCATCTTCCTTCACTACAAGAATCGATCCCACAGATCTCCCACTGAACAGGGTCTATCTCAGGCCTGAGCAAAAACCCCTCAACAGTAAAGGCGTCCCCTTGAAGCCAGAACAGCTCCGATACCAGATGTAGGTTTTAATCCTATACAGAAATTATCTACAAACAATTCTTAAAAACAGAAAATAAACAAAAGCGAGAGCATAAAACAAAAAACATATATACATAGAGATTTTTCCTTGGATCCCAAATCGGGACAACCATCTTGATTTTTCATTATATTCCTTTTAGTGTTACAACACATATATATACATGCTGAAGCATACATAAACCCCAATCCATTAACCCTGGATTAGAACATAACCGTAGTTCCCTTGACTAGATCTACAAAATACCAGGGGCCGAAAACTATGATGCCCCAAAACCATGTGCAAACCCATGCATAAAACCATGGGAGGGTCTGCCCACCGGAAAATAAGGCCCAATGCGCTGCCCCGAACCCTGATACGAGGGGCTTCCGCCCCCCCTCTGACCCCCCTGTTGCGCCTGGCGCAACGTACAAGGGGGGCTATCGCCCCCCTTGAGACCCCCCCGTGTGTGACTAGTAGTAGAAAGAATATAACACATACCCAACATATTAGTAATAATAAAATAATGTTGTTTTAATTATTCCTATTTTTGAAAGTACAAGAGGATCCACCACATAATTAGTTAGGCTCCCAACTATTATGAAATAGTTAGAATTAGTTATGGTCCAAGAAGGGACAATCAAACAAATGAAAAAATTCCTCTGACCCAAGGTATGATTTCTCTATTAGGAGAATGATCTTGACTCCAGAGAAATGTCATGAATGGAATACGTTCTTAGAAACAAGATCACAGGAGAGAAAGACAATCTGAGGAATAAGAACATGGTGGTAGTGGGAGTTAAAGAACGAACCTGTATAGATAAATAATTCAACCAATTTTGGCAAGACACTTCTAGGGTTGAGGAGCTGACGTTGTGAAAATTATTGGTTTATTTCTTGACATAAAAGGAGCTATACCTCATGGGTAACTATTGGGACAATAATTCATTGGTTGGGAGGAGCATGGAAGCACCTATTATATTTCCAGAAATTGATATAATTATCTCGGTTATTTGTCAATTTGTACTGAGTATATGAATTTCAATAATATATTACGATTGAAAGTAGAAATAATGATGAAAATAAGGAAGTTATTAATTATGGATATTTTTATGAAAAACATAATGCCTATATATATGTACAAATGCATAACTACCAGTTAGTCAACTGCATGATACAGAGTGGTAAGTTTGTGATAAAAATATTAAACAACTCTGAACACACCTACATATAAATGAAATAAGAAATAATTATTTCCAAGTAAGTCTAAAGAATTTTTTTTTGAATTTGTATGTTCTAAAGGTAGCAAATTACAACATAAATTTAATATTGAAAGCTTACAAAGTCCACACATATATTTAGGGATATTTTCCTTACGGCCTGTTAGCCAGCTATAAAATTTGTTATACCAAATGATGGCTAAAAAAATTTTGAGCCTTCAAGGAACAAATTTCATTGCTAAAAATTGTTGGCTCTTGAAGACTCTTGAAGGCCTCATGCCTATCCTCTGTCCAATCTTCACTGCTGTTCCCATTTTACACTTAGAAATCCTGCTGATTTCCAAGCCAGAATACTATTGCAAGCACATTTTTCCCCCTTCCCTTCTTCCAAAACTAACCTCAGTTTCTATCCCTCCATCTCCCATGAAAAATCCCTCATTTACATTTTTTCCTTTTCCCCTTCATGAAAATCCACCTTTATAAGGTTTAAAAACCACTTTTAAACCTTATCCGAACCCTCAATTCCCCTTGAAAATCATTAAAAAACTATTAAAAACCCACATTTTGGACTTAAGCCCTTGGGCCAAGTCTTTAGCCCGTCCTCTTAAAAACCCCAGTCACATTTTTCCCATATGCCCCACGGCCCCGCAATCTGGTGCCAAGCCATTTTTTAATTATTCCCGCTGAAGTGTAAAAACTTTGGTTATATATATAAAACCTATTTTTATATTATTTTCCCGACGTTTTATTATTTTATTAAATTTTCCACCGGTACAAGTTTTAAATTGTTCCTCACCGTCGATCTGATCTGAAGATTGGACGGTGCCAAGTCCGTCTCCCAGTGGTCCCCACATTCCACTAACCCATCCCAAAACCGCGCGGTTTTCATCGCACCGCCTTTGGGCAAAGGCGGGTTTTCTCCGATCGCCAGTGATTCCATACATCGCGTGACATGCGTCCTGTGTACTTTTTCAAAACCGCTTGCTCATCGCGCATTATCGTTCATACGTGGATGCCCAGCGATATTTCCGTGCACCATCCGATCTAGGGCGGGCCATCCAACGGCTATCGCTCGCCGAAGATGCCCGATAGTTAACTAGGCTATGGCGTGCCATCCAGTTAATCTCCACCATCGATCTGATCTGCAGATCAACTGTCCATATTCCATTGCCCTGATTCCGTTGCCCAGTCAACGATTATCCGTTTTTGACTTTCCCCTTTGCTCCTGACCGTCGATCTCTTCATGATTGACAGATCTGATTCAATATTTCTTCCGCCTTCTCCGATCAATCCTGACCGTTGGATGATGCCATCCAATGGCCATGCCTCCTCCACATGCCTCCGCAGCAGCAAACCTATATATGCTAGATTTTATAATAAATTGTTTGTATTTTGCAGGGTTTCAAGGTTTTATCGCCATTTTTCGAGGAAAATTTGAAGGTGGAGGATGACGATCCTCCTGCCTTCGATTCACCAATGAAAATCATCACAGGGTTTTGACTCCACGTTTATCAATGATCTACGAAGGCATTGATGCCTTTCAAACCCTGCACGACCCTGCACATCAGCAAAAACACAGCAAGTCAATCACAAATCATAGAGTATCAGTGACGGAGATCAAAATGAACCAAAACAGAGAATGGAAGACATAATTGTGGGGATCACGGCTAAGAATGATTATCAAAAGCCTAATACCCCAAATTAAAACACAATTAAAGGAAAATCTGAAGTGTTTTATCGACAGGAAACCCTCCACCGCCACAAATTGAGGCAAATTGATCCCTTTAGCTACCACGACGCCACCTGTGCCTCAAAGTATTCAATCAGAGGCCGAATTTATTGATCAGGATCAGATATTTGTCTTAGCGCAGCTAGAAAGTTACTTCTACAAGGAAACTTAATGCAAATAACATCTGCAGAGTTACTTCGATGCCACACAGAATCTCAAAAGTTAACAAAAGCTCCCACAGAGCTTAAATATTTATGTAAAATCATTTAATACAGAGGACATGTATGTAAGTTTCTTCATTGAGCCCCTCAAAGGCCAAGAAGTCATTAAGTCTGTATTAATTGTAAATTGAGATCTTTTATCATATCTCACCTCCTCATCCTTCTATATATACTTTTGCAGAAGATGAGTGAGGGGTTGGTTGCAGAACTTGGAAATATATTTGAGAAAAAACTTCTGATTGTAAATAGTGTTCATTGGCCCTTGGAGCTCTGCTTGTGATAGATTATATAGGCTAAATAGTGAAGATGATTTCTGAACTGAAACATTGGACCTGAGTATTGTAACTGGTTTGACATCAATAAACAAGCTGTTTCTTGGGATCCTGGTCTATATCACTGGTGAAGTGCTTCTTTCTTTGTTATTGTTTTCCTTTTATGTATGTCATATTGTTCACTATTCTCTGATAAAGGACAACATTTATAGAGTTAGGACCTACTGTATATCAGTAACCTTCTCTAACTGAAAGCTTTATCTCAATGTTTTCCTCTAATTTGTTTATTTAAGAATGATTTAATACAGTTTAAGCAGTTAGGAATGATGGAGTTCCCTTGTCCTACTGTTTTCTTTAAACATTGTTTCTTGAAAGTTATTTTCCTTATTTTCTTATTAAATATGACTATGGAAGATATGGTGTGCCCTGGTCCTAGTTTTTTCTCCAAAAGTAGATTCTGAAAATTTCCCTTGGTGATTGACTGAAAGCAGAATAGGTTTAAAAATACTTTATCTGATCTTAAGTTACACTTTGTTTCTCTTATGTGTTTTCATACTTTCTGAAGGTAATTATGTGGATTACTGGATTGTTTGTCAATTAAGCTGCTTTAATACAAACATTCCCAAGAAAGTTTATGGTTAGCCCTATTCTTTGTTGGTTTTAAACAGTTACTTAAGAGGCTTTTCTTGTTTGGACTGACTATAAATCCTTTGTGAAATTATTATCAGTTTCCACCATCTCCAACACTTTATTGTTTCCATTCCATCACTCTAATCTCAAATAATCTTGTGATATAGATGACTTGCCCCTTGGATCACTCTTGATGTTGTTGCTCAATTAAAGCCCTGTTATGACTCCATAGCCCAATGGAATAAAAACCAGCGTTATATCTATCTTTTTAGCCTAAGCTATTCTATTCACTTGCAACTTCTCACCTTTGGAACTGTTTTGCATTAAAATTTTCCCCTCAAAACAGTATTCATGCTCAATCATCCAAAAACAAACAAAACCCTTGGCCTTCATAACTAGCCTAATATCATTACCCCAAACTTCAAAGACAAATCCATGTTTGCACTTATTGGAGAGATCCCTCTTCAGATTCAGGAGGGTTAGATCCTAGAATCCCAAAGTTGGTTGAAACGATGTTGCTTCTGCAGTTTTAGTTTTACCAATCCGCTAAAATTACAGATCCCTAACATTTTTGGCGACTTCGCTGGGGAACTGAACCCAAAATAATTTTTCATCTTTATAAAACTTTAAGAGTAAAAAGCAGCCTTTTCGAGCACTACCAAGAGTGGTAATCATGGTAAAACTTGTTTGAATCAGTGACAAGCTAGGTAAGCCCTAGGATTCCCATAAGTCTTTATCTAACCTTGAAAAATTAGCTGGCTTAGCTATAAGAGTAGACTGTCTTTGTATTTTAACCATAGCAAAGTTTTGAACAAATTTAGGATATTATTAGAAACCATACAATTGAAAAATAACTCAAAAAACCTAAAAAATATTTCGGATTGGTATCCAATAAACATGGTGGTGGACCATAAAACCTTTTACCTCCTTAGGAGCTAAAAATTTCCACTTGGCGACTCCACAATCCTTATCAGACCTTAAGACTCCACTGGGAAGAACCCTCATCATTATAACATCATTCAAACTCATTTAGAGGACTGTGGGATTAATATTTGTGTAAACAGATTAGTTAACCTCTCAAATATTGTCATACCTGGTTGAACTTTTCTTGTTTATTTGGGTCTAATAACACAGCATAATGGCTCCCAGAAAGATTCACACTAGAGCCTATCCTGACCCAGACCCACCTGAAGTAGTTGATAACCTAGAAGGTATCCTTAGGAAATCTCCTAAGATTAAATTGTCAACTGTTTTCAGGCCACCCTTGAGAGCTAGTTTAGTTCCTGAAAATCTTTCAGCTCTACAACAATCTCAAGTTGACTTAGTAAATCCATTTAGAACTAGGTCTCTTGGTGATTTAGATCAGTTAGATTCTGAGTCTTCACTATCATCTTCTGAAACAAGTGAACCTCTTGGTAGCAGAGAAAAAACACCTGATTTACATTTCCGTCACAACTTAGGTGTCTCTCATCCAAGATCAGCTCATCACTCTATTCCTGGTCCATCCACTTCTGCTCACCCTACATCCATTGTTCAAACCACTCCACTTCAGCCCACTGTTCCTGTTGTTAATCCACTCCTTGTAAATCCTCCCCCATCACCTATCATGGCAGCATGGTATGCTCCCCTAGTCCTTCTTGTACCATTAATCAATCTTCCACAGTACTATCAGTCCAAAATTCCATTATATGATGCCAACAATTCTACAACTGCATCACAACATGTGGATAAGATGAATGACTATTTTGACAGAAATGAAATTGATGATGATTCTATCAAGCTTAGGTTATTTGCTCAGAGCTTAGGGGGAGAAGTGAGAAAGTGGTTCAAAGGTTTAGCCCCCCATAGTATTAATGATCTCCAAGCCTTCCATCAAACATTCTTAAAAAAATGGGAAGTAAAGAAGAACCCTCTCCAAGTCCTTTCTGACTACAAGAACCTCCATAGAAACATTGGGGAAAGTGTGCAAGCTTATTGCACTAGATTCAATAGTGTGTATAATGCACTTTCCCCGGAACTAAAACCTCCACAAGGCTCAACTTTAAACAGGTTTCCTGATGGATTTGACTCTGACATGACCTATCAGCTGAGAGAGAGAGACTTTGCAACTCTTGAAGATATGCAAAGAGGTGCTCTTTCTGTGGAAGTCAACTTAATGGAGAAGAGAGCCAGAATGAAAAATGAAAAGAGATTGTCCTTTAGAGAGGAATCCACACCTTCTACTTCCAACTCAAATATGTAGAGAATGATGGAGGAGATGATGAAAGAGATGAGAATAATTAAGAGAGCACAAGAAAATCAAAACCAAGCTGCTCCTCAAACTAGAAATCAGAACCAGAATCAGAATGTTAGAAGGAACCAACCTCCAAATAGATCTAGGGAAGATGATCAGCAGATCATTCCTCCCTTTCATCAAAACTATGTAAGCGAGGTTGAGGAAATAGATGAGATAACAGAGGAATATGGTATCAACATGCTGGAGGTATAAAATCATGACTTTGAGATTCATTATGATAGAAAACAAGGTCTATACACACCTTATGATGAAAAAAGAGATGATGATGAAAATTGTCATCAAGACATGGAAAATGTCATCATAGAGCCTCAAAGAGAATATGAACTTAGAAGTAAAACTAGTCAACAAGCCCCGAACATCAACACCTCTAAAAAATCTTCACAAAACAGCACTGCAACCAAACCTAAAGTTTTCAAACAAAAGGAGAAAACAGTGGCTGTAAATTCTGGTAAAGGAAAAGGTAAAAGCACTCAAAACAATGAAAATCAGAGTGCAGACCTTAGTAGTACTAACACTTTAGCTAGTACTCCCATGAAAACAAATTTGTCAAGTGTAAATAAAGAAAATCAGCAAGCTGATATTGCTGATAGAATGACAGCTAATAAGGCTGAAACCAGCACTTTAAAGAGTCAAATTCCTTTCAGCCTGGAGCAGGAAATTTCAAAGATCAAAATCTCTGTTCCCTTGATTGAATTAGTTGCCCAACATGTATATAGAACCAAAATTTTGAAGGCTTTGAAAATAGAAGAAAATGAGGACACAGTCAATCTTAATGATGACCAACCAGAGTTGATTTTTGGTCCTAAGATTAAAGGTAGATATCAAGAGGGACCTGTTCCTCCCTTTTATGTGAGTTTAAACGTTCATGACAAAAATTTTCACAACGCCATGCATGATTCTGGGGCTTCTCATAATTTAATGCCAAAAGCTGTAATGGAGAGCCTGGGTTTAGAAATCACCAGACCTTACAAAGACCTTTACTCCTTTGATTCCAGCAGAGTAAAATATTTAGGATTAATCAAAGACCTCTGTGTTAACTTAGCCCAAATCCCAGCCAAATGTTTACTCATGGATATTTTTGTCGCTGATGTGCCCCCAAAATATGGAATGTTATTATCAAGATCTTGGGGGGCTAAGTTACAGGGGACTATGCAAATGGACATGACCTATGTGACTATCTTTGTTTTTAATCAAACTAGAAGACTTTACAGGGAGTCCCATATGAAGTTCACAGTTACAAGTCAAGACAAACCAAAAAAATTTCCCCTGTATTCTGTAAATACAGGCCTTGATTCTTTTATTATGTTTAATGATGAAACACTTGGTGAACAAGTCACTTTATCAGGATTAATGGCCAACAGGGAGGAAGAGGAACACAATGTAGGTGTGTCTAAACAGTTTGTTGAACCTATAAAATCTAGCAAACTAAACAAAGGTCTTGAGCTACAAGACAGATGTCCCTTTCTCTTAAACATTCACAATCAAGAAAACAACCCTCAAACAAATGAAGGTCTTGGGGTATCAAAACAAATACAACTAAGTGCTGAGTTTCCACAACAACCTTTGAGCACGTTAGTTGAGGAGGATAGTAACCAGGATGAAACTAAGAAATGTCCTCTATGGAGTATGTATTTTGATGGATCTTGCACTAAGAACAATTTTGGTGCAGGTGTTTGGATTACTAACACTGAAAATAACCACACAGAAAGCATTTCCTGCAAATTAAACTTTCAATGTTCCAATAACATAGCAGAATATGAATCCCTTCTCTTAGGCTTACATCTATTGAAAAAGTTAGGAGCCAGAAGAATCAATGTGCATGGGGATTCAAAGTTAGCCATTAGGAAAGTAAATGGGGAGTATAACGCTAATCATCCCAGACTTAGGGCCTACCGAAACGATGTCATGGACCTTTTGAAAACATTTGAGGAGTCCAAACTGTCTTTTGTCCCAAGAAAAAGAAATATTGCAGCCCACAATTTAGCCTTTGCAGCTAGAACATGTTTAACACCATATAGCACCAAAGACTGCACAACTGAGATAAAATTTAGACCAGCTGTTCCTGACAATGAGAAATATTGGCAGGTGTTTGACAATGACAAACAAATAGAAGACTTCATGCAATTCAGAAATGAATTCGAACTAAACAGTTCAGACTCGAAACAGATTGCAAGGAAGAAAATTTTCTTGATGAAGAAGAAATATCTCCTCAACCTACTAATATAAAAATGTTGTAAAACAAACTTATAAACAAAACAAAATTGAATGCATAGTTAGAAACAGAGGATTTAGAAACTCTGCACTCCAAAGATGAAAGTTTGCCTAAAGGTCTGGCCCCTTTAGAAGAGTTGTTTGATTTTAACGATGTGGCAAATAAACCGAAACTGGAACCTGTAGAGACTGAAGTGGAGGAGTGTAATATAGGCAGTGAACTTAAACCCATGATGATTAAACTGTCAAAAACTTTACCAGCTCACATTAAACTTAAATACATAGAGCTGCTTAAAGAGTTTTCTGATGTTTTTGCGTGGAGTTACGAAGATCTTAAATCCTATGACACTGAAATAATACAACACAAAATTCCCCTCAAAGAAAACCAAAAACCATTCAAACAGAAACTGCTCAGAATAAACCCTGTTCAGTTGCCTTTGGTTCAGAAGGAGATCGTGAAAATGTATGAAGCTGGTATTATTGTCCCTATTAGATATTCTGAGTGGGTATCTAATATGGTGTCTGTTAGGAAGAAAACTGGAGAAATCAGGCTTTGTATAGACTTTAGAGACTTAAACAAAGCTTCATTAAAAGACTATTACCCTTTACCAAAGATGGATCACATTTTACAAAGGGTGGTAGGGTCTAGAAGAATCTCTTTGCTAGATGGCTATTCAGGGTACAATCAGATCTTAGCTCACCCTGCGAATCAATTAAAGACAACCTTTACTACACCATGGGGCACTTTTATGTATGTGAAAATGCCCTTTGTTCTAATGAATGCTGGAGCAACTTTTCAAAGAGCCATGGACATAGCATTCTCGGAGGAACTGGGCTTCTTCATCATTATCTATCTAGATTATGTCACTGTGTTTTGAAAAACAGATGAAGAGCACTTAGAACATTTGAGAAAAGTTTTCGAGAAATGCAGAAAGTTTGGAATATCTTTAAACCCTAAGAAAACACTATTTGGTCTCCAAGAAGGTAAAATTATTGGGCACATTATTTCTGAAGAGGGTATAAAGATAGATCCAAAGAGGATTGAGGCCATATTGCAAATCTCTCATCCTCGAAACATCAAAGAGTTGCAATCTTTCATTGGAAATATTAACTTTTTGAGAAGGTTCATCCCCAACTTGGTTGAGCTCCTTAGGAATATCACAAACATGTTAAAGAAGGAGCAAGGGGTAAAATGGACCTTGGAAGCAAAGGAGTCCTTTGAACTGGTGAAACAAGCGTTAACCAAAACACCGGTTCTTATAAGTCCTAATTTTTCAAAAGATTTTTATATTTTTTAATTTGCATCAGAACATACCATAGCTGCTGTCCTTTTACATAAAAATCCACGAGGACAAGAGCAGCCTATTGCATTATTTAGCAAGGCATTGAAGGATGCCCCTTTGAAGTATAACATTATGGAAAAGCAAGCTTTTGCTTTGGTTAAAGCTTTGAAAGACTTCAGAGTGTACATCCTTCACTCACACATCATTGCCTTTGTCCCAAACTCAGTTGTTAAAGACATTCTAACACAGGAACCAGATGGTAAGAGAGGTAAGTGGATTGCTATTATGCTTGAGTATGATTTAGAGATAAAACCCACTAAGCTCATCAAAGGCCAAGGTCTAGCTAGATTAATGGCTGAACCCAACTGTGAAGTTCTTGATATTAATATGATTAATGCTTTGGATGACCAAGAATAATTCTCAACTCCTATAGTTGAAGATCATTTTATGAATTCTCCTTGGTATGCTGATATTATTTATGTTTTGCTTAAATTGAATACACTTCCTGGTTTGACAAAAACAAAGGCAAGATTCCTCAAATTGAAAGCTGTAAACTATTTCATTATTGATAGATGTCTTTACTGGAAAAATTCAAGTGTTGTATTGCTTAAATGTTTTCCTGAGTTTGATGCAGAGAAGGTTAAGTACGAGTTCCATGAAGGAGAGTGTGGAGGTAATTTATACTGGAGAACAATAGCCAACAAAATTTTTAGGGCTGGTTTCTATTGGCCTACTCTTTTTATTGATATCCACAAGATGATCATAGCCTGTCATAAATGCCAACTTTTTGAAGGCAAAAGAAAACTGCTACCCCTTCCTCTGCATCCCATCATTGTTCAAGCCCCATTTCAACAATGGGGACTTGAATTCATAGGATATATCCATCCACCATCTTTTTCCCAGCATATATGGATTCTCACTGCCACAATCTATTTCACTAAGTGGATAGAAGCCATACCTTATAGACAGGCCACTGATTCAGTTATCATAAAATTCATGGAGACTAACATTCTCTCCAGGTTTGGCTGTCCTACCAAGATTATAATTGATGATGCAGCAGCATTTGGATCAAAGAAAGTGGTTGAGTTCTATCATAAATATCACATAACATTGGGGCATTCCATGGCCTATTACCCTCAAGGTAATGGACTTGCAGAATCCTCAAACAAAAGCTTAGTGAACATAATCAAGAAACTGTTGGAGGAAAATAAGAAGTCTTGGCACACAAAGCTAGTTCATGCACTTTGGGCTGACAGATTGACTTTGAAGAAATCCATTGGTATGTCACCTTTCCAGCTTGTGTACGGTACTGATGCAATTTTTCCAAACAACCTTGGTGTTCCATTGATGAAGCTGATTCAAGAGTTACAGATTGAAGAAAATGACATGATCAGAAGAGTGAACCAGACCATTCATCTTCAGCAAACCAGAGAGGAAGTGTATAGCAAAGCATTGCAGAAACATGACAGCATTAAAAAGCTTTTTGACAGAAGAACAAAGGCTATCAATTTCAAGATTGGGGACAAAGTTATAAAGTGGGATTTAAGAAAGGAAGAGAAGGTCAAGCATGGAAAATTTGACCACTTATGGCTTGGCCCTTACTCTATTCACTCAGCTGCTGGTAACAATGCATTTTTCTTACAAGAGTTGAATGGAGTAGAATTGTTTGGAGGTCCTGTCAATGGAAGGATGCTTAAGCATTACTTCTCTTGATCCATGTTATGTTCCAAAAGCCTTTTTATCTTTTTTCCACTATAAATATTTCATCCACCATTGCATTCAAAGTTGTAAAAGTCAAAAAATACAAAAACAATGAAAATAAAGAAAAGAGAGCAGATTGTGAAAACAAGAAAGGTATAGCTCCATACCAAAAAAGAGAAACAAATTCTGAAAGTGTGCAAGCTTAAATGCCACTCCTGAAAAACACACTTCTAGTTAGTCAAACAGCCTAATCTAGTTAGTTTTAAATTTTTTGCTGATAGGATAGTGAATTTGATTTTCCAAACTGTTTAATCTTGGCTTATCAGTAGATAGGTTAGGATAGAAATGAAAGGTTCAAACATGTTCAAAACCTGAACCTAAGTTTCCAAAAAGAGATGACTCAAATATGTTTCTTTTTCTGAGTCAAAAACATGTAAATTTGGTTCTAATTAACTCAAAATCTGAACCAGAGAACAAAGAAAGAATAGCTCAAACAAAATTCAAAATAGAGCTATGAAAAGAGAAGGCAGTTCTTTGAACTTTCAGATCTTAGGCCTTCCATTTTAATTTAAATTTTTGCAAAATAAATGTCTATGTGCAGCTTGTTTTTATGCCATAGATCACAGCAAGTTAAAAAACTTAATCTTGACTTTACTATTTTTAAATTTATGTTTTAGAATTTAGAGAATAAAATCTTTTGGACAGTTTAATCCCAACAGTTTGATAGAATAGGTAGAGAATCATATGGGCTCAACTGTTTAATCTGATTCCATGGAGAAATACGGAGTAGAAATAGATTAGATTTCCTGCTTTCAAAAGAATAAAATGTTGTAAAAAGAGTTTGCCAATCCAAGTGCACTCTAATAAAGAAAAAATGTTAGATCAGTAGGATTGGGTAGGTAGAAAGTTTGTATTGATGAAGATCCATTATTTTTATGGTTGCTAATATGTTTTCAGAGAAAGTCATCTCAGCAAAGGAAAAGTAGCCCAATGGATCAGGCACAGGTTAGCCTCCTAGAAAACATAATGGATGTGACATAGGTCAGCCTCCCAGAGAATGCAGGTCCAAAGTTCTTGATGCCTTCAAGAAGGCATCATCCCCAAGTGGAGCCACTGTTAGCCAACTATAAAATTTGTTATACCAAATGCTAGCTAAAAAAATTTTGAGCCTTCAAGGAACAAATTTCATTGCTAAAAATTGTTGGCTCTTGAAGACTCTTGAAGGCCTCATGCCTATCCTCTGTCCAGTCTTCACTGCTGTTCCCATTTTACACTTAGAAATCCTGCTGATTTCCAAGCCAAAATACTATTGCAAGCACATTTTCCTCCCTTCCCTTCTTCCAAAACTAACCTCAGTTTCTATCCCTCCATCTCCCATGAAAAATTCCTCATTTACATTTTTTCCTTTTCCCCTTCATGAAAATCCACCTTTAAAAGGTTTAAAACCTACTTTTAAACCTTATCCGAACCCTCAATTCCCCTTGAAAATCATTAAAAAAATATTAAAAACCCACATTTTGGACTTAAGCCCTCGGGCCAAGTCTTTATCCCCTCCTCTTAAAAACCTCGGTCACATTTTTTCCATATGCCCCACGGCCCCGCAATCGGGCGCCAAGCCATTTTTTAATTATTCCCGCCGAAGTGTAAAAAATTTGGTTATATATATAAAACCTCTGTTTATATTATTTTCCTGACGTTTTATTATTTTATTAAATTTTCCACCGGTACAAGTTTTAAATCGTTCCGCACCGTCGATCTGATCTGAAGATCGGACGGTGCGGAGTTCGTCTCCCAGTGGTCCCCACATTCCACTAACCCATCCCAAAACCACGTGGTTTTCATCGCACCGCCTTTGCCCCGATCGCTAGCAATTCCATACATCGTGTGACACGCATCCTGTGTACTTTTTCAAAACCGCTTGCTCATCGCACGTTATTGTTCGTACGTGGATGCCCAACGATATTGCCGTACGCCGTCCGATCTGGGGCGGGCCATCCAACGGCTATCGCTCGTCGAAGATGCCTGATAGTTAACTGGGCTACAGCGCGCCATCCAGTTAATCTCCGCTGTCGACCTGATCTGCAGATCGACGGTCCATATTCCATCGCCCTGATTTCGTTGCCCAGTCAACGATTCTCCGTTTTTTACTTTCCCCTTTTCTCCCGACCGTCGATCTCTGCGCGATCGACGACTCTAATTCAATCTTTCTTCCGCCTTCTTTGATCAATCCTGACCATTGGACGATGCCATCCAATCTCCGTGCCTCCTCCACATGCCTCTGTAGAAGTAAACCTATATATGCTGGATTTTATAATAAATTGTTTGTATTTTGCAGCGTTTCGAGGTTTTTATCGCCATTTTTCGAGGAAAATTCGAAGGCGGAGGATGAAGATCTTCCCGCCTTCGATTCACCAAAAAAAATCATCACAGGGTTTTGAATCCACATTTATCAATGATCTACGAAGGCATTGATGCCTTTCAAATCCTGCACAACCCTGCACATCAGCAAAAACACAACAAGTCAATCACAAATCACAGAGTATCAGTGACGGAGCTCAAAATGAACCAGAACAGAGGATGGAAGACATAATTGTGGGGATCATGGCTAAGAATGATTATCAAAAGCCTAATCCCTCAAATTAAAACACAATTAAAGGAAAATCTGAAGTGTTTTATCAACAGGAAACCCTCCACCGCCACAAATTGAGGCAAATTGATCCCTCTAGCTACCACGATGCCACCTGTGCCTCAAAGTATTCAATCAGAGGCCGAATTTATTGATCAGGATCAGATATTTGTCTCAGCGCAGCCAGAAAGTTACTTCTGCAAGGAAACTTAATGCAAAGAACATTTGCAGAGTTACTTCGACGCCACAAAGAGCCTCAAAAGTCAACAAAAGCTCCCACAGAGCTTAAATCTCTATGTAAAATCATTTAATACAGAGGACATGTATGTAAGTTTCTTCATTGATCCCCTCAAAGGCCTAGAAGTCATTAAGTCTGTATTAATTATAAATTGATATCTTTTATCAGATCTCACCTCCTCATCCTTCTATATATACTTCTGTAGAAGATGAGTGAGGGGTTGTTTGCAGAACTTGGAATATATATTTGAGAAAAAACTTCTGATTGTAAATAGTATTCACTAGCCCTTGGAGCTCTACTTGTGATAGATTATATAGGCTGAATAGTGAAGATGATTGTTGAACTGAAACATTGGACCTGAGTACTGTAACTGGTTTGACATCAATAAACAAGTTGTTTCTTTGGATCCTAGTCTATATCACTGGTGAAGTGCTTCTTTCTTTGTTATTGTTTTCCTTTTATGTATGTCATATTGTTCACTATTCTCTGATAAAGGACATCATTTATAGAGTTAGGACCTACTGTATATCAGTAAGCTTCTCTAACTGAAAGCTTTATCTCAATGTTTTCCTCTAATTTGTTTATTTAAGAATGATTTAATACAGTTTAAGCAGTTAGGAATGTTGGAGTTCCCTCATCCTATTGTTTGTTTTAAACATTGTTTCTTGAAATTTATTTTCCTTATTTTCTTATTAAAGATGACTATGGAAGATATGGTGTGCCCTGGTCCTAGTTTTTTCTCCAAAAGCAGATTCTGAAAGTTTCCCTTGGTGATTGACTGAAAGTAGAATAGGTTTAAAAGTAATTTATCTGATCTTAAGTTACACTTTGTTTCTCTTATGTGTTTTCATACTTTCTGAAGGTAATTATGTGGATTACTGGATTGTTTGTCAATTAAGCTGCTTTAATACAAACTTGCCCAAGAAAGTTTATGGTTAGCCCTGTTCTTGGTTGGTTTTAAATAGTTACTTAAGAGGATTTTCTTGTTTGGACTGACTATAAATCCTTTGTGAAATTATTATCAGTTTCCACCATCTCCAACACTTTATTGTTTCCATTACATCACTCTAATCTCAAATAATCTTGTGATATAGATGACTTTCCCCTTGGATCACTCTTGATGTTGTTGCTCAATTAAAGCCCTGTTATGACCCCATAGCCCAATGGACTAAAAACCAGCGTTATATCTATCTTTTTAGCCTAAGATATTCTATTCACTTGCAACTTGTCACCTTTGGAACTGTTTTGCATTTAGAACTTTCCCCTCAAAACAATATTCATGCTCAATCATCCAAAAACAAGAAAAACCCTTGGCCTTCATAACTAGCCTAATATCATTACCCCAAACTTCAAAGACAAATCCATCTTTTCACTTATTGGAGAGATCCCTCTCTGGATTCAGGAGGGCTAGATCCTAGAATCCCAAAGTTGGTTGAAACGATGTTGCTTCTGCAGTTTTAGTTTTACCAATCCGCTAAAATTACAGATCCCTAACACGGCCACAACCAAATCAAAGAGATGCTATGATGTTTAAGAGGAAATAATTAATAAATAATCTTGAAATATATATTTAGGTTACATGTATTAAACCATTTTCATATATGACAATACCAAGGATAAATAAATTAGGATAGTATTCCTTTCTGCTACACAAAAAATTGCCCAAAAATCATCCAGAATTTGGAAAACACTCAACATGATAGAGGGCTAAACTTATTTGGACCGAATTGGCCTAGGCATCTGGATAATATTCATAATTATAATGTAAAAAAATAATAATTACATAAGACATTAAGTACTCAAAACATGTCATTAGGAAAATAAACAAACCCATGACAAATTCCCTTTCTATTGAGCGTCCTAGCCAAATGGAAAAAACTTGAAATATCTTTGTTATTAGTAATATATGATTATAAAGAAGGAAAAACTCCAAATAATTTTAAGGAAATAGGGTACAAGGGTGGGAATCTAAATTTACTTGGACGAAGACATGACTGAAACCTCGCTACTATCATAAAACAAAAAGGATTTTTATTAGTAACCTAATTTCAATAAAAAGTGAAGGGGAATTATCAAAATTTATAGGGTTTGAGGAGAAAAGAAAAGAAAAAAATAAGAACATATCTGGGTGACTTGAGAAGAAGTAAAATTCAAGCCATTGAGCATAGTAGATGAAATTTGTGATAGAGAGGGGAAAGGAAGATCACTACAAATTTTATGAAAAATAAGTCAAATTAACTTAATCTAGAAGTTGTAAACCTTAAGAGTAAGAAAAGAAGTTGTAAACCTTAGGAGTAAGAAAAGAATTAGTGGTCGAAGGAGAAAATTATTTAATAAAAATAATAATTTAAGAAAATAACCATATAAAGAACCAAATATTATAATTATCACATGGAGCGCAAGATTTTTCCACTATTGGTATCAATTGGCACAACATCAAGAGAATAACCCTCCTTTCTTATAGGCACAACATCAAGAGAATAACCCTCCTTTCTTATAGAGATTTAAGATAATAGTTTTTTCAACCATAAGGGAAAGCCTTGGTATCAAAATTTCCTCATATATGTATAGCTTCACTCATAGGAAATGGGTGTGCAAATGATAGAGGAAACGAACAAGGGGGAGGAGAGTAGTTAACCTAAGTATCGAGTAATAAAACCCTACCTTTGGATTCACCAAATAAATATTAATTGTGCACGTCCTTCCACCACATGATCAAGGATGGGTTTCCTTGAGTTTTTAGGACATGTGGCCTCTCTCATGTGAATAGTATGCTAATGGAGATCACCTTGGTAACCCTGGAATATACAACAGGAAAACCTAACGTAATATAAACTGTTTATAAATCAATTCTAACCACATATAGTATATGACTTTCTACGTATTAAGAATTCAATTGAATATGGGTATATTATGGGAATTGATATGTAAAAAAATACTTATGATAATGTCCTATCATTATCAAATAAGAACATTCATTCCTAGACAAAAGAGTCTATTAAATTAAAACTGTAGAAATTATCTAAGGGGAATCAATCTAATATTTTAATGTTCTAAAACAAAAACACTGAACCCTTCTACAATATGCAGAAACAAAATTATGATTTCATAATCATATAACATGAGAGAGAAAGAAATTATCAATCACACAACAAAATAAGTATCTCGGGAAATAAAATGATCAAAAACCCTCTATATTTATATTGCATAAGTTCAAGGTCATGAAACAATACGATACTATAAATTTACTAAGAAACCTCTGCACTCTATTGACTGTCTCACTTTGATCTAGGAAAAATCAATCAAATAATTAACCAATTCTCAACCTATGTCTGACCAACCTTAACCATGCATTCTTGGATGAATTATGGCCCTATTAAATAGGAAATTCCAAAGAATTGATTACGAAATTTCTTCAGGAAATCCTGATGAATTCATACATGACTTGTACAATTTTCTAATTATACATCTGATAGTTATCTTCCCTTTAACCTCAAACTCAACTGGGCCTTTCTTAGAACTGACAAGCAAAAACTATTTATAGTGAATTATTAGTTAATTGATTGATCGCTAGTTGTGAATTAAATGAGATTTAATTCACTGGACCTTTCACTAGCTCATCTCTCAGTTAGAAATAGTTCAATTGATTTTAACTTAATTAATTGATTTAACCAGGGAAAATTTTAGGGCCTAATTTTCCATGCTTTTTCAAAAAAAAAAAGATTCGCCAATTTCCATTTTTTTAAAAAATTGATTCACCCAAATTTTATAGTGTAAAATTATTTAACCCCAAAAATCACCAGAATTTTATATATACTAATATAAAATAACTAGAAACCTAAATATTTTTACAAAAATATCATAGAAAATTTTACAATATACATATTGGGGACTAGTAAGATTTGCCAAGGTTTCTAAACTTTAAGATAAACTCCCATCCTTAAAAGTTTCCCTGTAGTTAAGTAATACAACTTGCAAATAACTATAACTAGACCCCCTAAAATCATGGGATAACTCTACATGCCTCCTCTCTGGCCCTCAACTTGAATTTCCAAATCTAACCAAGTCTTCCTAACCCAATTAACAAATATAAGTTGTCATGAGATGAAATTACAATTTATCTTCCAATTTAATTAAGGGAAAATTAAATTAGAAGCCCCCTTTGGGTGCCATTTCTTGTGCCATTTCAACACTCTCTCTCAACGAGAAAGGGATTATCTTCTACTATGATCCTGTCTATGTGGAACTTGATTTTTCTTCTTTCCAATGTCTTTTTCAATATGTTTCCATCCTGCTCCTCCATGGGAATGTAATCTAATGACATAATCTACCTTTGTGCATAATCTATGAGATGGTGATACCAAATATCAATATGCTTGGACTTTTCATGAAAAACTGGATTAACCGAGAGTTTGATGGAACTATGGTTATCACAATGTATCTTCGTCGGATCCATTTTTCAACCAAAGAAACTAGAAAGTATCTTCCTCATCCAGATGGCCTCACATGCTACATTGTTGGCCATCATGTACAATGCCTCTGCTAAACTGAGTGCAATTGATCTTTGTTTCCTGATGTACTAGGAAACTGCTACTAATCCTATGTTGAAGATGCCCTCTCATGTGCTCTTCATGTCGGATGGAACCCCTGCCCAATCTGCATCGGTGAAGCCTTGAAGCTTCACTCCGTTTTTCCATTTGTAGCATATCCCATACTCTATAGTGACTGTAAATACTGTGGTGAAAATTCCATGTAATAAAGTTAAAATAATAACCATGGTTTATGGGAAACATATTCCAAGCTAAATGTTGGGCAAAACATCCTAGTGAGGGTGTTCACATGGTTTATTATAGCTAAGGAAATTGACAAAGGATATGGCTAGGAATTATAGAGGAAAAAATTATTTTTGGCACATTTATTTATGAAAATAATGGAAATTGGGAGAAAACGGAGGTAAAAGGTCATAGGTTTCATGTGAGGAGGAAAATGAAGAAAAATAATGGAAAATGAAGAAATTAGAGGCCTTTTCTATAAAAAAGCTTCTGAGGATTAGTTGGTATCTTTTATCAGTCCATATTTGGAGCTCTATCATTATTCTCTCTCTCTCTGAGTCTCAGATACTTAGAGTTTTCTTGGAGCACTCTTGGAGAGTGTGGATACTTAGTGATTTCGAGCAAGAAGGAAAAGGAAGAGCAAGAAAGCGCAAGTGGACATTGGGATCAATAGCTACGATGGGATTTTATTGAAGGTACCCAGTTGCATGTATGTTTTCATAACTAGTTTTGGCATGCATGGCATATTCATGTGGATTTCATAGCCTTTCCATTTCCTAGACAACCATGGTATTGTGGGTTTATTTCCATTGTTTTTTTTTTGGTTGTTTCTAATGATTCCTTTAGCTTTGGGTTGATTTATTTTTTCCTAGAAGCCTTGGTTGGACAAACACTTTGAAATCATGATAGAAAAGTGTGGGTTGAGTTACTAATCCTGGAAGGCTTGGTTGGAAAAATTCTCTAGAAGCCCTGTAATAGTTGAGGTTGATTTACTAGTCCTAGAAGCTCTGGTTGGAAAAAACACTCTGGAGCCCTGGAACAAATCGGATATATATCAATTAATGATGGTTAGTGATGTTCGACTGTGATATGGAATCACTGGTTTGGGGTTGAGAAAGTTTGATTTTTCGAGCCCTGGTTTGGTGTTGATTGATGTGTTTGATAAAGTCCCACATTCATGCTTGGAATATGGTATGAGGGTGATTGACGGAAGTGAGACTTGGCTCAATCAATCTATGGTATGGTGGAACGTGGAAGTCCCATCTTTGTTTGGTTTCTACATTCATTAATGAATATCTCATTCCTTTGGTATTCAATATGAAAATGTACTAGTTTATATGTGGATTTTATTGCTATTATACCCATCGTATTTTTGTTGTTATTATCCTAGTTATATGCAGGTTTTCGATCAGTGATGATGTATGGATCTATCCATGTTTTTACCTGTAATTGTATACACAATGTATCTATGGTCAAATATATTGTATTGTATCTTATTATGTAGGGGAGAATGCTTCTTATCCATTCTCAGATAAGAAAGATACCCCTTTGTTTAAATCTTCTCTTTATACCTTTAGATGTAATGTTTGTGACATGTTTGAAAAAATTCCTGTCATGGATGGACGGTGTCAGATGATTTCATGATGATGTGATTTCTTTCATGTCATTTTTATAATTTTATTTATCCTCTCCTAAATTTTCAGAAAGTTCTGGGAAGTGAATTGGCCTCAGGGGCTAAAAATGTGGCACAAATCCCATATTCATAGGCACAAAATTGATTGTTTGGGACCCTGACCGCTACCTTATTATGGAATTCCCATAGCCAAGGGTTGATAGCTGCTCCGTTTCCCTTAAATTCTAGTGGATAAGGCTAAAAAGGGTCAAAAATTAGTTCCCCTTCAGGGAAGAGAGACTTAGAAGGTTGGGTTGCCTCCTAGGGATGTCAATGGTGTTGTGTAGGGTTTGTTTTTCATGTGAGTGTCGGTTCCAGTCCCTCAAAGACATCTATGAGTTTGAATCTCATATTAGTAGCCTCTCATCACATGTTTACCATGGATAGATGGTTACTTGGGTAGATGTGGGAAGAGGGTGTTACAGAATGGTATAAGAGCATGGTTTAAACCTTGGACTAGATGAACAATGTCTTGGTCATGATTTTTTTGATTGCTCATGTGTTTCTTAGACCTATTGTGTATTTTTTTGTGCATCCATGTTGTTTTGGACATGGTGGCGGTGGTGTCACCATGGGAGGGTTGATGGTGTTGTTGTCAACATGTGGTCATGTGTGTGTGACTGATTATGTGTTGTTCACGTTTGTGTATTGTGCATGCACATTATATTGCATATTTTTTCATGTTGTATATGCATTTATCATGTATGCTAAGTCACGTATTGGTCAATATTTTGTAATGTCTGTGTATGCTTTCTTGTGCGATGGTATATGTTGAAAATGCATTGGTCATTCATGCTTGGTTACATGTCGTTTATGCTTGTGTATGGTCCATGCTTGTGATGTGGGTGGTCAAGTTGCATTGGTATGGTTATGCATTAGGTCATGTTGTATAATTGGTATGGTTATGTATCCATGACTGAAATCCCACTAGACTGATGTTTATGCACTAATATAACTTGTGTTATGAGTTTATATGCTATTATGATTATGTATATACATGTATTTAGCTAATTAGTTGATTCTATGGGATGTATCCTCCCCAAATTACATTAAGGCACGTTGGTTTATTTATGAACTGGTTTAGCTTACATATTCTAAATTGTAGGAAGAAATAAAACATGAATAGAAGAATGGTAAACTACATAGATTATCCTTATGATTCATATGATCAACATGGTGTAAGGAATTCACCTGATTTGGCAGATACACTGAGAGGAATAAATGAATAAATAAGTAGTTGTAAGGAAGACAATGATAAACTTATACAGGCGGAAAAGAAATTAGACGTTAATGCAACCATCCTTCAAAGTTTGTCACAGTTGCATAAACATGGGCCACTTAGGATCAGCTATGGGTAGGAGGATGGGACCAATGGAGCATATGGTAGTAGGTCTCCCGGTGGTGACAGGTCTGATGGGGATAAAATGGTTAAATATGGAAGATTGTTGGACACTATGGATAGGAGAGGTGGTGGACACAAGTATCATTGTATTTCGGGTTCAGATAGGCATCATGATAGTCATCATTATCATCCTTACAGGTCGAGTGTCACGGGATATTTTCTGGATGAGTTTAAAAATGAAAAACCACCTACATTTGACAGAGAGATGAAGAAACCACAGGATGTAGAAGCATGGTTACTTGTCATGAATAATTTTTTTACATATTACATGATTACACAAAAAATATCAAAGCTCGGATAGCCACATTTAGCCTTAGAGGTAGATTAGACTTTTAGTGGGAAGATGTGAAGAACTTCCGAGATATTTCTAAGGAGGAGTTGACTTGGAGTGAGTTAGAAAGGATATTTTGGAAGAAGTATCTATTAGAGAGATACTACGATGACAAGGAAAAGGAATTTTATGAGCTAAAGACGGGTTCCATGACAAACGAGGAGTATAATAGGAGGCTTTTAGAATTACTGAGATTGTGCCTTACCTCAAGGAGGATAAGGCCAAGATCCAAATATTTATTAGTGGGTTTCCGATTGCATTCAGATTTAGGATTGAGTTCGATGAGCCCAGATCATTGGAGGAGGCCATCCGAAAACTCAAGAATTGTTATGAAAAATCAAAGTGCAGATAAAAAACCAAGGTGTATTGGAGAGGTAATGATAAGAATAAAGGAAAATGGGACAATAAGTGAACAGAGACTCAATATACAAGTAACAAGGAGAATGTTTCTACACCTAAGAATCTCAATACATATGGTAGAGGACATGGATTTTGATTCGAGGAGTAGAAAAAGGATGAAGGCTAGAAGCCCATACCATGTTGGACTTGTGGCAAAGATCATCGTAGGAGATATTTTCCACAACATCAGGGTGGTAGGTGATAAATATACAGTGCACATGAGGCACAAGAAGTGAGAGATGTTGAGCATAGCATTCCTCATATTTACACAACTATGTAAAACATGCAAGAAGATCATCAAGCTTCTATCATTGACTTGGACGATAAGATTTTTGATCAAGTTCTTTCTATTTTGATTGACCCTATATCTAACTATAGTTATATCAATCATGACCTGGTGGATAAGTGTGGTTTGAGTAATGAAACGCATGTAGAAGAATGGTTAGTGCAGGTGGCCATAGGTATGAAGAAAAGAGTTCACCATTGGGTAAGAGCTTGTGCATTTGAGTTAAATGGTATGCCTAAAGCAATGCACTCGAACATATTTCAATTAGAATATTAATATTCTCTTGGGTATGGATTGGCAATATCTTCACAGGACTAAGGTATATTGATATGAAAAAGCTATTGAGTTATTGGATGAAAATGGGGAACCAATAATCTTGCATGGAAAGAAGAAAGAAACATCAGTTTGGATGGTGACAACTATGCAGGCCAAACATGGTTGCATGAAAGGGTGTTTTCTATTTGCAGTTCATATCTCTAGTGAAAAAGGTAAGGAGGTTGAGGATGTATATGCGATTAACATGTATCCAATTTTACAATAGTTACAGGATATGTTTCCATCACATATTTTAAAGTTTCCACCGCATAGGGAAGTAGACTTTTCTATTGATTTGATGCTTGGGGAAGCTACAACATCAAAGGAACCTTACATGATGAGTACACTAGAGTTGGTAGAATTGAAATTTCAATTGAAGGAAATTTTGGACAAAGGGTACATTAGGCCAAGTGTATCACCGGGGTGCACTAGTGTTGTTCGTGAAGAAGAAATATGGCACACTTAGAGTATGCATTGGCTATAGGAAGTTTAACAAAGTGACCATCAAGAACATGTACCCATTACCAAGGATGGATGATTTTCTCGATGAGCTAAAGGGGGCAGGAATTTTATCTAAGATCGACTTGAGATCAGGCTACCATCAGGTATGCATCAAAGAGTAGGACATCTATAGGACCACCTCTAGAACCATGTATGGGCATTATGAGTTTGTTATAGTTCCATTCGGTTTTACTAATGCCCCAACTACATTTATGTGTTTGATGAAGAATGTGTTGCATCCTTATTTAGAAAAGTTTGTGATTGTGTTTATTATGACATATTGGTGTATTCTAAAAATGAGGAAGATCATGTCCGGAAGTTGGCAGCAATACTGAGGTTGTTGAGAGAGCATCAGTTGTATGCTAAGCTCAACAAATGAAGTTTCTTCCAGACCAAGGTTCACTACTTGAGACATGTTGACTCCAAGGAGGAAATTACAGTAGATCCAGAAAATATAAGGGCCATCCTATATTGGGTAACTCCTAAGAGTGTATATGAGGTGAGATCATTCATGGGATTGGAAAGTTATTATATAAGGTTCATCAAGAACTAATCATAGGTTTATTACATATTACACTATCACAGAGGAAAGGTAAGAAGTTATATTCGATAGAAGAGTGTGAGGCCAATTTTGAGCAACTTAAGAAGTTGTTGACACATGCTCCACTCTTAAATATTGCAGATCGAGATAAGGAGTTTGTAGTGTGTAAAAATTCTTGCAAGAGAGGAATTGGTGGAGTCCTTATGCAGGATGGAAATTTAGTGTGCTATGAATCACGAAAGCTGAATCAGCATGAGAAGAACTACCTGACACATGATCTTGAGCTAGCAATGCTTATACATGCACTGAAGATGTGGATTAACTATCTTCTTGGCAGGTGGTTTGTACTTATGATTGATCACATCAGGTTGAGGTACTTTTTTTATCAGCCGAATCTAAACAGTAGGCATGATAGATGGCTGGCCATGATTAGTGACTTTGACTTCGAGATCAGGTACATCAAGGGAAACAAAAACGGGGTCGTAGATGCTCTTAGCAGAAAGGTACAGGTAAATCACATAGCAATTATTAGCTCATATGGGACATACTTATAGGATAAGATCTTGCAGGGAGGTCTGTTGGATCTCTTATATATGGAGATTGTGTGCAAGTTTCAGCAGAGTACAAGTACATGTGTTGTTATAGGTACAGGTGTTGGAAAAGGTATAGGTACAGGTGTTGTTACAGACACATGTATTGGTACAGGTACATCTATTGGTACAAGTATAGGTAAAAAAAGTAGTATAGGTATAGGTACAAGTGGTAGTATAGGTGTAGGTACATTTACAGGTAGTGGTACATGTATAGGTACCGGTACAAGTGCATGCGTAAAGGATTTGGACTACCATCTCACAACAGAGGGATTGGTAATATTTAGAGACAATATATATGTATTGGAAAACAATGAGCTCAAGAAGGTGATCTTAGGGGAGTTTCATGCAAAACCGTATTGGGTCACCCGGGCTACCAGAAGACTTTGATTGTTGTGAAAAAATTCTATTATTGGTCGAATCTAAAGAGGGATGTTGTATATTTTGTAGCCAAATGTTTGGATTTTCAGATGGTTAAGGTAGCACATAAACATCTAGGTCTACTGCTATATCCGATTGCAATTCCAGAGTGGAAATGGTGTTGGTGTTATGATGTAATATGTTGTCCTTGATGGAAAACTATTCTTTGAAGATGTAAACTTGATGTATCTATAGGCTAGTTCAGATGTGATCGAGAAAGGAATACCAGTCAGTGATAAAGGAATGAAGAAGGTAAAGTTTCAAGAAATATACACAGGTTTGATAAAGGGAAGTTGCGTATACTCGTAGGTTAAATGAAGCCAAGTCGTGTATATATCCAAAATTTTTGTATACACAGTTTTGGTGAAGGAAATTCGTGTATACACGCGAGTACAAAGAAGAAAAGTCATGTATGAGTTGGTGCAATACTTTTAACAATACAAAGGGTCTTTACCATGGTATTAGCCCACAATATTGAGTGCAATAATGATTATTTGATCGCGTCCAAGAATATCGCCGGTACTTGTGCGGTTTTGGCTCATGGTATTGGCTAAGGATCAAACAACATAGGGAGGAGAAGATCATAGTACAAGGGTGTGAATGTGAATGAGAAGTGAATGAATACTTTAGTCTAAAGTATATATGCATGGATTGGGTTATATTCAATAGATAGATCTGATATTTTGATGCACTCCTGTATACAATAATGGATCGGAATATCTAGACCTGAAATGACTATGTATTTTCATGATATATTTATGAGTTGTTTAGATATATGTTCTCAGGATGCATAATTGTTGAAGTAAATGATATTATCTGAGAAATTTTTCTACTTTGAAGTGTTGCATAGTCCTATAATATTTACAAATCTATACCATTTTTTGTCATAGTGAAAGTGCATATACCTATGGGTTCGTTTCAGCAAAGATGCATATGGAAGATAGGGTTCTTTCTGAATAATTCTAAAGAAAATGTCTTATAATTTCTGTTGTGTTTCTGTTGTCTGTCAATGAAGTATTCATGTAGATTTGGATTATTTGAATATTTTTTATACTGCTAATTGATTATTTATAAATATTATTAGTGACTGGTTGATTGAGAATAATTTTTGTTGCTGACTGAATAAGGGTTCTGTAAATCTAAAAAAGTATGCCTGAATTTCTTTGATATGTTCCAAGTCTGATTAGATCTCTAATTTCAGTATATCAATATCTATATGTAGGTTGCTCCACAGAAAAGCACGCTTACACACAGGTTATCGCAAGTGAAGTAGCATATACAATTTTTTTTATGAATGATTAGGGTTGAAGTTGATTCTGCATGTTAATACAAAAGTCTGGGTTTAATGATGTTATCTAGTTATAGTGATATCACGGTTTTGTTTGAATATTGATTGAAGGTTATTAGTGTTGATCTACAAATTGTGTTTTGTTGAAGCTCTTCGATCCAGTGTGAAAATTTATGAAACGTGGTCTGGAGTGGTTCTGAGGTTTGAAGCCTTCAGTGTGGAAGTAGAAGATTCCTGCCAATAGAAGTTGGTGATTAGTTCAGGGGGTTGAAACTCCCTTCTAGTAGTGGCTGGTAAATGAGATCAGGGGGTTGGAGCTCCCTTCCAGTAGTAGCTGGTAAATGAGATCAGGGGGTTGGAGCTCCCTTCCAGTAGTAGCCGAAGAATGAGAGAAGGATGCAAGCTTATATAGGTGTGTGCCTCCATACTAATATGAGTCCGCATTAGTAAAAAATTGTAAGACGTTTTATATATAATAAATATTGAAGACAAAGACGACAACAACGGTGGTTTTCTCCCGATTTGGGTTTCCACCTTAATATTGGTGTTCACGTGTGATGCCTTTGTGTGATGATTTATTTTTCTATTATTGCAAATGTTTAATTCTTAAATGTATGATGCATAACTGGTGAATTGGGCTTAGTAAAGTTTCTGAAGTTTGATCTAAACATTAAGTTATCTGGGTATACACATGTTTCATTTGAGAGAGCCTTGTGCATACAGTAGTTGGATTAATTAGAGTCACATATAGAAATCAGTAAAGAAAATAAAATATTGTGTGTAGTGCTAATACTTATTCATCCCCCCCCTTCTTAGTATTTTTCCCAACAGTTGGTATCAGAGCAGGTCCTTCTGAAGAATCTTAATAGCTATAAGGAAGATCATCCAAGATGAGCAATCAATATGGAACAACATCTATCAGACCACCACACTTCAACAAAAAAAATATAATCTTTTGGAATAGAAGAACAAGATCCTATCTTCAGTATGTTGGAGAAAATGTTTGGGAAATTGTTGAAGGTGGTTAACAAGATCCAGCTACAGTTCCCACAGATCCAACAACAAGGAAGAACTATGAAACTAATGCAAACTCTATCAATGCACTCTTGGGAATCCTAACCAAATCACAATTTGTCAAGGTCATGAAGTTAAATACAACAAAGGAGATATGGGGCAAAATAATTCTAAGCTATGAAGGCAATGCCAAGGTAAAAATTACTAAACTCCAATCTCTCAGAATTCAATATGAAATTCTCAAAATGCATAATGATGAAAGTATTTCTAGTTTATTTTGAGTCTATATGAGATCGTAAATTGTATGATAAATCTAGGTGAAGACATAAGAGACACAACTTTAGTAGAGAAAATATTAAGATCTCTAACTCGTAAATTCGAGTCAAAAGTGTCTTCTATTCAAGAGGAGCAGGATCTGCAGACTCTTACTATTGTTCAACTTCATGGGATCTGATTTTTTTTGAAATGAGGAAAGGAGGTCCGTCTAAAGTCAAAGAAGTTGATTTTAGAGCTACTGCAAAAGTAAAGGACAAGGAAGAACAAAAAGAATCAGGGTATGTATTAGAAGAAGATGAGGTAAATTTTGTAAAGAAAATTCAACTTGGTACTGGAAGGTTCAGAGGTAAGCTTTGTTTCAAATGTTTTTCTTGTGGAAGAGTGGATCATTATGCTGCTAAATGTCCTCATAAAGATAATCATGATAAGGGAAAGGATTTAGAAAAAGGTAATAGGAGACGATTTGTCAATAAAAATAGTTATTATACTCATGAATATAGTGATGGATTTTCAAATAATGAAGAAGGAGAATCTGATGAAGACCATAGACTAATGGCATTTGAACAGGAAACTAGTGTGCCTAAAGTTAATTTTATGGACTCTTTAGAAGAAAACAATTTTCTTGACAAAATCACTCAACTAAAACTATGCTTGAAGAGAACAAAATAGCCATACATAATTTAAAGAATCAACTCATAGAAAAGGAGAAGCACAATGAGAAATTAGAATGTGAAATAGTAAGTCTAAGAATGGAACTTGAGAAAGTAAAAATTATAGATCTTAAATTTGCTAAAGGATATGAAACCTTAGATGAAATTATCAAATTTCAATGCTCTCCTCTTGTGAAGACAGGTCTTGGATATATTGGTGAATCTTCTCAGTCGGAAAAATCCTCAACTACAAGCTATCTAAATGCAGCAAAAGTAAGCCCACAAAGTTCACCACTTAGCAAAAGAACAAAGAAAATACTTAGGTAAAGCATAACCATTTGATTTAAAGGGTGAACAATAATAGAAGTATCTGTCAAAAGGTAAACAAAGCTGTAAGTTTCTATGATAGAAAAAAAATCTTCTTTAATGGACAATGTTTTTCATGTCATAATTTTGGTCAAAAAGTTGCTCAATGTGTTGCATAAAAAACCATCATGACCAGAGAAGCAAGAAAGCAAATAAATGAGACAGGAATAAAGAAGAATACCTATAACAAATTTTCTCCTCTTCAAGATGAAATTGAATGTTCATTTTTCAATAAATTTGGACATGAAGAACCTGAATGCATGAGAAAACTATAGCCAAAAGAACAAATATCATCAAGTTCTAAGGTATGTCAAAGGAAGGAATTACAATTCGAGAACCACGTCATAACTTTGTTTTCAAAAGGAGAAGAAAACAAATGGTACATTGATAGTGAATGTTCAAAACACATGACAGGTGACAAAGAAAAACTTATTTCATAAAATGCATTAGAAAAGGAAAATAATGTTACTTTTGGAAACGACTCCCCTGCTATCATTAAGGGTAAAGTATTTGTTTTTCTAAAAAAAAAGGTTAAAGCTAACAATTTTATGTACATTGATGGATCAAAGCATAACTCATTGATTGTTAGTCAAATTTTTTACCAAGGAAATGAAGTTTTCTTCCGATCAAAGGAGTGTGTGCTTCACGAACATGACACCGGAAAGACCGTAATAAAAGGAAAAAGAACAACAAGAAATATGTATATATTGAAAGGTGGCCAAGAACAATGTTCTCTAGGAAAATATACAAAAAATTGGTTATGGCACAGAAGATTGTGATATCTTAGCTTTTATCAAATAATAAAATCAAGAAGGCTCAAAGATGTTCGTGATCTACCCAACATTACTTTACCAGAAAGTACCATATGAAGTCATGCCAATTTGGTAACAAAACCAAGGTTCAATTTAATGCCAAAGAAGGATTAGCAAGTAAGCCTCTTGAACTTATACATACTGATTTGCGTGGACTTGTAGGGAAAAATTCACCTCATGGAGAACAATACTATATCTTATTCATTGATGACTTTTTTAGAATGTGTTGGATCGGTTTATTGAAACATAATGATGAAGCATTTGAAAAATTTAACGTCTTCAAAGCTTTAGTTTAAAATGAATTAGATATAAAAATGAAGTTTCTTAGATCTGACCGATAAGGAGAATACATATCAAATGAATTATTTTATTTCTGTGAACAATATGGAATTAAAATACAATTTTCTATAGCTAGAACTCTACAACAAAATGGTGTGGTAGAAAGAATGAGTAGAACATTTCAGAAAATGGCTTGTGCTATGCTTGATGAATCTGGGACTCAGGACACCTTTTGGGGTGAAGCTTCTCATAGTACAATAATATTCTCATCAAGGCTCATGTTCATGTAAATAGTGATAAAACTCCTTATGAACTTTGGTATGGTGATACTCCCACTGTGAAGCACTTTAAAGTTTTTGGAAGAAAATGTTATATAAAAAATAATGATGAAAAAATTGGTAAGTTTGAACCTAGAATGAATGAAGGAATACTTCTTGGTTACTCTTTTATAAGTAAAGCATACAAATGCTATAATAAGAGACTTCAGAATATTGTTGAATGTATTGATGTTGTGATTGATGAATCTCTCGCAGCTCCCAAAAGGGAAATAACAACAAACGAGGATGATGATGATGAATGTTTTCCCTCATCAAATAAAAATAATATAGAAGAAGAACTTAATGAAGCATTAGAAGAAGATACATCAGAAAGAGAAAATTCTCCATCCAGGTTTGTTCAAAAGAATCATCCAGAATCTCAAATTTTGGGAGAAAAGGAATCAGGGGTACAAACAAGAAGAAAAATTGCAGGATATCCTAGTTATCTAGCACTATTATCCACCATTGAACCACAAAATGTAAATCAAGCTAGTAAATATGAATGTTGGATTAAGGCCATGAATGAAGAACTAGATCAAATTGAAAAGAATAATACTTTAGAATTGGTTCCAAGACCTGATGATAAAAATGTTATTGGAACAAAGTGGATATTCAAAAATAAGTTAAATGAAAATGGAGATGTAATTAGAAACAAAGCTAGACTTGTTTGTAAACGCTATGCTAAAAAACAAGGTATAGACTTTGAAGAAACATTTGCACCAGCAGCTAGACTTGAAGCCATAAGAATGTTTCTTGAATTTTCAAGTTTTCAACAATTCAAGGTTTATCAAATGGATGTGAAATCTGCTTTCCTTAATGGTGATCTGGAAGAAGAAGTTTATATAGAACAAACAGAATGATTTATTATGGGAAATGGTGAAAAAATTGTTTGAAAACTTAAAAAGGCCATATATGGTCTAAAATAAGTCCCACGGGCATGGTACTACCATCTTGACAAATATCTTCAACAACAAGGTTTCACAAAAGGATCTGCATGCAGTAACTTATACACAAAAATTGAGGATGATAAACTGTTAATTATTGTTGTTTATGTTGATGACATCATTTTTGGGAGTAATGAAGAATCCATGAGTAAAAATTTTTCTTTTGTTATGCAGCAGGAATTTGAAATGTATTTACTTTGGGAACTAACATATTTTCTTGGATACAAGTGCAACAAGCAAAAGATGGCATATTTCTCTCACAAGAAAAATATCTCAAGAAAAATATGAAGAAGTATGAGATGGAAGACTGAAAACCTATCAGAACTCCAATGGTGACCTGATGTAACCTTAGTTATCATGATGATTCTTCCATGGTAAATCGGCCAGAGTATATATCTATGATTGGAAGTATGCTTTATCTAATAGGGAATAGACCAGATAACATGCATGTAGTTGGGATTGTTGGATGATTCCAAGACAATCCAAAGGAGTCATATATTTAGGTTGTAAAAATAATATTCAAAAATCTACAAGGAGCTCAAGATTTTGGTCTATGGTATCCCAATAATGTTTATCTTATTCTTCATGCTTATAGAGAAGCAGACTGGGATGGAAATGTTGATGGCCGGAAAAGAACTATTGGAGGCGCATTTTATATGGGACCCCGATTAGTATCCTGGTTCAAAAAGAAACAAGGTTCCATTGCCTTATCTACAACAGAAGTAGAATATGTGGCTTCTACATCATGTTGCACACAAATTATTTGGATGATGTAGACATTACAAGATATTCAAATTAAATGTTCTCCTCCCATATCCATCCTATGTAAGAATACAAGTGCCCTGAGTATCTCAAACAATTCTGCTATGCATTCCAAAACCAAGCACATTCCTATCAAGTAATTTTTTTACGAGAAAAAGTGCTTGAGAAAAAGGTTAAATTTGGAGTATGTTCCCTCCAAAGAACAAGTTGCTCACATATTTACTTAACCTCTTCCCAGAGAAGCATTTGAATATCTCAAACAAAATATGGGAGTTGTCTCTGCCTCATTTATCTGATCAGTTTGATTTGAGAAGATTAAATTCGATACAGAGGTTTCATGATGCATAGTCACGTATATACGTGAGTTTCTCTCTATACAGTCACATTTGGATCCTTTTGTCATAGAATTGATGGGTTAGCCTTCAAGAACTGTCTTCATCATGTTGCTGACTTATATGATTTGGTGATGATGGGTAAAACTGCGATTATGGTTTTTCAAGCTACATTTTATTATTTTATATCTGCTTGATGAATATTCTTTGATGAATTGGTTGTTGAAAATGTTCAGGATGCATAGGTTTAGGGGGAGCATTAGCCTTTCTGGATATAATGCATTGTTGGCATTTTGTTGGTTGCTGAAGTGTGTTTGATGATTTCCCTCTATTGAGGTATTTGGTCTTGGTTATAAAGTCATACCTGTAACTTGATGTAAGGGTCATGTTGAGACCTATGATGTAAATATTGTCATATTCAATCATGTAGGGAATTTTTCAAATTTGTAAACCCACTTGGTTGGGTGCTTGAGTAGAAAATATAAATCCACTTGGTTGGGTATTTGAGTCAAATATGTAACCCCACTTGGTTGGGTGATTGTTGTATGTATGTGTCCTTGGTGATAGGAAAGGTTATAGAGTCTTTAAAAAATGTTTTGAAGCTTCAACATGTGTTCACGGGGAGTATGGTCCATATAGTGTAGCACGGATCTCAACGTTCTTGTATTGGTTCTCCCTTTTACCTTGATGAAAAAGGGGGAGAGTAACTTTGTGTTTGAATACTACGTATGACTGATGTGTCTAACAGGTATCTACAACTTGTGATGATCAAAACACCAACATGGTTTCCATCAAGTCCAAAGGCGGAGATTGTTGGCATTATGATGTAATATGTTGTCCTTGATGGAAACCTATTTGTTGAAGATGAAAAATTGATGTATCTACAAGTGAGTTTAGATGTGACAGAGAAAGGAATAACAGTCACTGAAAGAGGAATGATGAAGGTAAAGTTTCAAAAAATATATGCAGGTTTGATGAAGGGAAGCTGCGTACACTCGCAGGTTCAATGAAGCTAAGTCATGTATATATCCATAAATTGTCTATACACAATTTTAATGAAGAAAATTTGCGTATACACATGGGTACATAGAATAAAATTCATTTATGAGTTAGGACACTACTTTTAACAATAAAAAGGGTCTTTACCGTGGTATTATCCCACCATATTGAGCACAGTAGCATCTATTTGATTCTGTCCAAGAATACCACCGACACTTGTGTGGTTTTGGCTCATGGTATTGGCTAAGGCTCAAACTATATAAGGAGGAGAAGATCATAGTACAAGGGTGTGAATGTGAATGAGAAGTGAATGAATACTTCAGTTTGAAGTATATCTGCATGGATTGGGATATATTCAATAGATATCTATGATATTTTTATGCATTCATGTATAAAATAATGGATCAGGATCTCTAGACCTGAAATCACTAGCTATTTGCATGATATTTTTATGAATTTTTTAGATCTATGGTCTGGTGCATAATTGTTGAAGTAAATAATATGATCTGAGCAAGTTTGATGCTTTGAAGTGTTGTGCAGTCATGCAATATTTACAGATCTATACGCTGGTTCATCACGGTGAAAGCGCATATACCTGTGGGTTCATTTCAGCAAAGGCATGTATGGAGGATAGGGTTATTTCTAAATAATTCGGAAGAAAATGTCTGATCATTTTTGTTGTGTTTCTGCTATTTTTCAATGAAGTATTTGTGTAGATATGGATTTTTTGAATATTTTTTATACTGCTAATTGATTATGTATAAAGATGATCAGTGACTGGTTTATTGAGAATGATGGGTGCTGCTGACTAAATAAGGGTTTTGTAAATCTGAAAAAGTGTGCATGGATGTCTTTAATCTGTTCTGAGTCTAATGATATCTCTAATTTTAGTATATAAATATCTATACGCATGTTTCTCCATAGAAAAGTGCCTATACATGCAGGTTATTGTAAGTGAAGCAACGTATACAATTTATTTTATGAATGATCGGGGTTGAAGTTGATTCTGTATGTTAATACAAAATTCAAGGTTTTATGATGTGATATAACTGTTCTAGGTGTGTATTAACTGTAACCAAAAGCCTTCTACAAGTGTGTGCCTGCATACTAATATGATTCTCAATCATTATAACATTGTAAGAAGTTTTTTATATAATAAATATTGAAGACAAAGACGACGACAGTGGTAGTTTTCCCCCGACTTGGGTTTCCACCTTAAATCTTGGTGTTCATGTGTGATGCCTTTGTGTGATAATTTATTCTGTTATTAATGCACATGTTTACTGCTTAAATGTCTGATGCATAAATGATGAACTGGGCTAAGTAAACTTTCTAAAGATTTATCTGAACATTAAGTTATCTGGGTATACACATGTTTCATTTGAGCAAGCCACATGCATACTCTAGTTGTATTAATTAGAGTCGCATATAGAAATCAGTAAAGAAAATAAAATATTGTGTGCAGTGCTAATACCGATTCACACCCCCCTCTTAGTATTTTTCCCAACAAATGGGAGGTCATTTCCATGGATTTCATTACAAGTTTTCCCATGACAATTAAATAACATGATTCCAGCATGGTTTTGATGGACAAGTTGAAAAAATTTGCACATTTCATACTAGTGAATAATACATACTCAACTAGTGGTGTAGCACAAGTTTTTATTAGAGACATAGTCAGATTGGATGGTGTTCTGAAGAATATTGTGTCTGACAGGGATGCAAATATCACTTCCATGCTTTGGAAGGAGTTGTTTGCTTGTTTGGACAACGAGTTGGCCTTGATCATATCTTATCATCCATAGACAGATGGAAATACTAAGAGGGTATATATGATATTAGAAGATATGTTAACGATGTATGTGATGCATCAACAATGCAAGTGGGAAGAGTATCTTCCACTAGTAGAGTTTGAATACAAAAAAATGTATTAGAAGTCATTGATGATGAATCCATTTGAGGCATTGTATGGGTGGAGTTGCAACACACCTATCAGTTGGAGTGATCCATTTAACAGGGTACTGATTGGACCATATATGTTGGCAGAAATGGAACAGAAAATGCAGGTGATTAGGAAGAACTTGAAAGTAGCGTAGGATAGGAAGAAGAGTTATGTAGATAGAAACATGTTTCTCAAGGTGTTTCAGGTTGGAGATAAGGTGTACTTGTGTGTTAAGCCTAAGAAGAGCTCCTTGCGTATTGGATCATGTGCCAAGATGGCACCATGATTTTGTGGACCCTTTAGGATCATTAACAGGATCAGATCGGTGGCCAATCGACTTGCACTGCCTTCCATAGTGAAATTCCAAGATTTTTTTCATATACTGTTGCTTAAGAAATATGTTAAATAGTCTTATCATGTTATTTACTAGTCTATATTTCAGGTGGTGCTAGAAGGAGAGTTCCAGCAGGAACTACAGTAAATTTTGCAGAAAAATACGCTCATGCTCCAGAATCAAGAAATCGTGTAGGTTAAAGTGAAATGGAAGCAATTGGGGCTCGATGAATCTACATCGAAGATGGAAGATTAGATGCGAGCCATGTATCCTTCCTTGTTTACCTATTGAGGTAAATCAGTTTTGGTGTGATGTTGGTTTGTGTTTAGCATATATTTTGGTGATGTTTTGATTTATGTTTTGGTGTGATGGTTGAATGTATGTACATATGTATATGGATGTAAATACTACCATGAGCTATTTTATAAAGCTCCAATAAGAGGTATGGTGTCATGTCATTATAGTTTTCATGCTGTTATGATTTCATGTTGGTTTTCTTTTCAGCAGGGTGATCATGGTAAATACTACATCAAGTTATGTTATAAAGCTCCATGGAAAGTATTTTTTATTTTTCAGCTTCATTGCTGCAGTATATGTGTGATTGGACACTGAGGAAGCTATCCCCCAAGGGGCAAGGTTCTGTAACAAAACTAGTGAAAATTCCATGTAATAAAGTTAAAATAATAACCACGGTTTATGGGACACTTATTCCAAGCCGAATTTTGGGGAAAACATCCTAGTGCAGGTGTTCACATTGTTTATTATGGCTAAGGATATTGGAAAACACTATGACTAAGGAATTAAAGAGGAAAAAGGTATTTTTGGCACATTTATTTATGAAAATAATGGAAATTAGGAGAAAGGGGAGGTAAAAGGTCACATGTTGCATGTGAGGAAAAAAAATGAAGGAAAATAATGGAAAATGAAGAAAATAGAGGCCTCTGCTATAAAAAGGCTTATGTGGAGCAGTTGGTACCGTTTGTGAGTGTTTTTTGGAGCTCTCTCATTATTCTCTCTCTCTCATACTCTTGGATACTTAGAGTTTTCTTGGATCACTATTGGAGAATGTGGATACTTAGTGATTTGGAGCAAGAAGGGAAAGGAAGAGCAGGAAAGTGCAGGTGGACATCGGGATTAGAATCTATAGTGGGATCAAGTACTACAACAAGATTTTATTGCAGGTACTGAGTTGCATGTATGTTTTCCTCACTAGTTTTGGCATGCATGTTGTATGCATGTGGATTTTATAGCCTTTCCATTTCTTGGACATCTGTGGTGTTGTGGGTTTATTTCCATTGTTTGTTTTTTGGTTGTTTCTTTTGATTCCTTTAGTTGTGGGTTGAATTATTAGTTCCTGGAATCCTTCGTTGGACAAATGATCTAGAAGCCTAATGCAAAAATATGGGTTGGGTTACTAGTCCTGGAAGTCTTGGTTGGAAAAACACTTTGGAAGCCCTAGGTGAGTTGAGTTACTATTCCTGGATGCCTTGGTTGGAAAAATGCTCTGGAAGCCTTGTAACAGTTTGGGTTAAGTTACTAGTCCTGGAATACCTAGTTGGAACAAACACCCTGGATTTGTGGAATAGATTGGATAGAGATCAATATGTGATGGTTAGTGATGTCTGACTATGAAGTGGAATCTGTTAGTCTCCTGTATTCTAAAGTATCACTAGATGACTATGTATTTTCTACAGTCTGCTGAAAATAATATTCCCTGACTATCATTTATTTTCAGAAATCTCATTCCCTTCATTATCTTCATTTAACCCATCCATTTTCCCTCATTTTACCTTTTCCAAACACCCTCATACCCTGAAATCTCATTTTTAACCCTAAATCCCTTGTTTTAACCCCTTTTCCTACCTAAAACCCCACTCCCATTGATAAAATCCTCTCCCCTTCATTCATTCCCCTTATTCCATTAAAGCAATGTAAAAAACCCATTTTTTACATAATTTTAAAAATTAATTTAATTTATTTGGGACCCACTCTTTTAAAATAGACCATGTTTATTTAAAAAACCCGACCCCTTATATGTGTTTAACCCCTGCTTTAAAAACTTACCCTCCATGCCCATATAACCCTGGCCCCACCTTATATTAAGCACCTTTGATTTAATACTTAGCCCAAGCCCCACATTGCTATTTTCCGAATCATTTCAAATCCAAAACCCACCTCTCAAACCTACCCACAGTCCACTCATCGCTCGACCACCGTCAGATCCTCGCCTTCCGATCCGTCGGCCACCAAGAGTTTTCACAGCTCAAAGCGCCCGGGGTTTAAAACCTTTGGGAACTTGCGAAATGGGTGGTTTTCATGCCCCTCCTTTCCTCCATGCATTGCTCCAACGTTGTATCGCATCCCCGTGATATATACCGGCTAATCACCTATGCACTGTGCGAAAACCACAAAACCGCTCCTGCGTCATAACATGAAACCACTGACCCCATTCAAACATGTTGAAACCCTGTGTTTCTGCGATAAACCCCAAACCTCTGTGTTAACCCCTACAACGTCTCCAAAAACCTGGAAACCCATAGCTAAACGTAGAAACCAAAAGCCACCATTTTCTAGACTCTGTCCGTAGATTTCCCGAAGTCCTCAAGGGTGTATTGCCTCCCTGCGGAGCTGATGTTTTCATTAATAAATTGTTTTTATTTTACAGGTGATCGATGTATCGGAAAGGGAAATAATCATATTGTGGTTCTAAATTCCAAAAAATTGTTTAAGCTAGGCTCTCTGGGTGATGATCCAGAATATTTGTTCATCCGAGGATTAGGAGCGTAGGAATGATCCGAAGCAACAATGGATCTTGATCCATGAGGATCATATGATTACTACGGAGGCAACATGTTTTCCTCAAAATAACATGGTAAGGGAAAAAGGAGAACTTCATAGTGACTGCGTAGGCAAAGGTGAAGACAAGTAAATAACACAATTAAATAACAATAACAATTAAAAAATTCACCATGACAGTGAAATGTAAAGGAATAAAAAGATCAGTTAAAGGTTAAAGTTAGAAAATAGAATTAAGGAAAAAATAGAGTTAAGACAAAGATACAGACAATGATAGCTTGAAGGTTAAAAGGAAAATCAGAGATTAAATGACAAATAAAAAGAAAATCAATGAAGAAGACAGAGCCAAATGACAAGGCCATTCAACATTTAATTCTTCCCAAATCACACTGGCCACCTACAACCAAAATTTTTCTTTTAATAAAGGTAGCTACAGTTAATACTATAGTCAGAGATATTTTAGTGTCTACTCAAAATTTATTGTAAAAGTTGATGTTAAAGGAAAATAGTCAAAAATGTCTTGAAGTTGGCTCAGTAGTTAAGTTGAAATTTATTATTACAGTGAGTCAGTCAGAGATATTTTGGCATTGGGCCTTGCATGGTCTCAATTTTCAAACATCATTTACTATATTGTAAATACAAATCTATCACCCTAGGTTGGGGCAACCTTCTCATCTGCAATTAAATACTACATGTATTGTTCATTATTATCGTTGGTTGGTTGTTTGGTTGGCTGCTATGTCAGATTTTGATCAAGAATCTGAGTTGCAAAGATTATTGCACTAGAGCATTGTAACTATTTTGAGCTAGATATCAGTAATACAAGCATGTTCACAGGATTCTTGAGCTATGTTAATGGTGATGTTATCCCTCTTTGTCAATGTTTTATCCTGTTTTTTCCATATTCTACATCAATTTCTCTGATAATATAACATAAATTTTAGATTGAGATATGTTGTTTGACACCTTAACTCTGTATGTTACTATTATCTTTATGTTTTCATCTGCAAAGTCTAGCTACATAATTCAGGGGTGTACTTCTCTTTAGTTTCACCTAGCTTGTTGCCTTGAGGTTTTCTTATTAAAGTTTAGCTAAATAATTCAGGGGTTTCCTGCTCTTTAGTTCCTTTTAAATTGTTATCTTATATGCCTTCTTTTAAGTTTGGTTAAATAATTCAGGGGTATATTGCTCTTTAGTTTCACTAAACTATTATCTTGAATGTTTTCTCTATCTAAAAGTATAGCTAAAGAATTCAGGGTTGTTTTTGTGAAACCAGCTCCAGAAAGAGAAGAAAATAGATATCAATGCCGCATCCTAGTGGGGCCATAATGTAATCCTAGCTGACCTAACAATAATAATTTAAGGGCACAATAATAACAATATGGGGGTTACAAGGGTACAATAATAACAATAAGGGGGTTACACTAACAACAATAAGGCACTATACTAGTAATATAGGCACCTAACATGCGCCTCTCCTTCAACAAAGTTTTGTCCTCAACGCTTGAGTAGCTCTGGGTGCTTCTGTATAAAATTATCATCCTCCCATGTAGAATCTTTAGTGGGTAAGTTCTTACACTTGATGAGATACTCTGAAATTGATCGATTCCATAGCTGTTGAGTTCTTGTTTCCGTGACCGCTTCAGGTTCCAATATGATTTTTCCTTCCTCATCAAGTTCTGGAAATATTGTTTGAACTGGAAGATTTTCACCTATAACCTTCATTAAGCATGAAACATGGAAAATTGGATGCACTCGTGAAGAAGCTGGAAGCTCCAATTTGTATGCCATAGTACAAATATTTTGCAACACCTTGTAAGGACCATAGTACTTTGGCGATAATTTATTATCCTTCTTAGCTTGCTTGAGAGACATTTGTTTGTATAGTTGTAGCCATAAAAATACCGAGTCTCCTACATCAAAACTTCTCTCGCTGCGATGTTGATATGCCTGTTGTTTTATTCGATTTTGTGCCAAATTCAGGTTATCCTTTAAGAGTTGGAGAACTTCTTGTTGATGCTCGATGTGATCTTCCACTGCTTGAACCTTCGAATTTTCCCTTAAAGATGATGTGATGGATGGTGGATGATATCCATAAATTGCCATAAATGGGGTCATTTTTGCTGCAGTATGGAAGGAAGTGTTATACCACCATTCAGCGAGAGGTAACCACTTGACCCATTGTGTTTGTTTATCAGATACAAAACAACGAAGATATCCTTCCGAACATTTATTTACTATCTCAGTTTGACCATCAGATTGAGGATGATAAGATGAGCTATGAGCTAATTGAGTACCCAAACAAGAAAATAACTCCGTCCAAAAATTTCCAGTAAAAATGGGATCTCTGTCGCTCACAATAACCCTTGGGATTCCATGTAGCTTTTGAATTCTGTCCATAAATGTAGTGGCAACTGTACTTGCTTTAAATGGATGAGATAATGCACAAAAGTGTGCATACTTGGTAAGTCTATCAACTACCACCATGATGACACTCTTTCCTTTGGACTTAGGTAAACCCGTGATAAAATCCATTGAAATCTCCTCCCAACGTTGACTTGGAATGGATAAAGGTTGTAGAAGTCCTGGGGTCTTAATTGTTTCCACTTTATTCTGCTGGCAAACCAAACATTCCGCCACAAACTTTTGAATATCATATTTAAGGCCATCCCAAAAAAATTCTTTCTTCACCATGTGGTAAGTTTTTAAAAATCCTGAGTGTCCTCCTAAAGGAGAAGTGTGCAATTCCAAAAGAATCTTTTGTTTTAGTTGGGAATTCTTACAAAGATATAAGCGATCTTTGTACCATAAGGAATCATTTTTCCAACTAAATGTATCAGATGTACTAGGATCTTGCTTCAAATTTTGAATGAGTGTCCATACATCTTTGTCCTTCTTCCATTCATCTCTTGCTTCGGTTATCCAATCTGGTTGGATAATAGAAATGGCACAAAGCAATGCTTCCACCTCTTCATTCTTTCTTGAGAGTGCATCTGCAACAACATTTAGCTTCCCTTTTTGTATATTATTTCAAAGTCATAACCCAACATCTTTGTGACCCATTTTTGCTGCTCTTCTGAAGATAGTCTTTGTTCCAAAAAGTGTTTAAGATTATCATGATCAATTTTTACCTTGAAGTGTCTTCCCATTAGGTAAGTTCTCCATTTCTTTAGTGCATCTGCAACAACATTTAGCTTCCTTTTTTTGTAGATTATTTCAAAGTCATAACCCAACATCTTTGTGACCCATTTTTGCTGCTCTTCTGAAGATAGTCTTTGTTCCAAAAAGTGTTTAAGACTATCATGATCAGTTTTTACCTTGAAGTGTCTTCCATTAGGTAAGTTCTCCATTTCTTTAGTGCATGCAATATTGCTAACATTTCCTTCTCATAAATAGGTTTCTGTAAATACTTTCCTTTGATTGGACGACTTTCAAAAGCAATGGGTCTTCCTTCCTGCATTAAAACAACACCAATTCCATTTCCTGAGGCATCACATTCCACAATAAAGGTTTTTGTGAAGTCCGGTGTAGCTAAGACCGGTGCTAGGCACATTGCCTCTTTAAGACGTTCAAAGGCCTTAGTTGCTTCAGGAGTCCATGAAAATGCATCTTTCTTCAATAATGTTGTTAGAGGTGCTGCTATTCTCCCATAATTCTTAACAAACTTGCGATAATACCCTTTTAAGCCGAGAAATCCTCGCAACTGCTTTATGGTCATGGGGACTTTCCATTCCTTAATGGCTTTAATTTGTTAGGGTCTACTTTAACACCCTCGTGAGATACAATATGACCCAGATATTCCACCTCTTGTACTCCAAAGAAACATTTGGATGTTTTTGCATATAATTGTTTCTCCTGCAATAGTTTGAGCACCCTGTCAACATGTTCATCATGATCCTTCCAAGACCTGCTGTAGATTAGTATATCATCAAAAAATACTAGCACAAATTTTCTAAGGAAGGGTTTGAAAATGGAATTCATCAACCCTTAAAATGTAGAAGGTGCATTGGTAAGGCCAAAAGGCATGACCAAAAATTCATAATGACCCTCATGAGTTTGAAATGTTGTTTTTAGAATATCTTCAGTCTTCATTCTAATTTGATGATATCCTGAACGAAGATCCAACTTGGTAAAATAAATTGCTCCATGTAATTCATCCAATAATTCATCAATCACAGAATGGGAAATTTATCTTTAATGGTGAGCTTATTGAGCTCCCTATAATCCGGACACATGCGCCATGATCCATCCTTCTTGTGTACCAATACTACAGGAGCAGAGAAAGAACTTTGACTAGGTTGAATTATACCCGCCTCTAACATTTCTGCAATCATACGTTCAATTTCTCTCTTTTGGATGTAAGGATATCTATAAGGCCCGATGTTTGGAGGAACACTTCCTGGAATCAAATGAATAGCATGATCATGATCACGAATAGGTGGGAGTCCTTTGGGAGTTTCAAACACCTTGGAATGATTGTCCAAGACTTGTTGGAGATCTGCAGAAATAGATGATTTTGATGTTGGAACTTCTAGTGAGCATAATTGTGAAATTACGCCTCGTTGTTCTTTCTTTAGAAGATTTTTCATGACATTAGAGCTTATTATCCTTCCCGGCTTCCCTTCAATACCCCGTAATTCGACTTCCTTTCCTTCTGAAAAAAATTTCAAGAAAAGTTCTTGAAAATTAAAAGTTACCATCCCCAAAGATTGTAACCATTGTACTCCTAGTACAACATCAACACCTCCCATAGGAATGGAAAGCATTGGACTATTCAATACATATTCCCCCATGGTTAGCTTGATATTATGGCATTTTCCAGAGAAATTTATAGTTCCTCCATTTGCAACCATCACTTGACATTCTGGTGCTAGGTATAAGAAACAATTCAAGTCCTTGGCTACCTTACAATGAATAAAATTATGGGTACTACCTGAATCAATCAACACTATTACCTTTTTCTTCTTGATATGTCCTTCTATCTTGAGAGTTTGAGGAGTGGTAATTCTTGCCAATGCATTACACAATATGGTCAAACTTATTTCTTCCTCTTCTTGGGTTGGTTCTTGGTGTATATCCTCTTCTTGTTCATTTTCTTCTTCCTCTTCACAATCTATGTAAAATAATTTCTTCTCAACACACTTATGACCTTTAGTGTATTTGCTATCACAACTGTAGCAAAGCCCTTTTGCTCTTTTTTCTTCCAATTGTTTTGGTGTCAACCTTGTAGGTTGTGGAAATCTAGGTGTAGCAACACTTCCTTCTTTATAGAATTGAGTGGTAGGCTTCCTTGTCGCCATAATTTTACATTCAATTTTTCTTGCCAACCCGAATGCCTTCTCCAATGAATCAGGTTCCAAAACGCGAACTTCATGTTGGATGTTATCCTTTAAAGTGCCTATGAAGAGATCAATCCCGTGTTCCTCTGGAATATCAGTTACCCTTATATTCAATTTTTGGAAGTCCTCAATGTGCTGCCCCACTAAACCCTTTTGTTTGAGATTTATCAATTGGCTAAAGAAGGTGTTGCTCTTTGTATCCTCATAATGTGCTATTATTTCCTCCGTAAAAATTGACCAAGTGACAATTTTTTTACGGGAGCAAAGCCATCGATACCATACAAATGTATTTTGTTCTAAATGTAAAGTTGCAATGAGTACCTTTTGTGTGTTTTGCACGTTATGGAGATCAAAATATTGCTCCATCTGTAGTATCCATGTTACAGGATCCTTTCCATCAAACTTCCTCATATCCATCTTTGGAATATGGTGGTTCTTCCGCCAACATTAAAGTTTATGAAATCACGATTAACATTTATTTTTTTCTCATCATGAGGTTCTTCTACTATCTTTTCACCATTAGGAAACATTTCTTGTATCAACTTTGTCAAACCTTCCATGTCTGCTTTTAGAACATTCTTCATGTTTTCCATTTTCTCATTGATCTTAGCTTCCATGTCATCCATCTTAGATTCCATGCCAGCCTCCATGCCATCAATCTTAGATTCCATGCCATCTATCTTAGATTCCACGCCTTTCTTCAAACCATCCATCTTAGTTTCTACGCCTTTCTTCAAAACTTCCATGTCATTTTTTGTTGCTCTTTGCGAGAGCGAAATTTGTTGCACTTGCTCTTGTAATTTTGATATGTCATGTTGTCATTCTTCGTCTTCATGAGTCATAGTAGAGATTTATAAAGGCTTAATGGGTGTTGAATTCTTTTTAGGGGCAATTTTAGAATCCAATACTGATATCTATTCTACAATATTCCCTTGGAATCAATTCAACTTGATTCTTCAAACAAGACTTATGCAATTCGGAAAAAAAAATACACACCTTTTACTTGCTTTTGAGGAGCTCGATATTGAAATTGAATTATCTCTATAATTGCGGATCCTAAATATCTAAAATTCAGCATTGTAGTAGCCCTCTAGAGCTTCTTTCAAATGCCAAAGGTCGGATCTGATTTGGATTCCTCAAGGAAAAGTTATGTCCAATCTCCCACAATGACCCAATTTTGGACTGGTTTAGTAGAGAGAACTTGTACGACTTGCCACGTCTCACTGTTTCCCCCTTTGGATATAAAATTGATAGGCTGAAAACTAAAGTCTGTGTGCTTACGGCCACTTTTTACATCATTCCAATCCGATGCTCAGAGAGAGAGCTATGAAGATTTTCCCACAATCACCTACTTGAGATGAAATTAAGAAGCCTCAAAAATCCCTAAATTCCACAGATCATATCTCCGAAAATATTGCGAACCAATATCTGAAATTTTGTGAAGATATTCCTCAGATTGGTGGCTTGCACTCTAAAAAGTTCAGCTTTTGAACCTTCTGTAGAAAAAATTATTATGAAAATACCACGATGACCTCGTTAGGTTAAATTCAGGAGCCTATATGATGACCTAACTGCAATGTATGTTATCTCCAAAATATTATGAACCAAGCTCAAATTTTGCGATGATGTTCCTCAAGATTTTTGCTTCACACCCTAACAATTTCAGCTTCCTCAACCTTCGTAGAAAAAATTTATAGTGACGATGACCTCTTTGGCGGGAGCTGGAAACCCCAGAATCTCAAAGCTCCGATACCAAATGTTGTAAACCACCTCCAAAAAGAGAGGAAAGAGATATCAATGCCTTAGGAAATAAGCCACTTCTAGGGGGAAACCTCCACACATTACATGAATGAAAAATTCTTGGATGATTGAAATTAAAAACCTCCTTATATATATAGGAGTCCATGGGCCCACAATGTAATCCTATCCGACCTAACAATAATAATTCAAGGGCACAATAATAACAATATGGGGGTTACAAGGGTACAATAATGGCAATAAGGGGGTTACACTAACAGTAATAAGGGACTATACTAGTAGTATAGGGACCTAACAGTTGTCCTGCTCTTTAGTATTACTGGATTATTTTCTTAAGGCTTTCTTAGTAAAGTTTAATTAAAGACTTCAGAGGTGTTCTGCTCTTTAGTTTCTCTTGAAACTGTTATCTTAAATACATTTCTTGTTGAAGTATAGTTAAAGGATTCTTAATTTCCCTTTATTTTTACTGAATTCACAAACTCGTTGCCATCTCATATTCATCTTACCTAAGAATATCCATTTGATATAGTTAGCTTTCACTATGAAAAACCTTGAAGAGTTGATATACAATTTAAACCTTTTATGACTCCATAGCACAATGTATTGATCTTCCCACATTCTATCTGTTTGACCTACAATCAATCAATCAATCAAAACAAACAACCCCAAAACTTCATAACTAACCTAAAATCAGAAAAAATAAGCATAAAGATAAATTAGTAAATCATAAACATAGAGAGAGCCCTCTCTAAGCCTATGAAGGCTAGGTCCTTGGACTCAAAAGTGGTTTGATGTGGTTCCCTACTACTTTTTCTTTCCAATATCGCAAATTACAGGGAGCCAACGTAATGGTGACCATACTGGGGAACCTGAGTTATTAAAAAGCTTAATATATCCTTAAGAACTCAGAAAAACCCACTCAAATTTACATAACTCAAGTGCCAGCCAAGACTAGTATCTGGTTTTTGATGGTGGACAATAACTAGCCTCAAGAAAGTTGAAATTATCCACTTGGTTACTCCATTGGTTTTTAGTAAACCTACAAAATCCACTAGGAAATTATTGCGAAAAGCTTAATATTATCAAAAATCAAAGAAACCCACTCAAAATTCTCCATGCCTGGGGTCTAAGTTCTGGCTTCTAGAAGAATCTGTACCAGATCCCATCCTGACCCAAATCCTCCTGCAATAGTTGAAAATATTGAGTATATATTAAGAAAAACTCCTGGGTCTAGAAGTTCAACTGTTAGCAGACCTCACAAGGCAAGTTCCTTACCTAAAAACCTTAAAGACTTGCAGGATATCCAATTTGACTCACACTTAGAACAAAGCTTATTCAGGACTAGGTCCCAAAATTGGATAACCCATATAATTTTGGACCCATCCATCTTGCAACAGAACCCTGTTATAGAAGCCTCAACCCCCATTCATACACCCACTATTCACCTTCCCCCTTTCAACCCTCCACGTCCTTTTGTCAACCCTTCACTTGTTAACCCCCCATGTTTCCCCATTCACCATCCATGGAAACCTGGTATGCCCCATTAGTCTTACCCTTACCTTTAGTACCTCTCCTACAAGACTATCAGTCCAAAATCCCCCTATTTGATGCAAGTGGTTCTACAACCGCTCAATAACATGTGGATAAAATGGATTACTCTTTTGATAGACAAGAGATAAATGATGAAACTGTTAAGATCATAATGTTTTCCCAAAGGCTGCCAAAGCTTAGGGGGAGAAGCAAGAAAATGGTTTAAAGGCCTAACCCCTAATAGTATACATGACCTCCCGGCTTTTCATCAGTTATTCCTAAATAAATGGGAATTCAAGAAAAACCCTCTCCAAATATTATCAGAATATGAAAACGTTAAGCGAAGCATTGGAGAGAGTGTCCAAGATTACTGCACTAGGCTCAACAATGTATATAATGCCCTCCCTCCTCATATAAAACCCCCACAAGGTCTGGCCCTAATCAAATTTCTAGATGGCTTTGACTCAGAGATGGCTTATCAACTAAGAGAAAGAGACCCTCTTACATTAGAAGATATGTAGAGGGGTGTAGTAAGTGTAGAAGCTAATATGATTGTCTAGAAAGCTAGAATGAAAAATGAAAAAAGAGTCACATATAGGGAAGAGGCTGTAGCCTCAGTATCTGATACTAAGATTGATGGCTTAGTAAGAACCATGGAGAGGATTATGGAAAGAATAAACATGAATGAGAGAGCTTTCCTAGAGAAAACCAAGGAGCGCCTGAAAATAGAAACTAGAACCAAAACCAAAACTTTAGGAGAAACCCCCCTCAAATAAGATAGAGAGAACAAAGCGAACCTGACCAGCAAATTAGGCCTCCCTTCCAAGAAAACTATGCTGATGAAGATGAGGGGGTGATTGAAGAACCGAAACAAAGTCAAATAAATATAATGGGAGTTAATAATGAGGATATTGGTTTCCTGCCTCAGGAAGAACAATGCATATTTGCCCCAAATGAAGAAGAATACCAAGAATCCGAGGATTATAAACAAGGATTTGAAAATTCTATCGTGGAAGTACATAAGCTATATGACCTTAGAAGCGAGAAAACCCCAAATACTTCGAAGAGAAAGAGCTTTGAAACTTATGCTAGGAAGACCCCTGAAAATGATCCTAAAAAGACAACAAAAACTTCAAAAAATGTGGTTAAGAGTTCCGATTAAACAAAAATAAAAAACAGTCTAGAAAGTAGCACTAGTAAATCAAATAGTAGCCCTAAACAAGATTATTTAACTGAGATCCCCAATACAAATCAGAAATCTGACATTGCTGCACAAAAAGTGTCTGATAAAACTGATTCAAATCTACCAAAAACACATACACCATTCAGTATTGAGAATGAAATTGCCAAGATAAAAATTTCCATACCTCTTATTGAATTAGTTAGCTAAGATGTATATAGATCCCAAGTTTTGAAAACTTTAAGCATAGGAGAAAATGTTGATTCTATAAATTTAAATCATGACAAAACTAAGCTTTTGTTTGGTCTTGAAGTAGAAGGAAAATTTCAAGAGGGAGATGTACCTCCATTTTATGTCAGTTTGAACATCCATGATAAAATTCTCCATAACACCATGTTAGATTCAGGAGCATCTCATAACCTCATGCCAAAGGTATTTATGGACAGACTAGGCCTTGAGATAATTAGACCATACAAAGACTTGTACTCATTTGACTCCAGTAGAGTTAACTTTCTAGGCCTGATCAAAGATATTTGTGTTAATCTAGCACAAATACCAGCCAAAATCCTAGTAATGGATATTGTAGTGGCTGAAATTCCCCCTAAATATGGCATGCTCCTATCACGCTCATGGGGAGCCAAAATTCAAGGCACCCTCCAAATGGACATGACCTATGCTACCATACCAATCTTTAGTGAACCAAGAATATTATATAGGGAGACTCATATGAAATACATGGTCAGCAGTCAAGAAAATCCTGATAACTCCCCTATTTATTTTGTACTCATAGACCTTGATTCATTTATCCTTTACAATGATGAAAACATTAATGAACAAGTAGAAATAAATGAACAAATAGCTGAAAAAGAAGAAGAAAAAGAAGAATAGTCATACCAAATAGGAAATGAACAAGATAATTCTGAACCTGAACCTATGTGGAGAATGAGCTTCGATGGTTCTTGTGGAAAAAATGGTTCCAGAGCAGGTGTTTGGGTACACAACACTAAGAACAATCATGCAGAGGGTCACTCCTACAAACTGAACTTTCAATGTACAAATAATATATTAGAGTGTGAGGGCCTCCTTCTAGGACTACAACTTCTAAAAAGATTAGAGGCCAAAAGGATCTCTGTCCATGGGGATTCTGAGCTAGTTATTAGGCAAGTTAAGGGAGAATATTCATCTAAAAATCCTATACTAAGAGCATACAAAAATCTACCCTTGACCTCGTAAAAGAATTCAAAGAACATGACCTTGCCTCTGTCCCTAGAAATCAAAATATCCTTTCCAATGGACTGCTACCGGCACTTGTCAACTACCTCATGCTAACAAGCAATACACAATAAAGGTTAAATATTGACCAGCAGTCCTTGATAATATAAGATATTGGCAAGTTTTTGAAGGTGACAAACAGATTGAATACTTCCTACAGTCTAAGAATGAGTTTGAATTTCCAGATTCAGATTTAGATCATGAAGAGGACTGCCCTACTAAGGAAAAAACATACAAGGATAAATCCCCTCATAATGCTGATATAAATATGTTAGCAGAAGAACACACACATGGGGCATAATTGTGTAAATATCTAGAAAAGGAAGATTTTGATGTGCTGCAGTTCAGAGATAACACCTTGCCAAAAGGACTTGTACCTCTAGAGGAACTTTTTTATTTTGATGATGTGGCTAAAAATCCAAATATGGAATCCACTGAAAACAAATGTAGAAGAGGGCAATATAGGCAGTGAGAAAGAACCTAAAATGATAAAACTGTCAAAAACATTGCCAACTCCTATAAAAGAGAAATATATTGAGCTTTTCAAAGAATTCAGTGATGTGCTTTCTTGGAGATATGAAGAATTGAAATCCCATGATACTAATATCATTCAGCACAAGATTCCACTCAAAGAGAGCTAGAAACTCTTTAAATAGAAGCTGCACAGAATAAACCATGTTCAAATGCCACTAGTTGAGAAAGAGATAAAGAAAATGTATGATGCTGGGATAATAGTCCCACTAATGTACTCAAAGTGGGTTTCAAATCTTGTATCTATGGGGAAGAAGATAGGAGAAATTAGGCTCTCCATAGACTTCAGAAATTTGAATAAAGCCTCCCTAAAGGACAACTACCCTTTACCAAAAATGGATCACATATTGCAAAGTGTAGTGGGCTCTAAAATAATATCTCTGCTTGATGGCTTTTCAGGGTACAATCAGGTGCTAGTACATCTAGATGATCAACACAAAACAACTTTCACCACTCCTTGGGGCACCTTCATGTATGTAAAAATTCCTTTTGGGTTAATGAATTCTAGAGCTACTTTCCAAAGAGAAATGGATATAGCTTTCTCAGAAGAAATAGGTTTCTTCATTGTGATGTATCTTGATTATATAACAGTCTATTCAAAAACTGATGAAGAACATCTAGCTCACTTAAGAAAGGTCTTCGAAAAATGCAGAAAGTATGGTCTGTCTTTAAATCCCAAGGAATCCTTCTTTGGCCTCCAAGAAGGGAAACTTATAGGCCACATTATATTTGAAGAAGGGATCAATATTGACCCAAATAGGATTGAGGGAATATTGCAAATCAGTCACCCAAGAAATATCAAAGAGTTGCAATATTTCATTGGAAAGATAAATTTCTTAAGAAGGTTCATACCAAACCTTGCATAACTCCTGAGAAACATCACTAACATTATCAAGAGAGAATCAATAGTCAAGTGGACCATGGAAGAAAAATAATATTTTGACTTGGTGAAGCAAGCTCTTACACAAATGCCAGTTCTGATCAGCCCCGATTTCACCAAGGATTTCTTTATATTCTCCTTTGCATTAGAACACAGTTTCTGCTATATTACTACAAAAAAATACAAAAGGACAGGAGCAGCCCATAGCATTCTTCAGCCAAGCTCTAACAGATGCACCTCTGAAATATAATATCATGGAAAAATAGGCTTTTTCCTTAGTCAAAGCACTAAAGGATTTAAGAGTCTACATTCTGCATTCACACATCATTGCATTTGTCCCACAAGACCCTGAAGGAAAAAGAGGTAAGTGGATTTCTGTCATTTTAGAATATGACCCAGAAATCAAGCCCACCAAGTTAATCAAAGGACAAGGACTGACTAAATTAATGGCTAGAACAAATTTTCAAGCACTAGACATCAATATGATTCACTCATTGGATGAACAAGAGGATATGGTGACTCCACCTATTGAAGAAGCATTTCTGAATTCACCTTGATTTTTAATCTAAATTTTCCTCCTGGTTTGTCCAAAATAAAGGCTAGATTCTTGAACTTAAAAGCTGTAAATTTTTGCATTCTAGAAAATATTTTATATTGGAAAAATTCTTGTGGTGTATTTCTTAAATGTTTTCCTGAAGAAGAAATAGATAAGATTATGCATGAATTTCATGAAGGAGAATGTGGAGGCCACCTCTTTTGGAATACCATTGTAAATAAAATACTTAGGGTTGTTTTATATAGGCCTACCCTCTTCCAAGACATCCAAAAAATGGTAGTTGCCTTTCATAAATGTTAGATTTTTTAGGGTAAAAGGAAGCTGCTACCTTTGCCATTACAACCAATCTCTGTTGAAGCTCCTTTTCAACAGTGGAGTTTAGATTTCATTGGAGAAATCCATCCTTCCTCCTCTTCCCAGCATAAATGCATCTTTATTGCAATTGACTATTTCACTAAGTGGATAGAAGCCATCCCTTCTAGGACTGCCACAGACTCAGCAATTATCAAATTTCTTGAAAATAATATTCTATCTAGATTTGGTTGTCCTAGGAAAATCATTATTGATATTGCTGCTGCCTTTAAATCCAAGAAAATGGTGGATTTTTTCCAAAGATATCACATTACTTTGGGGTACTCTACTGCATATTAACCTCAAGGTAATGGGTTGGATGAATCCTCAAATAAGAGTCTGGTGAACATCATCAAAAAGTTTCTGGAGGAAAACAAGAAATCATGGCACAACAAATTGGTACATGCACTATGGGAAGAGAGGCTAACAAACAATAAGTGAATTGATATGTCAGCCTATCAGTTAGTTTATGGAATGGATGCAGTTTTCCCAATAGCCTTGGGAGTACAAGTAATGAAGATCATTCAAGAGGTGTAGTATGAAGAGAATGATATATAAAGAATAATAAACCAAACTATTCAGTTGCAGCAAACCAGGGAAGGAGTGTACAATAGAGCACAACTATTACAGGAAAACATCAAGAAACTCTTTGACAAAAGGACCAAGGAAAATTATTTCAACATTGGAGAAAAAGTGTTGAAGTTGGATTCAAGAAGAGAGGACAAATGCAAGCATGGAAAGTTTGATAACCTAAGGAAAGACCCATACACCCTTCATTCCACAAGAGGTAATAATGCATTTTTCTTACAAGAAATGGATGGAACATAATTATTTGGAGGTCCTATCAATGGCAGGATGCTGAAGCATTATTTAATTTAAGAATCTAAGTTTAATTTTTCATCATTGTATATAACATTTCTTAAACAAAAATCTCAGAAAAATTGATACAAAAAGAAATAAAGAAAAGAAGAAAAGAGGGCAGATAAAAATAAAAAGGTAAGCCCCATACCAAAAAATGAATATTTCTGAAAGTGTGCAAGTCAAAATGGCACTAATTTTTGAAAAGGTTTTGTTCAAATCATATGGCCTAAACATGATTGTACAAATTTTGAATTTTTGCTGATAAGTTAGAAAATGAAGATTTGCCAAACTATTTAAAGTTGGCTTGTTAGTAGATAGGTATAAAAATACATTGGTTCCAAAGCCTCATCTGAACCAAAAAAGAGAAGTGAGGGATAGGTGATAAATGAAAGATTCTAGATGAAAGCCCTTAGTTTTAGTTTAATTTTTGCAAAATAATATTGTGTGCAACTTGCCCAAAAATGCCACAATTCATGATGATCAAACTTCTTAATCTTGATTCATTCATGCTTTAAATTTTAGGTTGATAGTTAGTGAATAAAAGTCTGTCAAACTGTTTAATATTAGCAGATATGTAGTTATGTAGAGAATAAAAGAGCTCATCGGTCTAATATGGGCCTTTGAAAGTTATAAGGTTAGATTTAAATAGTTTTCTTTTAAAAGAAAAATGATGTCAAGGTTCGCAAGTCTAAATGCACCAATAAGTGAAGAAAAAATGTTAAAGTAGGTAATGTGTAGGTAGAAATTGATTTGCAGGAATCATGGTTTTCATTTTTTGAAATTCACAGTCACAAAAAGTTGCAGTGGATTAACAATTATAGAATGAAAATAAGCCAAATACAAACAGGATACTGATCTACAAATGTTATTGAGACCTCCTAGAGGAGCTACCCTCCCTAGCTGGAGCCACTATTAGTCTCCTGTATTCTACAATATCATAAGATGACTGTGTATTTTCTATATTCTATTGAAAATAATATTCCCTGACTATCATTTATTTTCAGAAATCTCACTGCCTTCATTATCTTCATTTAACCTATCCATTTTCCCTCATTTTACTTTTTCCATACACCCTCATACCCTGAAATCTCATGTTTAACCCTAAATCCCTCGTTTTAACCCCTTTTCCTACCTAAAATGCCACTCCCATTGATAAAATCATCTCCCCTTCATTCATTCCCCTTATTCAATTAAAAAAATGTAAAAAAATCATTTTTTACATCGTTTTAAAAATAAATTTAATTTATTCGGGACCCACTCTTTTAAAATAGACCCTGTTTATTTAAAAAACACGACCCCTTATATCTTTTTAACCCCCACTTTAAAAACTTACCCTCTGTGTCCATATAACCTTGGCCCCACCTTATATCAAGCGCCTATGCTTTAATACTTACCTCGGGCTCCGCATTTCTATCTACCACGTCATTTCAAATCCTAGACCCACCTCTCAAACATACCCGTAGTCCACTCATCGCCTAACCACCGTTAGATCCCCGCCTTCCGATCCAATGGCCACCAAGCCTTTTCCCAGTGCAAAGTGCCTGAGATTTAAAAGCTTCGGGAACTTGCGAAATGAGCGGTTTTCACGCCCCTCCTTTCCGCCACATGTTGCCCCAACATTCTATCACATCCCCACGATATATATCGGCTAACTACCTATGTACCATGTGAAAACCATAAAACTGATACCATGTCATAACATGAAACCACTAACCCCATTCAAACATGTTGAAACCCTGTGCCTCTATGATAAACTTAGAGCCTTCGTGCTAACCCTTGCAACATCTCTAAAATCCCAGAAATCCATAGCTAAATGCAGAAACCAAAATCCACCATTGTCTGGACTCTATCCGTAGATTTCCCAAAGTCCTCAAGGGCGTATTCCCTCCCTGCAGAGTTGAAGTTTTCATTGATAATTTTATTTTATTTTATAGGTGATCGATGTATCGGAAAGGGAAATAATCATATTTTGGTTCTAAATTCCAAAAAATTGTTTAAGCTAGGCTCTTTGGGTGTGTTCCAGAAGCCTTGTTCATCTGAGGATTAGGAGCATAGGAATGATCAGGAGAAAAAATGGATCATGATTCATGAGGATCATGATTACTACGGAGGCAACAAGTTTTCTTCAAAATGACAGGGTAAAGGAAAAAGAATAATTTCACAATGACTGCATAGGCAAAGGTGAAGACAAGTAAAGAAAACAATTAAAGAAGAGTAACAGTTAAAAAATTCACCGTGACATTGAAAGGTAAAGGAATAAAAAGATGAGTCAAAGGTTAAAGTTAGAAAATAGAGTTAAGAAAAAGATACAGATAATGACAGTTTGAAGGTTAAAAGGAAAATCAAAAAGCAAATCAGCGAAGAAGACAGAGCCAAATGACAGGGCCATTAAGCATTTACTTCTTCCCAAATCACACTGGCCACCTACAACCTAAATTTTTCTTTTAATAAGGCAACTACAGTTAATACTATAGTTAGACATATTTTAGAAGCTACTTAGAATTTATTGTAAAAGTTAAAGGCAAATAGTCAAAAATATCTTAAATTTAGCTCAGTAGTTGAGTTGAAAGTTATTATTACAGTGAGACAGTCAGAGATATTTTGGCATTGGGCCTTGCATGGTCTCAATTGTAAAACATTATTTAATCTATAGTAAATACAAATCTGTCACCCTAGATTAGGGAAACATCTTTATCTGCAGTCAAATAGTGCATGTATTATTCATTATTATCATTGGTTGGTTATTTGGTTGGCTGCTAAGTTGGATTTTGATCAAGTCTCCGAGTTGCAAAGATTATAGCACTAGAGCATTGTAACTATTTTGAGCTGGACATCATTAATACAAGCACATTCACATGATTCTTGAGCTATGTTAATGGTGATGTTATCCCTCTTTGTCAATGTTTTCTCCTTTGTTTTCCATATTGTACAACAATTTCTATGATAATAGAACATAAATTTTAGATTGAGATATGTTGTTTGGGCACCTTAACTTTGTTTGTTACTATTATCTTTATGTTTTCATCTACAAAGTTTAGCTAAAGAATTCAAGGGTGTCTTGCTCTTTAGTTTCACCTAGCTTTTTGCCTTGAGGTTTTCTTAGTAAAGTTTAGCTAAAGAATTCAGGAGTGTCCTTCTCTTTATTTCCTTTTAATCTGTTATCTTATAGGCCTTCTTTGAATTTTGGTTAAAGAATTCAGGGGTGTCCTGCTCTTTAATTTCACTGAACTGTTATCTTGAATGTTTTCTCTATCTGAAAGTATAGCTAAAGAATTTAGGGGTGTCTAGCTCTTTAGTATTACTAGATTTTTGTCTTAAGGCTTTCTTAGTAATGTTTAATTAAAGAATTCAAAGGTGTTCTGCTCTTTAGTTTCTCTTGAAATTGTTATCTTAAAGACGTTTCTTGTTGAAGTATAGTTAAAGGATTTTTAATTTCCCTTTAGTTTTACTGAATTCACAAACTTGTTGACATCTCATATTCATTTTACCTAAGAATATCCATTTGATATAATTAGCTTGCCATATGAAAAACCTTGAAGTGTTGATATAAAATTTAAACCTCTTATGAATCCATAACCCAATGGATTAACTTTCCGACCTAAAATCAATCAATTAATCAGTAAATAAAAAAAAAACAACCCCAAAACTTCATAACTAGCCTAAAATAATAAAACATAAGCATAAAGATAAATCAGTAAATCATAAACATAGATAGAGCCCTCTCTGAGCCCACGAAGGCTAGGTCCTTGGACTCCAAAGTGGTTTGATGTGGTTCCCTGCTACTTGTTCTTGCCAATATTGCAAATTACAGGGAGCCAACAGAATCATTGGTTTGGGGTTGAGACCATTTTTTCTCTGGAGCCTGGGTTTGGTGTTAATTGATGTCTTTGATAAAGGCCCACATTCATGCTTGGAATATGGCACGGGGGTGATTGGATGAAGTGAGACTTAGCTCAACCACTATATGGTTGGGTTTAAAAAATGTGCCCTCCTTGGAGTGCACTAATTCATGCTCATCTAGTGCACCCTCCTTGAACACATTACTTTAGCACAAAGACATCCATATTTTCAGAAATCATGCATGCACTTTCTTGTTGGATGTGGGCGCACTCCTAGAAAATAGGAGCCCACTTCACTTCCCTTAACTAGCTCATTCACTAATCGAAAAGTGGAAAGCATGTATGGAATCGATTTGAATGTAATATATTTAGAATCAACCTGGTTAATGATTCTTTCTCCTAATCATTCTCGTCTAGGTTAGGTGCACACCTTTGGATCAAGAAGATCTTCATTGATCTTCATTCCAAGTAAGTTTTACATGTCAAATCTATTGGTTTCTTTTGATGTTTTTCTTGTTGATCTTGCTTTCCTTACTGCCGTTTCACTTATTTTTAGTTCATTTACCCATGTTTTAGTTTGTTATTTCTCCTACAAGTTTCAAAATATTGTCGTAGGTTTTGGCTCTATATATTCCTTAACTGTTCATATTGCATTTATAATTTCGATGAAATCTATAAAAACTTGTTAACCTTTTCTCTCAACATTTTTATTATTTTATTGTATTTCTTACCTTGTCCTTGAGCCATTATGAGATAGAGTGTACTTCTAGAATTTGAAGCCTAACTATCTCAAGAAAATACAATCACAGAGACAAGTTTTCCTCAATATTGCACTCCATGGTCACGAAGAACTGCGCCCTCCTTAAGCGCATGAGTGCACCATAAAGCCTTGAATTGTTTCCCCTTCATCTATTCACTATGGACCCTTACACCATCCTTGCCTCATGAGTGCATGATACCACCTTGAATGAAAATCCCAAATCCTGACCCCTTCGTCTCTTAAGATTACCCCCTTGTACCCTCTTAGTCTCCTTGACTGGAAAAGTACACCTTGAAGGCCTGAATGATTTTTCTTCAAGCTTCATCAATGCACCCTCAACCATTGACGATATCTTCCTCTTTTTTGAGCACATGAGCACATATAAAATATTCAAATGTCCCTTGAAATTCCTTCATGCTTTGATAATGCACCCTCCTTGTTTTTATGCAAATTTGTTTCCCATACAAGTAGCCATGTTCCGTTGTGGAAAGGTTTATGCTCTTAGTTACATTTCATGGCTCTGTGAACATGATTTTATAAGTTACTACTTCTAATAGATATAATATTTCATAAATCTAATTGTTGTCTCCATTAGTTTGATTCCACATATAGGTGTTCAAACTAATAATATTATCACTCTTTCATCATTTGTTGAAATGATTCCTTACGCTACACGTCGAGTGGCCTCCAAAGAAGCCTCAAAATTAAGCACTAAATAAGCAGTAGAAGTTACAAAGAATAAAATTCCCATCTATGCAGATACACCATGCTTCATAGATAGGTCCATTGAGGCCATGTGAAATGGAACGAAAGACACATTCATGCTAAAATAGTTCTCTAAATATTTGGAAGATCTGGAAGTATACATTAATATCAAGTGGTCCATAATACACAATATTGTATGAAGGTTTGTAGTCATTCCTTGTGCATAAATGATTAAATGTATTCTTACACACATGGATGATTTGGATCTATTGCTTTTAAGTGAAAATGGTGTTCATCTTTCCACCTATTATGGAGAAGAAACACATGCCTATTATAAGATGAAAAACCCCACATAGTATGCCAGGGACAACTTCTATACTAGATGGGTTGATATCGACACAAGTGAAATCATTAAATCTTGGTGTCGAGATCCTACTAAGTTCTAACAACACCCATCTAGAGTTTACCCGACCAGTATTATTAGAAATGTGTATATTTATCTTATTTATTTGTGTTGTATGTTGCATGGGAGAAATAACACTTAATTATTTGAATATAAATAGACACTCAACACGGTAATCACCTATGGAAGTTTTTTTAATTTAGAAGATATATTGTTGTTTGAGTTGCAACGTCACGTTGGGAAGGCTAAAGCATCTCTAAGGTCAAACTAGGCACCAAAATTTTATGTGTTTGCATTCCCATTGAATGGGATATATGAGTGATATGCAATCCTAGGAATGTATTGGAACTAGACCCCACAGGACAAGTTTCCAATTTACTTCCATTGCAGGTTGTTGTCATATTTTAGTTCCAAAGGAGAAAATGACATATTAGCAGAGAATTTATTTGGATTCATATTTTAGATGATATATGAGACCTATCCTCCTTGCATGATCGAATAAATGAAGGAGTAATTACATGATATCATAGACTGGGTTTCTGTGCTTAATGGTACATACATTCAACAATTTTGATGTCATATTTCTCCTCATCCCATGTTGCGATATATAACTAATAAGGTGATCCCACAAGAAGTGGCTTATCAGTTGAAAAAAGGGTTGTCCAGAGTCCGTCATAGAAGAAAGAAATTACCTTGGCCCAGTTTTCCTTTAAGGATCTGATTGTATGAGTTGAAGAGCCATAAGGTGGTGGAGGCAGAAATATAAGAGTTAGAATGCTTGCACTTTGCAACCTAGTATTTTCATGGATATGAACTTAGAAGAGTGTGTAGGAAGAATTTTGAAATGATTGGTTTCACTTGGGGTTATTCATCAATTTATACAACAAAATATGAGAAGGTATAAAACTAGTACAATGTAGTAAGAAGAATTTATCCTCGAATTGAAATTGGTTCTCCCCAAGATATATAGGTATACAAGGAACCGCAAAAGACTCCTCAAGCAAAGAGTAAAACTCCCAGGAAAAGGATAAAGAATGATTCGATAGGAGAAAGTATCAGAAATGGAAATATTATCGTTTGAATAGCTGTGTTATCCAAGATGAACAGGAAAGGAGACAATTATAAGAAAATATGCACCAAGAGAAGAGGAGAAGGGGAAGTATGAAGATTTGATAAGAAATAAGTAGTAAGAATAGGAGGAGAGAAGGAGAGTAGAAGAAGAACAGAAAGGGAAGTTAGGAGAGGAGGAAGCAACATATATTCTGAAGTAAAAACAATTGAATCAAGAAATAGAGGAAGAGTTGGAGGAAGATGATACCATCCATCCCATAGACGATGAGCCAAGCTCTCTGACAGATGATACCATCCAACCCATAGTTGATGATCCAGGTTCTCCCTAGAACCTCCTCTTAAAAGTGTTCATCTCCCATTCTATGAAACTGGAATCACACCTCCACTTGAACATATATTCATGGATGCATGTAATGTCACATTTGATCATATCAAGAAAAGGATCATGTAGAAAATGCATAGATAATTCCCAAATGATCCTCAGAATCCTGTCTTTGTATCCACAAAAAAGGTGATAACTGCTAATACTAGAGGGAATCCTAGGGAAATCACAACGACTAATGTTTCTTTTTCTAAAACAACATAGGAAAACTAAAAGTATCTGTTAAATGAGAATGCACGACTGAGGAAATATTTAGCTACAGTAAAGAAACAAGTGGAACATCTGGTTGCAGAAAATCAATAACTATCTTCCGAGAACTTCAACATGGAAAAATGGAAATCATCCATACAGGAGGAATTGGGGATAATGGATGACACCATGGTACAATTATAATATGAAATGATACTTCTACAGAAAGTGGTGGAGCCCCTCATTTTCATTCAGAAGAAATTAAAAGAAGTCTTAAAGCTCCTAAAAGTGGAAAATAAGGTTGTTGATGAAATCCAGGAATGGGTTTCCAAATATCTGAAGGTTTCAAAACATCTTGTTAGAAAGGAAAATATCAACACTAAGATAGATAGAGTACAGTTGAGACCCAATAATCAGAACTACATCTGTCTTGGAGAATAGTATACTAACACTATTTCTACGTATGTTCAACTACACAACAGATTCACGTCTCTAACATAGAAACATTGGATGCCTTTAGTAGGATCACTTGAAGAGATAAGAGAAAGATAAATTATTTTTTAGGAAATAAAGCAGTACATAGAACAAATCAAACAAGCATCATAAAAAAAAGGCTTGGAGATCACCAAATAAATTATTCTACAATATGCCATCACACTAGCTAAGGCCCACATGAAATTTTCATGGCTATGGAATAGTGTACAATCAAGATCCAAGACCATATTGACAGAATTATTGGAGGTGAAGATGTATTATGCAATTGAATTTCTAGTTCAGATCAAAGTCATCTCTATGAAGTGCAGAGCATGAAACACATACATTACCAATGAGCTCCATGAGGAAGCAAATGACTTTTCCATTTGATAAAATTGTGTCCTATAACTAGTTTTGTCTCATATAGCCACTGCATTATCTGTAATTTGTCTTTTTTAATAAGTATTTTTTGCAATCAAGTCCAAGAGGCACATGTGGAATGTCAAGAGAAACATATGAATGTAAGTGGTCATGTATAGAATATGAAAAGTTGTACATAAGCCCATAGTTAATAGGAGTTTAAGGGTCATGAGGAAACTAAAAAGTCATTGAATTTTCCTATAAATATCTCATCATAATTCAAGAAATGGGCTTTTATTCTTGGAGTCTTTCCTCCACTGCTCTTGTAGTGCATAGGAGATAAATCATTCTTTGCAGAAGCAAGTTGTGGCTTCATGTTCTACTACTGGATATAGTGTTTCACCTATGTAACAATGTACTTGGAATGTTTCATTTATACTTATAAGCTCTATGAGCCAACACTTCTTCGTGCATGTATCATGGATGTAATAAGACTATTATTATTGTGTTTGCAATATATGTTTTTTTAATTACATTCTAAGCTAATGATATATTTCGTTCCTTAGATATGGATATTGTTGAGTGAATGTTGTTATACTTGCATCATTATTGTTTATCATGTGAATTATTATGTAGGTAAACAACAAACCTTTCTCTTCACTCCCAGGTTTCCCTTATGATAGTACTATCATTTCCCTAACTAGAGGTTTTTTTCCCCTATACCATTCATGGAAGTCCCCTATGCATCTAAAAATTGGTGTCAAAAAAAGCTTACATGCTTGATGCCCCAAAGACATGTTTGTTATCTCTTCTACATGTCTTGTAACCAACACACATCCTTGAAACCTTTCCAATGGTGGCTAGATAATATAGCTGGATTGGACTAATACACAAAATGATGTGAGGTATACTTAATACCTCACATAAAGGAGATCCCCTAAATCTTGGGGGTATCCAACATCATCAATAGTTTATTTGGGCATATTTTGGGGATTTCTAGGGGATCTAGATAGACCAAGCCAAAATTCATAAAACCCCAGTCATGGCCAACAAATATATGAATATCTCTCTTGATCCTATATAGGAGATATTTTCATGGCTAAAATCCAAAGTTTTAGATATAAACCGTAATCTGAATCTAATCATGGAATCCCTGACCAATAATATCAAGATAATTGGAGAGGATGGGGTTCTAATGCAAAGGAATTATTAGAGGGGAGATATAATGACAAGGAAGAAATAGTGAAGGATCCAAAGAATAACCTGGAAAATTTCAAATTGGTATGAGTATCGTCAATCATTCATAGTGCATGTTTAAAATGAAATTGAAGATCGATATTAAACCATACGAATTTCTGATATTGATTATATGAATCTAAATGATTGGTTTCATAAATTATACATTTAATTCATTGTTAATAATATAAATTAAGAGCATAATATTTCATTTTTGTGACTAAAAATTAGATTGTCGTGCCCTGACCTGGTGGGAAATCCACACAAATAATTTTAGGTTAGAGGGAGATCCCCCGATGACGAAGTGTGAGGAATTTAAAACCCTCATAAAGTCACAATTTTACTCTATAAATTATGTAGAGGAATATTTAATCTAGTGACACTATATTATCCAGAAGCAAGGGAAAAGTGTGCAGGGGCACACCACTGAATTTAGAAACATGGCCATAATTCTAAGTCTCTCTTTGAAGAACCCAAATGTAGACTTGAAGTATATGGGGGGTCTACATAACCATCCATGAAGGAAAGTGATATTATTTAAGCTGATATTGGTGGATGAGGCGTGTGTATAGGCATAATTCCTCAAGAAAATAGGCCTAAACAAAGGAAATCAGGTAGATCAAACAGAAAGGATCATTAGGATGCTTCTAATGAGGGGAAGAAGAAGTGGAAAGTGGGGGAATATAAAAGGACAACACATACAACATACTAGTGAAAATGTCTCAAAACCCACTGTAAAATTGAAATTTATACAAAGGAGAAATGCTTGAATTTGCATCGAAAGATTAACCTGAATATTAAAGAGAAAATTAATAAGAAGAAGAATCACATGGCTACTAATTTGAGCAACTAGGTTAAAAGAAACTTAGATGTGGATGATAATATCATATATACATTAGTGTAGAGGGAGGTGAATTTGAGTATCATTTAACAACAAGAAGAGAATGAAAATACCAGGCTCTGCCATATAAGGATATGGTTTAAAAAGACCACGATTGATGCTATGTTTGACTCCAGATTACAGGAAAATGTGATTTCAGTAAACTTAGTCAACAAATTGGGATTGGAAGTTCATCATCATCTAAGCTCATATCTATATGGATGGGTAAATAAGTATATACAACTAAAGGTAATAAAATAGTTGAAAATTAAATTTTTTATTAATATTTATTTTATTGATGAAGCAGAACTAGATGTAGTTCCCCTTGATGTATGTCAAGTGGTGTTTTTAGGTCCCTATATGTACATGCAAGATGCATTATTCAATTGGAGATCCAACCGATAAAACCTCTTTGAGGATGGAAAATCATTCACCATCAACGCGCATAAAGGAAAGTAAAAAAATGTTGGTAAGTACTAACCAAACTATGAAAATGATGAATTCTAGAAAGAGGTATGTTTTACTATTTTTAGGAGAAAATAAGTTTGTATAAGAGTCAATAGGAGTAATGGCATCCCTGGAGGGGTGTACTAAGAAATGTAAACACAAATTTAAATAGTTTCTATATGCATACAAGGATGTGTTCCTGGAGCCTAAAGGGTTACCACCTAATTAGGTAGTGTATTATGAGATCAAGCTATTGTCAGACTCCCCATTTCCAAACAATGGGTTGTCGTCTATTATAGAAATGAGTGAGGTGAAGAAATAGTTGCAAAAAATACTTGAACAGAGTGTCATTCGACCAATTACAACACCATATGGGTAATCCATCATCATCGTGAAAAAAAAGGATGGGACTTGGTGGATGTGTATTGACTATAGGGTATTAAAAAACATCACACTTAAGAACATGTATCCCTTTCCAAGGAAAAATGATGTACTAGATCAATTGCAACAAGAGAAATACTTCACCAAGATGGATTTAAAGTTTAGATATCACCAACTTTAATTTCAAGAATAAGATACCTAGAAAACGACTTTCAAAACTAGGCAAGGCTTGTATGAGTAATTTTTCATGCCATTTTTCCTGTGTAATGCACCAACTATTTTTATGAGGTTAATGTATGGTATATTGCATTATTTTATCGATTCATTTTTTCTTGTCTAATTGGATGATATACTAGTATCTAGTGGTACATGAGTGGAGTTGATATCACATTTCAGATAGATGATATAGACTATTGTAACTCCTAAATACAGTCTCTAGGTTGATGAGTAGACAAGTGCCTAGGACATATTAAAAAATGGTCTAAAAATTTACTGTATAACACCCCATATATTTATTGCTAAATAATTATATATGGTGGTTCAAAAACTCTTGTGATTTTGGCTCATATAAATGACAGACCAAATTTTCATAGACTGGGCTTCAATAAGGATCGGATTATAATATTCAAGAGCGCCATACATGATTGGGTATGCATATTTCGGTTGATAGTATAGTGGTGAATACAAAGAGGGAGAGTTTTTAACCCATTGGGCTTAAAAATGCTAAGCATCTAGCACGCTAAAGACTAGAATAAAGGATGAAATGAAGATAATATGGAATATACAGATTCATGGAGCACCTTTAAGGTATTCACATCTACGCATTATTCACAAGTGTTTATCCTCTTTCACAAAGTAAAACAAATTCATGAATAAAGATAGGTAATTCCAGCTGCTACAAGAACATGAAATATCAGAAGAAAAGTGTAAATGAATGTAAAGATAACACATTAAGAAACATATATACGGCACACACATTCATGAAAGAATCGAGTTGAAAAAATATATTATCAGTTTATCTTCTAGAAATATACATTCCATACAAAAAATGTTGTTGTTGTCACTAGGGAAATAGACCAAAATTTCTGACACAAATTCTTAAAATTTTTTCCATTTCATATTGTTCTCTTTATACAATTCTTAGAGAGGTTCCATCACCCAGATATTATTTCTTCATTTCTAGTACATTCATGATAACAAAATTGAGCATGTTTGAAGCACAATTGGATGACTAAAAGTCAACAAATATTTTTGGAGAAACTGTAATTGCTACCATAAAGATAAAAAGTAAAAAGTAACTAATATCATATATGAAACATCATGAAAACTTTATTTGGAATGACATTGTTGTGGAGAATGAGAGGCTTGGTGTGACTGTAGTGAATTCTGATCAGAGGAATGCAACACATGCTGCGATGACTACAGAGTTGTTTGTGAGTGATGTAGAGTTGTTTTAAGAGTTTGTACAACCTAAAAAGTGGGAGGATAAACTAACTAATAACATTTTTTCAACATGATAGCTGAAGGCACATGAGAATTACTATACATCTCATACATGGCTCGAAGATGAGTCGATTCTGAATAATCTAGGTTGACATGGAACAGTTGTTTTACCTTTTCCAATAAGATAAACTCCTTCTTTAGACATGCCACAATAGTATTGGCCTTTAACCTAGATTCCCTCTCATAGGTAGGGTCCACCTGTATTTTAACCTAAACCGGATTTTGTTCATAATCCTTCCACTGTATAAAAACCCCTTCCTGATCTCAACAGGCAGGTGACCTTGCTTCGACAACCTTTCCAAGTTCTATGCTAAACACTTGATGCTCTAGGTAACTAGTTCCAAAAACCTTTCGAATTTTACCCACGCACCTTCGATCATTCTCAGAACTTCCATAGTAGTGCCAAAATGATTCACTGCCTCACTATTCCTTAACTCCTCAGTTGTGATTTCATTCATAAACTGAATATATTTCCTAGTTATCATAATCTTATCAACACTAGTTTTCCTATCTGATTTGAGTTGAGCCTTGTAGTCTTAGGCTGTGAACCCTTTATCATTTACCAGCGTGATGTGCTCCCAATTGCATTTAATTTTCGAGGTTATCTTGTACCAGACCATTCATCTAGCTTCGAAAAGGGACATGTTCCCTTTGAGTTGGGCTCACAGGGGCTTCACTATGGTAACAATACCATAACACATGGGTTCATATTGGGGGATATATATGGGTAAAGGGTTTTTATATTGGCAAGTATAAAAAATGGAGCTCTAATTTAATACAAAAATATAAAGGGGTATAAAAAATGTTAATGAAAAAATGGATACCTACAATATATAGTGAAAGTAGGGGCATTTTAAATTAGGAAGGCGTATTGGGCTTATATTGGCAGGGGTTTAAATAATGTTATTTTTAGAGGAATTTTCCAATATGTAATCAAATTAAGGGTATTTTTTAATATGTTATGATCACACGTGATATGTTAGAGGTTTATTGACTGAAACCCCCATGGTTGGGCTTTCAGGTCTAAATATTCCTTATTTTCCACTTGTAGATACTTTTCAACGAGATCAACTTCCACTTTGATTGAGGCTATTTGCTTTTCCTTTAGGGCTAAGGATTCTTGAGCTCCATCGAGATCTATTTGTATAAGGTTCACTTCTCCCTTAGAGATCCTTAGGTATGTCAAGGTCTTGGTGAGCTAGTCCATGGGGTTTTGGGGGTCATCGGGCACATGCACGAAAAACACATGAGTATCCAGTTTTTTTTGTAGTTTAGCCAGTGGTCATTTTAGCTCTATGACTTCATCATTCATTTGGAGCAACCTTCTAGACAAAATCTCCTTCTCCCTCTTCACACGAGTTAGCTCAGGATTTTGGACATGTTTTTAGATGGGCAACTTAAGTCTACATTTTAATTCCTCAACTTCTTCTCTGATATCTTGATGAGAGCCTCTGTAGCATACATGGATAATTTTAAGGATGGAAAATTATCTTGAAGTTTAAAAAATTGGCAAATCTCAGAAGTCCCTAATATGCAAACTATAAAATGTTTATTCATGTATTTGTAAAATTATTCAAATTTATAACGATATTATATATATATTTTCTATATAATGTTGGCCATTTTTAACGTAAAATAATTTTATATTGTAAAATTTGGGCGAATCATTATCATAAAAAAATGGAAATTGGCAAATCTATTTTTTTTTAAACCCATGGAAAATTAGCCCACCTGCGCATATTAGCCCCTAAAATTTTCCATGGTAGCATACTGTCCTCCAATAGCTTTCGCTTGTCCAGTGATACTTTTATTATAGTCCTCGATATATAATGCAAGGGCCCTAGAATTTTCGCTTTGTTTTTCTAGCATGTCAATAGTTCTCTCCGGTAATTTATGAGCCTTTTCTATAGTCATATTATACCTCTTGATTTTTTTGCACATAATTTATCCAATTTCCTCATGGAGATTCATCTTATTCTCTAGAGGAATTGATGAAAAGTCAAGGATAAAATCCATAAACCGGTATCATTCCCTTGAGGGAAAGCGTTGAGAGGGCAGGTGTTGTAAAGTGTAATATCCCAAAAGGGAGAATGCAGTAATACAAAAACACAATAGCATGAAACTACAACAATGAAAAAATAATCTAAATACACCATACAAATAGATAGAATAACTGAGCCATTTTATTAAAGAGGAGGTGGAATAAAATTACAACAGTGGTCAAAATATTAGTCACTCAAGCCAAAGAAGTGGCCTAGAATGACCCTAAAGCCCTCCCACCAGAGGGACCGCGTAATTGTTGGACTGCTGGAGGCTGAATTGCGTTGTCCCTGTTGGAAATCCTGGGATTGCAACTGCTCACAAAATATAGAAATGTAAATTTGGCGATTCTAGAGCTCATATGATGCCAGGATTTCAGATCTGGGCTTTATGATGAATACCCAAGATAACCTAGAAAGGGATTTCTAGATCTAGCAATCTTGGAAATTCACCCTCTTAGGGCTTGCACTATAAAACTATTGGGTATGTAGATCTACTACATGAGCTGAAGTTATGATGGATGAAATAAAGCACAACCAACTAAATTCATATAGGGTAGATCCCTCCTTCAGATCCTTAAGTTAGAAGCTCAATATATGTCTCCTTCTTCCTCCTCCACTGATTATAGCTGCTGAATACACAACACCTCAGTGAAACTCTGCTGTCAAGGATGGAGGCTCTATAGCCTACTTCTAAATAAATAAAATCAACTTAATAATGTTGGAAACAATATGTCCAAAGTGAAGGAATGGTCCCTCATAATATTTCTAGCTGAAATACTGGAAACTTCCTTCCTCCTTCAGATCTACAAGACTAGACTACGCAATCCCTTAGGGAATTGCTGCTACATGGAGGTTTGTAATGCTGTCTTGAATGCTGGATATTAATATACAGCTTTTGGAAGACTGATATTGAAGAACAAGGTGAAAGGATGAATCCTCCACCAGTTTCTTAGTTGAAATGCCAATAACTAACTCCTCCTCTCAAACCCTCAAGCGGGAATGCATAATTCTTGTGACTGACTGTAGAGAGGGGCTGAATGTGGCACCAATGCTTGATGGTGAATGGCTACTCAATAGAACCTTCCTAGAGTAGGCACTCAAAGTCCCCCATGTGTAAGGGTGAGATTTCCACTCGGAAACACCCGTGTGCTAAACAACACTGCAGACTTGGCTAAATAACTGAAGCATGCATAGAAATTTCAACCGACAAATATATATATAAATAGATGAAAAATAATAATCTAAAGTCTACCTCTATTTTTTCCTTCATTGTCATTATATAGTTTGTGATCCTTCCATAGCCCTGGCCCACCTCATAATTGCACTGTACATGTGGCCACTAGCCTCCATGAATACTGTGTTGTCTCCTCATGATATCCATCATGTCTCCATTTAATTCCCACTCTCTCCATCATGTGTGCATTAGATGCACCACTTCCTCCACTATTTCATGATTAGTGCTTTATGATCTTACTTTTAATGCACCATGATCTCATTTGACTTCCTCCATGATCTCCATGATCCTCTCATTAATGATCCATGATCTTCACTCTTCCTTCATTAAGAAGCTTCTCCACTTCTCCATAATGATGATATACTTCTAAATTATCCACATTCACATTCCAAAAGTGGATTTTATTCATCTATAGGGTTTATGGGTCCCTCCACCCTCTTATTTAATTAATTAATTAGAAAAAAGTTAGAACTCTAATATTCCAATTATCTGATGAAAAATTGGGAATATTATATTCCTCCCCGCCAAAATGTTGCTTGTCCTCAAGAAACTGCAAAAGTGGATGCTACATCAATCCATCTCCCTCCAAATGGCATCCTCATATGGAAGGCCTCCCATTTTTCTCCAACGTTTTATTCATGCCTAGCTCCAAAGCTGCCTCTCTAAAATGTCTAGAATGGCCTCCAACTGAAAAGTTAGATGCCTCTCCTCATCAATGAATCTCCAAGTGGAAACCATACGTTTTCCAAGATTCTCCTCTATGCATGAGAAACATAAAGTGAAGTGGTCTCTTCCAAAGGTGGAAAGTCCAAACTCATCAACCATATCTACAACCCATGCTACATAGAGTAGATTACATCTCTCAATGCTTCCATCCTTGGCCCTATTGGCCTTGTTGGCTCGAAGCATCACATCAACATGGTGCAAAACAAGAAGTAGAGACATATCGATGAACATGTACAATGTAAAACCATACTCTCCCAATAACAACCACCACAAAAAAGCCTTCTGCTGCCATACCAAATCATCATTATACCAAGTAGGAGAGCCATACTCTCTCAATAGAATCCACCGCGGCAATGCCTCTTTCTACCATGCCAAATCAAAATGCATCTAAGTATGAGAGCCATACTCTCTCAAAATAAGCCACTACAGAAATGCCTCTTGCTTCCACACCACCTCATCATCATAAAAAGTATAATGGAAAAACTCTTTCAACAGAATCAAATGCAGTAAGGCCTCCTATTTCCATCCTCTATCAAGACTATGCAATGTATGGGGAAAAATTAGCCCATAATCTCCCAAGAGTAACCAATGCAACAAGGATTATTGCTGCCACCTTACATCATCATGATGAAATTCATGGAGAAAAAAAATGCTGATTCACATGTGGAATGTCACATCAGAACAATACAAACAAGCTCCCTATTGCCACATCATGTGAGAGTTATGCCATGTCCCAAACCAAATTACATACATGAACATGAGATATATCCTAAACAAAAGTACATTCATGGACATGATATACATCCCCAACAAAAGTATATACATAGACATAAGATATATCATGTGTTGGCCAAACTCTCTCATCAATAACCAACACAACCATGCCTCCTACTGTTGCATAACATCAATGATATACATGGTATGGACCACACAAATGTGAGATGTTGGGTAGTAACCATATTCACCCAAAAGAAACCAGTGCAACCATGCTACTTGATGCCTTGTGTCATAGATTTGCAAGTAGGTTATGAACCACTTGCTCATCCTCATCATCCATCCATCCCACTATGGATGATGAATTATGTCATGCTCATACTTGGTACCCACCCACGTTAGAATACCAACTTCCTCCATCTGATAAGATTTGCACTCCATGATATGTTGAAGTGAACCTCCTTTAAGGTCTCTCTATGATATCCTCTCATCAATGTCCCAATAGAACCCATAAGGTTCCATGCATGCTTTAGGTAGAAAATTCTCTGTGAGATGTGAGATGCTCATCCATAAAACTCCATTGTGACAATAGAAAGTCATGTCCATCATAGGATGTATACCATGGATCATCTGTCCCTCCAGTGCATCATGAGTGAAGCTAGCTTCAGAATGCTTCAAGAATAATGGGGCCCTCATGTCATCACTCCTTTTCAGTGACAACGTTGTAGATATGCATGGTGATACATCTGCTATCTCATCACCATACAAAATGTTGAACTCATAGCTTGTAATTGTGCTAAATAGGAATATACTCATCCCATCTTCTGAAACTCCACATTTCAACACAAAGTGTTGTATGAACTCAACAATGAAAAACATGAGTGGTTATACATCTCCTCCATGAAAAAATCAAGGGTCCTCTGTGCAGTGATAGTTTGTTGCTCCAAATCAGCAAGGTGCTCTAATCCTTGGTTATGAAATTTTCCTGATGGCATGGTCTCATAAATCTCAACATGAGGTACTGAAATAATATCAGATGAAAGTGTTTGCAAAGCTTGGATAAGATGAATCTCGAGAACATCTTGCACAACTACAAGAGTTCCTCCAACCAGTGAAATGGCCTCTCCAACTATTGGTAATGATGATGGATACTCCTCTTCTACTATACCAATGCTGGTATCTACCTTTTCCTCCTCATGCATCTCCTAAATCATGCATGGGGCTCCAAATGTGAAGGGCTCAAGACCATCTTGCAATGATGCAAGTGCTCTTCCTCCCGATGTAAGTACTTCTGCAGCTGATGGTTGTGGTAGGGGATCCTCTTCCAGAGTGATAATGATGACACATTCCTTAGTCTCCTCAAGTAATATCCCATCAATGATGGGAGATGTCTCTGGTTTCCTTCTACCAAACTTGATCTTGAGTCTTTGAGAGAAATCTGCATAAGCAGACACTTTGGCATGTGAGAAATGATTGAACCACCAATATTTTGCTTCACCCTCAAGGTGCAGCACTACAATCTCCAAAGCCTCTCTTTCTGCTACTAGATATAGCTGAAATAATTTATCTAACTCCTTCCTCCAATCCCTTACTATGCTTGAGGATGATCCATCAAACGTAAGCACGAATAATCTTTTCCTCTTTCTTCTGTTGCTGCTGTGGGATCTCCTTTCTTCTTTGAGTTGTAAAAACTATTGGAGAGTTAGATTATCCTTGAGTGCTCTAGATTGTGATTTGTACTCAGATAGATATTTAATTAGGATCTCATACCTGAAGTATTCTTCATATTCATACCATTCACCTTCCTTCTCAAAGAAAGGGGATATAGTAGAATGTTGTGGATATCTATGCATTGTCAGTTTCTTCTACTGCTGATAGGAAGTTATTGGACCTTCCTCATCTTTAAACCTTCTTGAGGTCTATTTTTCCTTTCTCTCTTCATTTGATTGACCTCCTTGGAGAGATATTGCATAGATCTAAAGAGAAATGTGGCAAAACTCAAACCCTCTGTCATTGTAGATCTCTACTATCTGCTTCTTCTTTTGATGTTAAAGATGAAGTGGCCACAAGATGAGCCAAAGGTCATGCTCTAATACCACTGTAATATCCCAAAAGGTATAATGCATTAATTCAAAAACATAATAGCTGGAAACTGTAGCGATGAAAAAATAATCTAAATACACCATACAAATAGATAGAATAGCTGAGCCATTTTGTTAAACATGAGGTGGAATAAAAGTACAACAATGCTCAAAATATGAGACACTCAAGTGAAAGAAGTGGCCTAGAATGACCCTGAAGTCCTCCCACAAGAGGGACTGCGTAATTTTTGGACTACTGGAGGTTGAACTGCGTTGTCCCTGCTTGAAATGCTTGAACTGTAATTGCTGAAAAAATATAGTAATGTATATATGGCAGTTCTAGAGCTCACATGATGTTGGGATTTCAGATTTCGGCTCTATGATGAATACCCAAGATAACCCAGAAAGGGATTTACAGATCTAGAAATCTTGTAAAATCACCCTCTTAGGGCTTGCACTATAAAACTGCTTGGTATGAAGATCTACTGCATGAGATGAAGATATGATGGCTGAAATAAGGCACAACCAACTCAATTCATAGAGGGTTGATCCCTTCTTCAGATCCTTAAGCCAAAAGCTCAAGATCTGTCTCCTCCTTCCTCCTCCATTGATTGCAGCTGTTGAATACACAAAAATTGAGTGAAGCCTCATTTTTAAGGCTGGAGGATCTATATCCTACTTATAAATAATGAAAATCATCTCAATAATGATGGAAAAACTTTTAATAAAGTGAAGGAATGGCCCCTCATTGGATTTCCAGCTGAAATACTGGAAATTTCCTTTCTCCTTCAGATCTATAGGACTGGACTGCGCAATCCCTTAGGGAATTGCTGCTACATAGAGGTGTGTAATGCTAGCCTAAATTCCATATATGAATATACAGCTCCTGGAAGAATTATATTGAAGAACAAGGTGAAAGGATGAATCCTCCACTGGTTTCTTAGCTCAAATGCCGAGAACTACCTCCTCCTCTCAAACCCTCAAGAAGGAATGCGCAATTCCTGTGAATGAATGTGTTGTAGAGAGGGGCTGAATGTGGCACCAATACCTGATGATGAATGGATGCTCAACAGAACCTTCCCAGACTAGGCACTCGAAGCCCCCCATGGGTAATGGTGGGATTTATACTCAGAAACACCTATGTTCTAAACAACAATACAGACTTATCTAAATAGCTCAAGCGTGCATATAAATGTCAACCAACAAATCCATATCTAAACAGATCAAAAATAATAATATAAAGCATGTCTCTATTGTTTCCTTCATCTTCCTTATATAATTTGTGAGCGTTCCATAGCCTTGTCCCACCTCATAACTGTGTTGTAAATGTGGCCACTAGCCTTCATGAAAACTGTGTTGTCTCTTCATGATCTCCATCATGTCTACGTTTAATTCCCACTCTCTCCATCATGTGTGCATTAGATGTGCCACTTCCTCCACTATTTCAGCATTAGTGATTTGTGATCTTACTTTTAATGCACCATGATCTCATTTTACTTTCTCCATGATCTCCATGATCTTCCCATTAATGATCCATGATCTCCACTCTTCCTTCATTAAGAAGCTACTCCACTACTCCATAATGATGATTTACTTCTAAATTATCCACATTCACACACCAAAAGTGGATTTTATTCATCTATGGGGTTTATGGGTCCCTCCACCCTCTTATTTACTTAATTAATTAGAAAAAAGTGAGAACTCTAATATTCCAATTATCTGATGAAAAATTGGGAATATTTCATAAAGTCAACAACATTTGATCTCTCTCGACATCCATAGCTGCAAAAATCCTGGTGTGATGTTTTTTGAATATGAAGGTTCATATCAACTTTCAGCTGCACCATTAATTTTGTGTTCCTTTATCTGATTTGTTCCCCCATGGACCAATCTATTCCTATACCTTAAGGGCCCACTCCTGAGATGACTGCCTGTCAAGAAGTAGATGTTGTGGGTGAAGAAGGACTCTCCAAGGTTATTTGAGAGTCCAGTCGATTTGAACCTCAATCCACCAGCTCAAGGACCACCTCATTTGCTTGCTCTTGAACATATCCTTTGGGTTCTCGTATTATTTACCTCTTGTTGACTATCCCTCTTCATCCTCCTCATTGAAATTTTCCTATACACTGACTCTTTTTGGTTGCTTGTCTCTAGTTGGGGTCTCGATCTCCATTTTTGTATCCAAAGCCCATGAATCAGAGTTAGCTCTCCATTCTATATCGGTTCTGGGCTCATGTACATATTTTGAGGCTTTGATATTTCCTCTTCTTCATGTAATAAACCCTTTAGGGTCATAATGCCAAACATCCCCTTGTTGGAATTTCATTTTCTGGAGAATTTCGTCAATCAGAGATGAGGCATGTCTTGAGTTGATAGTGAAAGGGCCTATTACATTCGGGTGCTTAAACACATTCTCTTTATTTTCTGGGATAAAGGGTACAAGATCTGAGCCAAGGGATTGTCTCATAAACTCTAGAGCAAGTACTCTCATAGGAATGAATATTGACAGATGGAGAGGGGACATTTCACAAACATACAATCAGAGTTCAGTGTGGTCTTCAAACAGATACTAGTGCCCTACAAAATATTCCTCATTTAATTGGAGTAGATCCTTTTTTTTAGGAAATATATGTGGTGGAGGTGTCCCATGTATTATTTCATAGGTTTTGGACATGAACTCTCATATAAATTTTTAATAAACCTCATCATGATAATTCTAATGAATAGATTTGGTGCATTCAAACATAGATTTTGGCTCTTTTCCTCTCTTAGAGAAATTTTCCAAGCCTACACCTTCAAATTTTTTGGTGTGCACGAACAAGAACATATAAAACAAAAATGGATAATACTTGAAACAATTTGACTTTTTTAGATGTTAAAACTGGATTTTTATGGTGGAGGCAAAAAATGAGGGGATATCGAAAATAGTATCTGTTTGGATCATCTGGTCTAAGAACCATAGACATGAGTTTTTGAACCAACAGGCGTCTTCCTCTCCAAACACTCCAGAGATCATTGCGAGGATAGGTGTAACGGGGTCTATGAATGGATAAAAAGGAAATTTATCATCTAGAGGGAGGCTTGGTGACTTTGAAACCATGATCATATAAAGGAGGTATTTCCTTTTTTTAGTAGGGATGTTTTCGAAATGGAACATTAGGGTTATCTCAGTAAAATCTAGACTGACAGAGGAAGTAGGGTAACACAGGGCTTCTTGGATAATTTGCGGGGTAATTTCCAATATCTTTCTCCCTAGAGAGGAGAAAAAATACCCCTTTCGTTAAATTTCGACTGCAGAATAGGTCCTCCCCCCTCAATTTGTAGCCCATTAGGTTAATTAGCTCTTTTTCCATGTGAAATGGATATATAGGGTCATAGATATGAGCTTGATAATCCATCAGAGGTTCAGGACCAAAGGAAGCACTGAATTTCCGAGATTGTGGAGTCTCAGGTGCAATCTTTTTAATTTTAAAATATAAGCTAGAACTATAAATACAAAGGCATGGAAGTGGCTAAATACCTGACAACCTAAAGTGACATAAGAAGACAATCTAGAGGGGTGAATGGTTCAATCAAGGTTCTACACTAGCTTCCAACTGATAGATGCTGGCAAAGTAAAAAACAACGATCAGGCGAATTATGCGGGAAAATAGGGTATTTTAGGATAGAGGGCGAAAAATGGAGGGTTAACACTGATATGGATTCAACAGGTCAATGTGTTTCACTTGTGGATTGAATGGGGTATGTCGAGTAGGTGGAAGGCACATGGTGAGCAGATGACGAATTCGAGCTACCTTTTTACCTTACCTTACCTTTCTTTCTTCACCTAGACTGCACATTGCAATAATTCTTTGCGGGTGGTCCCCACTAGTTATCACCGGGTAGGGAGGCCGAAATGAGGAGAGGAGGAAAATCCCATAAATGACTCTGAGCCATGGATATCCACAAGAATACCTTTTAGTATTGAAAGTATAACTTAAGGAACTCCCCATTGACTGCCAGCTCTAGTACATCACCTTCCAATTTTTCCAACATAAAGGTATTTTTTCCTTTTGCTTCAAAGATTTTGAATGGTCCAAACAACAGGGGATAAAATTTATGTTTTTTCCCTTGTCTGATCTCCTTACATCCCTGCTCAATACCAAATCACCACAATGAAAACCTATGACCTTGGCTTTCTTGTAGAACAAGGATTTCATCTCGTCTTGGTAACTAATCATCCTTTTATTAACCTATTCCATATCTTCCCAAAGCTCTACCAACTGATTTCTTCTTCTCATTAGGGTGCTAGGTTCTCCTTTGCTATCTTCCAAGAACTTTTTCACTGGAAATTCTCACTATATAGGGAAAATTTCTACCTTGCCATAGACTATATCATATGGAGATTTCCTGGTGGATCTCTTAGTGGTAACTCGGCTTGCCCAAAAAGCGAATCTCAGTTGTGAATCTCAGCTCTTTTGATTTTATGCTATCATCTTCTTTAATATCATTACCAGGGTCTTGTTTTAGGATTCAGCCAAACCATTACCCTGTGGATAGTAAGTGGTTGAATTCCCCAGCAAGATGTTGTACTTTTGGAAAAATTTCACAAAATTTTCAGATTTAAATGCTTGAGCATTTTCATTTATTATCTTCACTGGAAAATCAAACGTAGAGAATATTTTTACCTCCATGAACTTCATGACCACCATTTTCGTGGCATTCCTCGCAAACATGACTTCTAACCACTTCGTGGAATAATCAATAGCATTCAATATCCACCGATGTTGATTGTTATATGTCTTGGAATAAAGTCCCCATTTTTGGAAATATTCTTCCACATGCACAAGGATGGGAGGAAAGGGGGAAAATTTATAATTTTCTACAAAAAACTAGAACTTATAGCATGCTCGAACATAGCCATGAACATTTCCAAACAATTATGGCTAGAAGAAACTACCCTTAAGTATTTTATACGGTGATGCATGCCAGTTGTAATGTCCCCCACACAGAAAATTGTGAAACTCATCCATCACCTGCTTAGTTTCATCCTCTATCAAAAATAGGAGCAATATTCCTACCTAAACTCTCCAATACAAACAACCATTGGCGATGAAAAAATGTTGAGATCTCAGTCTTAGGGCTCGATACTTCACCTTGTCGAAGTTCAGTGGGCATCTGAAGGACAAAAATAACTCAACTATGCCTTTTTACCAAGGAGAAACATGTACTTTATCTGAATCTTTTGCATCAAAATATCGATCCCTACTTGTGAATCATTTCTACTGCTTCCTCCAACTGTCTCATCTAGCAAATTTATTCCCAATGCATGGAAATTTGATTCTTATAGAATTTTTTCCAGACCCTATCCTTTGATCAACTTTGTGGGCCTGATTTCCATCTCATATTCCTGTATTTTGGTTATCCATTTCCCCCTCTTCCCCTCATTGGCTCCCTGTACCAGGATATATTTCACTGCAACTATAGGTACATAGGCTATTACGTTATATCTGAGAATGTACATCCTAAAATATTTGAGGGCTTTGACCAAGGCATATTCCTACTTCTCTAGGATGTTGTATGTAAGTTTCACTTCCCTTAGTACCTTGCTAAAAAAATGCAATTGGTTTTTCATACCCTTCCTCATTCTTTTGCTACAACATAAAAAATTTTGTATGAGGATAAGTGACAGAAAATATAAAGAAAGGTCTTAAGTAGTCTTGGTCGACTAACACTGGTGCTTCTCGAAAATCCTATTTAATTTTGGTAAAGGACTCTCAACAAGGTGTGCTTCACTTTACTTCATTGTTATTTTTTAACATCTCCGTGATGTCTTTGAATATTTCTACATAATTTGGTATGAATCTCCTCATGAAGTTTATTATATCTAAGAAAATTTTGATTTTCTTCTTGTTTCTGGGAAATGATATATTGTTTATAATATAAATCCACTTGGGGTCAATATTGAATCCGTCTCTTGCAACTATATTTCCCAACAACTTCCCTTCATACAAAGAAAATTGGGACTTTTTGGGATTAAATGATAATCCATATCTCCTACACTTCTCAAAAGTCCACTTTAAATCTTCAATATGTTCTTCACCAATCTTAGAAAAAATAGTGATTTCATCCAAGCATACAACAGCAAGCTTGTCTTGGTCTCCAACAAAGGCAATGTCCATGGCCCTTTGAATTTTATATCTTGCATTTATGAGACCGAATGACATCCTGACATACATGAAGGTTCCCCAAGGTATGCTAAATGTGGTCTTCTTCTAATCGTCTAGATGGACTACAACCTGATTGTATCCATAGAACCTATCCATTATGGATATTCAGGCATATCCGCCTACCTTCTGTAAAATAATGCATCTTTGGTAGTGGGTAATTATCCTTCAAGGAGACTCTATTTAAATTCCTGAAGTAAACACAAAACTTGATTTATCCATTCTTCTTCCTCACTGGTACTAAGTTGGCCACCGAGTATGAATATTTGAGGGTCACAATAATCTTCGCCTGCAGTATATTTTTCACTCCCATATCTATGGTAGGAAGAAGGAGCGGGCTAATATGCCTCATTTTTTCCTTGTGAGGTTTCGATCCTTATTTTAGAGGTATTTTTTGCATTATAATCTCAGTACAAAAAGTCTTCAAGTCTTTGTAAGACCAAACAAAGACATATTTATAAGTTCTAAAGAGAATTAAATACTTCTTCTTGAAATCCTCTAGTACACCTTTTTTCTAGTTTAATGAATTTCTGGTCTTCCTCTGAACCAACGTTATCGTGTTCCACCTGCTCATCAAGCTCTAGTCCATGAGGGTTGGAAGGTACATAATTTCCATTGAAAATACTTTCCAAAAGCACAATATGCTCAGGAAAAGTATTCCCTTTCAACTGTGGAACTTTGTGACCAACAATGGTCTCTTCCCAACTCGAGCCCTATACTTTTTCCATGATCTCCTCCCCCTGATCAATAATTGAATTTGAAAATTATCCTACAAAATCCATGAGGTGTTTTATTTGTTCCTCATCCTCAAAATCTTTCTAGTGTTTGATGTTGTCCGGAATGGAGGGTCTATATCTGACTTCCATTTCATATATAAGGAGATGATTTTGAGGGGTCAAAAATTACTAACAACCACAACTAGCGAATCTGCCATTTTATTTTTTTCCTGGGGCATAAATTGAATATTGAAAGTTAGGAATTTATTTTGTATTAGATCCCATACCTCGTTGTTTTAAGTTCTAAGCTGCGGATTTTTTTCTTGGCACTGATTCCTTACCTACTTCACCACCAACTTATAGTCTCCAAATACCTTCAGGCTATGGATATTCAATTTTCATGCCATCTACAAACCCAAGAGTAAAGATTTGTAATTGGCTATGTTGTTGTTGGCTTCAAATTCTAGTTTGAATGAAAGAGGTATAAAAAACCCTCTTGTGAGATTAGCAATACCTCGACTCTATTTCGATTTTTGGAGTAAGCTCTATTGAATTGTAGTGTCCATATTTCACCAACCTTCGGAGTTTGTTGATTTATATGAATCGGGGGTAGGATTTGTGTCTCTTCTAAGATGAGATCATATTCCTCCAATAAAAAGTAGGCGAAACCACTTTCATTATCTTATACAGGAGCGTTTGTGGAGCCATCCAGTTTCATAAGCATCTTCACAAATCTCGATTCTATAAACAACCTCGTTTCTTCCCCTTCTAAAATCATAATGGTGGCATATGTTAGATCCAATTTTAAATAACCTCTAACATTTTATCCCTAGGAATGACATAAAAACATTCCAAACCTTGCAAGTATGTCTTCCACCACAATATCCATCACCATGCTCTTTGTTAGGATTTAAGCCAAGTTTACCAACAAATATTTTATCATCCCCGAACACTTGACTCCCTTGGAACCAAAAGAGTAAAGTTCTTTGTAAAGTCGTCTGATTTGAAGTCCTAGATCCTCCATGACTAATATAGGCATCAAGTTGAATGAAGCTCTTGAATCAAGAATACGGGTTTGAAGTAATAGGTCATGCACTACCAAGGTCACATAAAAGGGTGTGGTAGAAGGATCTTGTTCTTCTACATGAGGACCAAAAACTACCATAGGTCTTTCTTCTTGTAGATTAAGAATATCAGGGATGGGGGCTGCAGTAGGAGGAAACATAAATTGTGACACTTGGGACTTGTAGGATGGGTGCTTAATAACTATGTAAGTAGCACAAGGATCTTTAACTTCTGTAATTATTTTTTGCAGATTGGACATAGGGGTACTTTTTTTCAGCAAAGGAGGTTTCAACAAGTTCCCTATCTCTTCCATTTAGGGGCAAAGGTGGAAAATAAAATTTCTCAATTTTGGTAGCTTCAGGATTGTGTATTGGTGGGTTTAGGGGTGTACTGTATTTGTGGACAACTAGATCTAATGTCTTCTTGCCCATGTCCAACTCACCTGGGGGGCCTTGAGGCCCTGGATCTTCAGTTTTCTCTTGCATGAGAGACCTCTTTCTTGAATACCTGAGGTCATACTTTCTGAGAAAATGAGAATGCATGGAATCTATAAACTACCTACAATAGCTATCAATATCATTATCATCTAGGGGTACCTCCATCTCCTCACCCTCTTCTTTATATAGTGAAAGTTTTCCTTCTTCATCAGAATAAGGAAAGAATTGATTCTCCTGTGTGGTCATAACCTCATGAACGTGTCCTTCCAAATATTCTTCTAAATACAATGGGGGATGGATATGATATTGATGTTATTTCCTTTCTCTATGAAAAAACTAAATTTTAGGCCTCTGGTACTATGGATTAAAAACTTGATTGGGAATCATTTGATTTAGATGAGGTGGAGAACTTTTTCTTTCTAACTCTATCTTTACAAGATTTTTAAACAAGTTTTAGATCGTCTTATTCATTTCTACCATATTCTGTTCTTGGGTTTCTCGTTCCTTATTTGAGGAGATGGCCTCCTCCTGGCCTCTTCTTCTCTCTCCATGATCCATTTTCCTCTTTAAATTTCCAATAGAAGCAAATTTAGCTTCCACTTTTAGAGAATCATTCTGAAGCTAATCTAGGGATCTAGATTTTATTTCTCTATGGGTGAATCCCAACTCTAGTTCAAAATATTAAACAAATACCACTATATTTTTTGCTTGGGGAGGCTTTATCTCTGCAGGAAGGTTATTGTACAGCTTGTTAAACCTTTTAATGAAATCAACGACATCCTCATTATACTGGACAAAGAGTATCAGCACCACTTCAAGGCTTTCAACATTTAAGTTCTCCACAAAGGCATAAAAAATTTCAATGTTTTTTTGTGCTGAAATAATTTCTTCTCCTATGAGTCAATGTAGAAGCCTCAAGAAATCTTGTGACATATAATTCAAGATTTGTGGTAAGGCTAGTGGGGCATACTTATTCAACAAAAAACTGGGAACAAACATGTTGTGCAAGAAGGAAGGAGCAATATTTACAGTATGAGTTTGTAAAGGAAAAATATGAGGAGTAACAGGTATGCCTGGAGGGGAAAGATATTTCACCCCACACACGGTAAAATTCACTGGAATATATTTGATTTATTCTATCTTGGGTGAAGGATGGAAAGCGAGGAAAGAAGCACTAGAAAAATATACTTCGTATTTGACTCTGTAATTGAATGAATTAAAGGTATAGTCTCCTTCAAGTGGATATTATAATACCTGACCGACATAATATCTGAAATTTATGACAGCTCTTTGAGTACCAGGAGAGGAAGCTTCAGGAGAGAATAGAGGTGGGTCGGGCTAACTAGGAGCCGTTTCTTTCCAAATTTTTCTAAAGATTAACTTCTTGGGGTCAGATACAAAAGGTGTCTTTTCTTGAGAGGTGTCTCACCAAGTACGAGGTCTGGTGAAAGCCATTATTTATTAGACTTATATTTATATAGTGGAGTCACCAAGGTGAGAAATGTACAACCCACAACTCTTCATGCTCACCTCATTGAAGGGTGAAAACTTATCATATCCGATTGAAAGGTCTTCTAATTCGTTCGCCAACAACGACACCAACAATATGTTGTAACTACTACATATAGTATTTGGGTTGATGAGTTGAGAAGTTCCTAGGACATATTAAAAAAGGGTCTAAATATTTACCGTATAAGACCCCAGATATTTAGTGCTAAAGACTTATATATGGTAGTTCAGAAACTCCTATGATTTTTGCTCATATAAATAACAGACGAAATTATCATTGACCGGGCTTAAACAAGGATTTGAATATAATATTCAACAGGGCCATACATGATTGTGTATGCAAACTTCAGCTGATAGTATAGTGGTGAAGATAGAGTGGGAGAGTTTTTAACGCATTGGGCTTAAACCTGCTAAGAATATAGTGCGCTAAATACTAGAAGAAAATATGAAATAAAGAGAATATGGAGCATACAAATTCATGGAGTGCCTTTATGGTATTCACAAGTGTTTATCCTCTTTCAGAAAGTAAAATGAATTCATGAATAAATATTGGTAATTCTAGCTGCTACAATAACATGAAATCTCAGAAGCAAAGTGTAAATGAATGTAAATATAAAAAATCATGAAAAACACCTAATACATAGACATTAGAGAAAAAATTGAGATGAACATATATATTTTCAAATTATCTTCCAGAAATATACATTCCATATCAAAAATGTTGTTGTTGTCACTAGGGAAATAGACCAAAATTTGCAACAAAAATTGTGAACCCTTCCTCTGTTTCAAATTTTTCTCTTTATAGAATTCTTAGTGAAGTTCCATCAACTAGATATTCTTTCTTGATTTCTTGTACATTCATGATAAAAAAATTAAGCGTGCTTGAAGCACAACTGGATAACTGAAAAACAAAAAAGTATTTGCCGAGAAACTGTAATTGCAGCCATAAAGATAAAAAGTAAAAATTAACTAATGTTGTATTGGAAAAATCATGAAAAATTAATTTGGAATGAATTTTTTGTGGATAATGTGAGGCTTGGCATGAATGTAGAAAATCCTAATGCTAAGATGACAACACATGCTGTGATTACTGTGAATTTCTTGGTGAGTGCTACAAATTTGTTCTAGGAGGTTGTACGACCTGAAGAGTGGGAGGATAAAAAAAATCATAACATTTCTGCCACAATATCGTTGAAGGAACATGAGCGTTACTATACATCTCATACATAGATCTAAGTTGAGACAATTTTTGATAATCTCGGTTGACGTGAAATAGTTCTTTTACCTTTCCTAGGAGGATAAACTCCTTCTTTAAATAGGCCATGACTGTCTCAACCTTTAATCTGGTTGTCCTCTCATAGGTAGGTTTCACCCAACTTTTAACCTTGACCATATTTTGTTCATAAGCATCTCACTCTATGAAAACCCCTTCCTGATCCCAACAGGCAGGCAACCCCACTTCGACAACCTTCCCTAGTTCTACGTCAAATGCTTTGATTCCCTTGGAGAATAATGCCAAACACCCTTTATATTTGACCCACGTTTCCTCCTTTTGGACCATTCTCATAACTTTCATAACAGTGAAAAAAGGATCCACTGCCTCACTGGTCCCTACATCCTCAGTTGGGAGTTCATTCACAAACTAAATATATTTTCTAATTATTAGAACGTTATCAACCCCAATTTTCCTGCACGATTCCAGCTGAGCCTTGCAGTATTGAACTATGACCCTTTTGTAATTTACCGATGTGATGTGCTCCCAATGGCCTTTCATTTCTGAGATGATCTTGTCCCTGACCATTTTTCTAGCTTCGACCAGGGACATGTTCCCTTTGAGATGGGATCTTAGGTCTAGAACTTTCTTATTTTCCACTTGTAGATACTTTTTAACAAGTTAAACTTCCTCTTTGATTGAGGCTATACGCATTTCCTTCAGGGCTAAGGATTCTCAAGCTACATCGAGATCTCTTCATATTAGCTTCACTTCGCCCTCAGATATCCTTAGGTCAGTCAAGGTCCTGGTGAGATGTTCCTCAGGATTCTAGGGGTCATTGGGCACATGCACGAAACAAACATGAGTATCCAGTTTTTTCTGTAGTTCATCCAACTGTCGTTTCATCTCTATGACTTCATCATTCATTTGGAGCAACCTTGTAGACATAATCTCTTTCTCCCTTTTCACATGAGCTAGCTCAAGAGTTTGGATATGTTATGAGTTGGGTAACTTAAGTCTATGTATTATCTCTTGGAATTCTTGCATTGATCTCTTCAGGAGAGCCTCTGTAGCAGACTATCCTCTAGTAGCTTTCCCTTTTCCAATGATCATTTTCTTATAGTACTCAATCTATAATGTAAGGGCCCTCGAATTTCCCCTTTCTTGTTTCAGTGTGTCAATAATTCTCTCCAACAATTTTCAATCCTTGTCTACAGTAATAGTATACTTCACGATTTCATTCTAGATAATTTGTTCAATTTCCTCGTGGAGATTCATCTTATCCTCTAGAGGAATTGATGAAAAATTGAGGATAACATCCAGATACTGGTACCTTTCCCTTGAGGGAAGGGTCTAAGAGGGCGAGTGTTATACAATAACAACTATTTGATCTCTCTCGACATCCATAACTGCCAAAATCCTGGTGTGATGTTTATCAATATGAAGAGCCATGTTTGATTTCATTCGCTCCCTTTATTTTATGTTCCTTTCTCTGATTTCTTCCACAATTGAACAGCATAGTCCTATACCTGAAGGGCCCTCTCCTAAGATGACCACCTGTGAAGAAGTGGATGTTGTGGGTGAAGAAGGACTCTCCAGGGTGATTTGAAAGCCTGGTTTATTTGACCCTCAGTCCACCAGCTTAGGGACCACCTCAGCTAATTTCTCTTGAACCTATCCTTCGAGTTCTTGTATTCTTGGCATCTTGCTGATGTGACCCTCTTCATCCTCTTCAATGAAATTTTTCTGATCACTGACACTTTTTGGTTTCTTGTCTCTGGTTGGGGACTCGGCATGTACTTTTGTATCCAAAGGCCACAAGTCAGAGTTAGCTTTCCATTCGATATTAGGTATGGGCTCACTCACATATGTCGAGGCTTTGATCCTTCCTCTTCTTGATGAAATAACCTCTTTATGGTCATAATTCCATACATCCCCTTGCTGTAATTTCATTTCTGGAGAATTTATTCAATCAGAGAAGAGGCATGCCTTAAGTTGAGAGTGAAAGGGCCTACTACATTCGAGATTTTAAACATATACCATTTATTTTCCAGGACAACGTGTACTAGGTCTGAGCAAGGGAACTTCCTCATAAAATCTAGAGAAAATATTCTCATGGGAATGATACGAGCAGATGGAGAAGGGGAAGTTCACAACCATACACTCAGAGTTCGGTGTCGTCTTTGAAGAGATACCAATCCCCTACATAATCTTCCTCACTGAATTGGAGTAACTCCTTTTTTTTCAAGAAATATATGCGGTGGAGGTGTCCCATGTATGATTTCATATGCTTTGGACATGAACTCTGATATAAATTTTGAATAACCCTCATCACAAGAATTCTGAAAAAAAGAGGTCGTCCAGTCAAACACAAATTTGGGATCTTTTTCTCTCTTAGAGAATTTTTCCAAGCCTAAACCTAAAATTTTTTTGGTATGCATGAACATGAAAATATAATAAAAAAAATAAGTAAACCTAAAACCATTTGAAGTTTTCAGATGTCGAAACTGGATTTTTATGGTGGAGGCAGAAAATGAGGGGATACCGAAAACAGTATCTAGTTGCATCATGTGGTCTAAAAACCCTAAACAATATTTGTCGACCCAACTGGTGTCATCCTTTACAAAAATTTCAGAGATCATTGTGAGGATAGGTTGAACAAGGTTGTTGAATAGAGAAAGAGGAAAGTTATCATCTAGACGGAGGCTTGTTGACTTTGAAACCGTGATGATATGAAGGAGGGATTTCCCTTTTTCAGCAGGGAGGCTTGTGAAAAAAAAACATTATGGATACCTCAGTAAAATCTAGGCCGACAGAGGAATTAGGGTAACATAGGGCTTCCCAAATAACTTTTGGGGTAATTTCTAGTATCTTTCTATCCTAAGACGAGACAAAATACCCCTTTTTTTCAATGTAGGCTTCAGAGAGCTAGGAGATGAACTCAGGGAAATGATGGATGGAAGGGGCAACTTGGTAATACAAACTCAATTTGACTACCCTGAATAGGTCCTCTAACCTCCATTTGTAACCCATTAGGATAAATCTCTCCTTTACCATGTGAAATAGATACATAGTGTCACAGATATGATCTTGGGAATCCTTGAGAGGTTCAGGATGAGGGGAATCCCTAACTTCTTGATCTTATGGGGTCTTAGGTGCAGTATTTTTCATTTTAAAAGAAAAGTTGGAATTTTAAATACAAAATAATAGGACTGGCTAAATACCTAGAGACCAAAAGCGACGTAAGGAGAAAACATGGAGTAGTGAATGGTTCAAGCAAGGTTTTGCAGTAGTTTTCAACTGATAGGTGCTTGCAGAGTAAAAAAAAATGGTGGGGCAGATTATCCTAGAAAATAGGGTATTTTAGGATAGAGTGTGGCAGCTGGAGGGATTACTCTAAGATGGTGTCATCAGTTCAATGCTTGTCTCTTGAAAATTAAATGGGGTTTGTTGAGTAGCTGGAAGGTGCATGGGGGACAGGTGGGAAATTCAGGCTACCTTTTCACCTTACCTTACCTTTATTTCTTTACCTAGACTACACATTGCAATAAAAATTTGCAGGTGATCCCCACCAGTTATCGGTAGTTTGGGAGGCCAAAATGAGGAGAGTAGGCCACCCTCCAAAATGGCTCCAAGTTGTGGATCTCCATGTTGATGTGTGCTCTTCTGAGGGGGAACATCCCACTAAATTTTGTGCTCCTTCCCTTTTTGACATGTGATATGATTTGGTTATCAAACGAACTGTGCAATAGAAGAAAATTCATTCGTTCAGTGTATACCTCCCTCCACCTTTACCTTTTCCATTTAGTAGCTCTATGGTAACCGTGTGCTCGAGGAAGTTTCTTTCAATTTTTTTTTTTAATTTATGGTTTCAAATGTCGGCGTCGCATGATTAGTCCACCCATGAATTTTTATATATAAATTGATATTGGATATTGGACTTGGTACAGATAGAGGGGCATCAACTACTAGAAAATATCAATAAGTATGAGTTTGGACAAGAGTTTTTGTTGTATCTAGGTTATAGAATAAGTGTAGGAGATTTGAAGATATATCCTTCGAATATCGAGGCCATCATGAAATGTTCAAAGTGTACTACTATTTATAATAATATGAGATTCGTTGGGGTAGAAGTGTACCTGGGGTATATCATAGCCTTAGTTTTAGTGGTAGAAACACCACCCCACACCATGAAATAAAGTGGCAAGAGTTTGTATTGGGGAAAGGGTTATTAGAGGTCCTTTGAGGAGTTAAAGAAGAATACCATTCACGCATAGGTTCTATAATTATTGAAATTGTAGCAGCCCTTTCAAGTGTAGATAGATGCGAGTGGGTATGTAATGGTTGAAAAATTGATGCATTGAAGAATGCACATATGCTACCATTTTCAAGTATTTTAAGGGAAACTTCTTAAGTGGCATACCTACAATAATGAGCATTATTCCCTAGTGAATTTGTGAAGAAGTGGAAACACTATATGATGGGGAAGGACAACAATAACCATACATATCACCATCTTTAGTGCTCACCAATTTTTCCTATTATACAAATAGATACCATTCCAATAGTGCAAGAATCACCTCGATTGGAGTCAATATGAAAAATTTATGCGACTTGGAATTTGATATTCCAATATTGGCCACCATAATTTTAGAGGATGCCATTTCTACCCCTGTTATATTTTAAGAAGGGGCTAGCCATATCATCATGATTAAGAAGACTCTACAAGAGTCCATATTGTAACTCTAATTAAGAGTTGAAGGACTCAAATATGAGAGTATTTGTGCATTGTTGTAGCCCACATTCCATAGGTTTTACTTCGTTGTAATTGTATCCATTTTATATTCAAAGAAAGAGAGTAGAGCGGTCTCACCTTCTATGTTATGAAACCAGCTCCAAAAATAGAAGAAAAAAGAGATCAATGCCTTAGAAATAAGCCACTTCTAGGTGGAAACCTCCTTTACATTACATAAATGAACAATTCTTGGATGATTCAAATGAAAAAACCTCCTTTCTATATATAGGAGTCCATGTGGTCACAATATAATCCTAGACGACCTAACAATAATAATGTAAGGACACAATAATAACAATATGGGGGTTAGAAGGGTACAATAATAACAATAAGGGGGCTACTCTAACAAAAATAAGGGAATACACTAGAATTATAGGGACCTAACATGCCCCTCTCCTTCAAAAATTTTTTGTCCTCAACACTTGAGTAGATTTGGATGCTTCTGTTTAAAATTCTCATCCTCCCATGTAGAATCTTTAGTGGGTAAATTCTTCCACTTGATGAGATACTTTGAAATTGATCGATTTCTTAGTTTTCGAGTTCTTTTTTCTGTCAGTGCTTCAGGTTCCAATATAATTTTTCCTTCCTCATCGAGTTCTATAAATATTTTTTGAACTGGAATTTTGTCACCTATAACCTTCTTTAAGCACGAAACATAGAAAACTGGATGCACTCGAGAAAAAGTAGGAAGCTCCAATTTGTATGCCATAGTACCAATCTTTTTCAACACCTTGTAAGGACCATAGTAATTTGGCGATAATTTTTTATCCTTCTAAGCTTGCTTGAGGGACATTTTTTTCTATGGTTGTATCCGTAGAAGTACCGAATCTCCTACATCAAAACTCCTCTCACTGCAATGTTGATATGCATGTTGTTTCATTCGATTTTGTGCCAAATTTAGGTTATCCTTTAAGAGTTGGAGAACTTGTTTTTGATGCTCGATGTGATCTACCACCACCTGAACCTTATAATTCTCTCTTAAAGATGATGTGATGGACAGTGGATGATATCGATAAAGTGCCATAAATGGGGTCATTTTTGCTACAATATGGAAGGAAGTATTATACCACCATTCAGCCATAGGTAACCAGTTGACCCATTATGTTTGTTTATCAAATACAAAAAAATGAAGACATCCTTCCAAACATTTTTTCACTATCTCATTTTTCCCAACAAATTGAGGATGATAAGATGAGCTATGAGCCAGTTGTAGTATTCCTTTTCAGAAATTTTTGCAATATGGAGAGTAAAAACACTGTTTTTAGAAATTTATGTTAAACAATAGCAAAACAGGACTTGGCTCCTTTAGATTACACTTTATTACCCTTACATATAAAATGGGAGTAGAAACAAATCATTATAGCTATGTTAAACAGATCTCCCTATGCCAAAACACCTTAAAAACACCCAAACCACATGACTTCAAAAAACCAAAATTATGAAGCATGCAACAACGTAATTCTGAAAGGGTTTCTACAGAAAAATATGTGTCATAAAATATCTAGATATTTCATTAATCAAAGAGCCAAGAAATTGTAGGTTTTAGCCTCTTTTACAGAAAATAGAGAAAACCCGGCAAGGGTTTCACATGAGCACTAGTACAAAATGACATCTTTGCATAAAATAACGTAGTTTACTGCAAATATTTATATGACATGGATGAAAAATACATGGAAGTACATAAAAATGGCTGAAGAGACCCCCTACTAGCCTTCTAGGAGAGAAAAAACCTCCTTCTCCAAGAAACTAGCTCCAAATCAAGGGATTCAACCCTACCACAACATCACCTTCAGAAATGATGCAATTTCTGGAAGAGACTGCATTGTAGGAGTTGGTGAATACTTGACCCCAAGTCAAATAGTGGAAATGTATCTCATAATTCCCCTCTTAGATCCAATAAATAAGATGAACCAAGAAAGAGAATGGAACTCCCGCATGAGAATCCCTTGCACTAAATAGTGCAGCAAACCCAGCTAAACAACTAAAGCATGCAAGAAGACATAAGACTCAAACATAGAAAATATTTCGAATGCCTCTCATGGCTGCTATCCCTTCCTCTTTATCTTTGGTGAGCCTCCTTACCCTAGGCCCTGCACATTCATGAGGTTGCTTCATTGCAGAGAGTCCTCCCTCAAAACTGTGTTGTTCCCACTGGTTTCCCTCCTCAATTAGCAGCGCTATTGACCAAGTCAATAAGGTTCTATTCCTCACGCATTGCCCCCTTTTCTCACCAAGGGTGGATTATTTTGCCTTCTTATTGAAACACCTTTCACATAGGGAATCTTTTATTCCTACTAAAGAGATTTAAGGGTCTCTTTACCCCATTTATTTTTCTAACCTGCAAAATAGAGTAACATATAATATTCCAACTAATTGGGAATATTACAACCCTCCCGTCTCAAAATTTTCTTGTCCTCAAGAAAAAAGAAGAAGGATGCTGTAGGATATTCTCTCCTTCCCAAGTGGCATCCTCATCAGGAAGATTACTCCATCAAATCAGATATTCTTTGATTACCCTGCTCCTTAGCTGCCTCTCCCTTGTATCCAGAATTGCTTCAGGTTGCAAGACTAGATGACCCTCATCATCAATAGATGGGAGGTCCATGTTGGCAACTACATTCTGTCGAATGGCCTTCTTGAGGTGTGAGACATGAAAAATATTGTGGATCTTGCTCCTCTTGGGAAGCTCTAGCTCATATGCAACTTCCCCAACTTGTTGCATAGCATTTTTTCACCGTCCCTAAAATACCTCACCCCGCATATTGGAGGGTATTTCTTGTGACCTGTGAGTAGTGTCATACTCTACAAACACCTTCTTTGAATCCTTCTGCATAAGGGTATTATTTCTTCTGTTGAAAATTTCCTCAAAAAGCCCACAAAACCCTATGTTTTTGCCTTGGCGTGGGTAGCCAGTTCATCCCTCGGGCCAATGTGGAGGATTTACACTAGAGCCCGCGCCACCTGGCACTCTGTCTTAGTGTTGTGCCCATGCCAGCTATTTTAGGAATGTATTTTAACAAAAAGAGGTGGAAGTTTCCTTCTAACCACCTCAGGGATGAGTCACAGGAAGTGGTTAAGTTGATGAGCCACGGATCTCCCTCTTTAGGTAGTGGTTCCCCCCTCCCATGGAACACTCCTTGAAGATAGGTCTCCCTTACATGATTATAGGGATCCTAACCTCTCCCTCTCCCTCTATATAAATAGGCCTTCTCCCTTTATGAAAGCTAGCTGAACATATAGCCAAGAATCTGAAATTGGAGAAGAGATACTATAGCTAAGTAATTGCTATTGAGAAGGTAGAACCAAGGAGAATTCTATAGAGAGCCTCGTCTGAATACTTGACGAGCCTTTGTGAGACGCGCTTCGCTGAAATGCTATTGGAGGAGACTGCAACATCGAAGCTTGGTTGTACTCTTCCTTTCTTTCATCAATATACTCGACTATGCTGTTGGTTCCATCATTGTGTTACGTTGATTATCTGATGCAATTGATTTAGTCTTCTTCGAATGACTAATAGTTACAATGTGAAGTAGTATGTTGTATATCGTCATTATTTATTGTGTGTGCAGGTATATGAGTGTGAAAGCGAGCGGATCGTGATCTATCAAACCAGGAGCGAGAGGCAGCCACTCTTTTCGACGAACACGATAGCGTAGGATCTCCGATAAGTCATCTATCAAATATTCGTCCATTCATTAACTAGGAATCGATATTATAGCTTGTCGCGTTTGTGGCTAGACCCGCTCTAGGGCTAGTGGGATCGCCTCTATCTGCAAAGGGGATTTACCTCACCAAAAAATTGGCGACTCCACTGGGGATCAGTGCAAGTTTTTCTTTCATCCATTAGGTCTTCTTCTTGGTCTTTGCTTGCTTATTTTACCTTTTTTGGTTATTTCTGCTAAGTCTAAGACCGTTGTTCAACCCCAGAGGATCAGATCTGACCTCTTTCCTTCAAAAATTTCCTTTTACCAGGGTTAACTAGCTTGGCACATTTTCCAGTATGACAATCGCGCCCAGTGGAACTTGTTGCTAGTTCAGCACCCACACCATCCCCTGTTTGGGGTTGATTACAACCAAAAAATCACGCCAATTCCTGTAGGTATTAGGGTTTGCCTTGTTTGGGAGTTTTTTGGTCAGTACTTATGTTTCTAGGTGATTCCTTGATAGGTTTTGAGTGCCTTGGGATTTTTTGTGATTGTGTACAACCTATTTCCTTTAGTTGTTTGTCCTTTTCCTGTCAGCGTCGTAGCCTTAGGGTTTTCTAGTGCTTTGGTATGTTGAGCCTCCTGTAGGAGTTTGGGTCTTGTGTTTCATGGCCAACTTCGTTCCTTGCCTGATTGCATTCAAATCCCTTGATCCTTTGAGTGATTGCATTGGTTGAATGGTTCTTACCTCTTTCATTCAGTTGTGCTTCTTGTCACTCCAAGCATAGATTACACTGCTTGTATGGGTCTGTTTCGACATATTTCTTCGATTTGAGATATTGCAACATTGGTTTGAGTTTTTTTTTGTTTGCTTTGGGTTGATTGAAATTGTTTCGTTTCGACTCTCGCATCAACATTCTTGAACTAGTGTGTTGGTTTGTTTTTCATGTCATTTAGTGCATTGTTTTCCCTATTACATTGAAAAATCAAAAACAAGTTTTTTCTTGCATTCTTATTTGCATTGTGGAATTGAAAGTCTTTCGCATAACTAGCACTGGACATTCTAGGAAAGATTTCTCATTTTCATTAGCTTGCATCAAATATTGTAGTGGATGTTTTTGCATGTTATTATTGTTTTCTATCGCTTGAAAACTCCTAACTTTCTCGTAGATAGATTTCATTGAACGAAATGGTACTTTATGGCATGTAGATTGAATTTAGGGATTTGTGAGATCCAACATTCGGTAGGACCTTGGAATTGAAACATAAATACAAGATAAACCTAAAATTTATTCAATTAACCTAAGGCAACATTGAAACCTATCAAAACATTTAGTGGTCTAAGTTAGATACATGTTTCAGTGTCTTTAAACCTAGCAGTTGTCACTTTCCATCTGGCTTCAGACAACACTAGTACAGACTTGCGCTCCCCGTACCGTCGAGTATATAAAGGGAGACCCCTCTAGGTTGCGATCCTTTTGTCCGTAGGAAGTCGAGTTTGCCACGTTGTAACCGTGATACACCGAACACACCATTCGGGGAGACTACCTACACGTACGTCAAGTCCTTGGTTGATTCTTCTTTCATTTGATTACCAAGGTGTATATGGCAGTTCATGAAAAACTGGTACACCCTTTTACCTAGACTACCTGAGCAGTCATTTTCGATCTTTACTGAATCCATAAATTTGAAAAGATCATCGAGCACTTGTCCTTTCATGCTCATTTCAACCTGAAAGTGATAGAGTCACCTTTTTCCTATTTCCCGACTCTTAAAATATGAAACGACAGAGTTTTGTTTCAATGTCTTAAAAAATTAACTGCCCACGAAATATTTCTGGTTAAATTTAGTTTCCTTAGGGTGTTGTTTAAAGTTGTTTCTGATGGCAACATTTCCGAAGTTCACTAACCAAGGAATCCCTTTCGAAGGGAATCCTGGTCCTTTTCCTACTTTTGGGAATATTGGTGCTCCTTATATGGCAACATTGTCCCTAACTGGGTTAGCTGTTGGGTTGCCTGTATGGTTATTTTCAACCTCGGTGGTCCTGAGTGTTCTATCCACCATACAACCATCTCCTCCACCAGAACAATATCATGTTGCTTCTAAGGTGGACCTCTCCCCTTCTTCGCCTATTTATTCATCCTCCTCTTGTACTTTTCCTAGTGAAATTCTGGATTCCAATAACCAGGTGGCTAAGAAGAAGAAGAAGAAGACAAAGAAGAAGAAGTCAGATAAGCGAGAGGCTAATACTACAGCTATTGCGCTTAAGAAACCTTCCCTTGTGGAAACATCGAAGCTTCCATGGAAAGTAAAATTCCCTTGCATGTTATGCAAAGGTAACCATCTGCTTCGAGACTACCCTGACATTCCCAAGGTACTTGACACATGGTCTGATGGCCATCTGCCATTGCTTTTGACTTCTGGAAGTCATATTGGTAACACATCTTCGACTAGCTCTGGTAAGACTCATAAGAAATAGGGTACGATTACTAATCCCTGTAAGTTGTGTGAAGGGCATCATCCCATTCACCTTTGTCCATACATGGATGAAGCCAAGAGAGTGTTGGAAAACTCTACGGATTCTGCACCCTTCCTTCTAGCTGGTTTCCAGAAGCTTTCTTCGAGTCCTCCACTAGTTGATTCCATGCTCAGTCAAGCGTCATCCTTGGTCGATCCCACTCCCCTGGAAATTCAGATTCAGGAATCCGTTCCTCACCAACCATTGGATGTGGAATCAATTGACTTGATTTCACCTATGGTCCATCAGGTTTTTTCCATTGAGAGTGGATCTCATCCCCCCCACGTTCTTCTTAATTCATCAAATTCTTCAGACTCGGAGAAAGAATTGTCCATCCCTGTAGTTCAAGAAGTTTCTCCTCCTACTCCCGTGATGGAAGTCTAGGAAAGTGCTCCTCTTGCTCCGGTAACACTGGGGGGAAACCATCTCGGTTCGATGGTATCCCCTCCAAGTAGCTTGGTTGCTTCCTTTGATTGGAGTCGATTTTCTGGATACTTCCTTCTGTCTTATGTGCCTTTCGAGATAACAATGCAAACCTTTGATCTGGTCGTACCCAGCACTATTATAGATGAAGACGCGTCTGTTATTATTTTGTCTTCAAATACTTGGAAAGATTTTGGTTCTCCATTGCTTATGCCTATTACCGATAATCTGTTGGCTTTTAACAAAGGAACCAATCAACCATTAGGGATTCTTCCCAAGTTTCCCATTACTTTGGGAAGGAAAACTGTCCATATAGATGTGATGGTTGTTCCCGACCCCTTAGATTTTAATTTACTCTTGGGGCGTGACTATATTTATGTCATGGGGGTAGTTGTCTCCTCCCTCTTTCGTGTGATCTATTTTCCACACAAAGGTTAGATCATGACCATTGATTAGCTTTCATTCATTGGTCCTGACATGACATCTGGTCCACCATCGTCCCTTCCAGGTCTTTATCTGCCGATTTTATCGTTTCCACAGGTTAATTATGTGGCTACCTATCCTGTGCCCGCATTCACTGATGGTACCATTGTGCATCATGTGCTGGGAGCATTAGCTCCTGATTTTCAAGATGTTTCTCTCCCATCAGATGCGAACCTCTTGGAATCTATGACCTCTTATTTTTTATAATGAAAGTTCGTCGGAGCACAGTTCGTTTTCTTATGTTAAGATCCTTAAAAAATGAAACAAGCTCTTTTGAGGATAGTTCGTCTTCTCTGTAAACCTCGTTAAAAAATGAATTAGGTTTCGAGGATATTTCGTCTTCTTTGTCAACCTCGTTAAAAAATGAATTAGGTTTTGAGGATAGTTCATCTTCTCTGTCGACCTCGTTAAAATATGAATTAGGTTTCGAGGATAGTTCGTCTTCTATGTCAACCTCGTTAAAAAATTAATTAGCTCATGAGGATAGTTCTTTTAATGTGTCAACCTCATTAAAACAATAAAACACGTTCCTGTTCAATATGGGTCTTTGATCCAATCTCCTAAAATCCCAGTCGAGTCTTTCTCTTGATCTCGTAATTTGAACCTTCACTCCATCTACCTTTCATATGGAATGAAGCTTGGGGGGAATGTACCTCGAATTGAGTCACCATGCTGGGGGCATGATTAATTGTTCAAGCATAGTTTGTTTCCATTTCAAGCTTGTGTAAAAATGAAACCATTCCCATTTTAGCTCTTGTGATTGCCATTTTATCAGCCTGTTTTTCCAGATGAGCCTTGGTTTTCTCACTCGATCATCACTATCTGCTTGGCCAATCATATGCTTTCACTTGGTTGTTTCACCCATTCCTGAGGAACCGCTGCGATGAGTGGTCTTGTTAGCCAGCCTCTTGACCTTCACCTGTTCTGAGCAGTTCCACCATTATCGAAACCAGTAGCTACCCTTAATACCACTTGTTCCTCCAGGAGGAGTCACCTTTCAGCTCTTTTCTGACTCTCTAAAATTGAAAATATTGCCGAGATGCTTGTCGTTTTGAACTCATTAAATGGATGCGAAATGATATCTACCCATTATATGTATACCCCTTTTTCAGGCTGGGATAGATTATTTACAAAAAGGGAATACCTTAGCCTATCGTGACTAAGAGGTTCTCTCAGACACAGTTTTCTACCTTTTTGGATCTATGAGACTACCTACGAAAAGGGACTGCTAGAGTTTTCTTTTCTGCTTTCTTTTCAAACTCTCTAACATGAAAAGATGTTGAGTTCTCCCTTTGTTAGACTCATTAAGAACTGATGACATCGGATTTTGTCATTATGATGTTACTCGAGTACCTCCTTCCTAGGGCTCGTAAAATGTACTAGGTTGGATTTGTCCGAAGGACAAACTTACATCGCAAGCATATGCTATCCCCTTCAATATTGTTTTAAAAAATAATTGGGGTACTCGACAGAAATGGTGGGGGAAAATGGAACCAGATTGTAGTCGTGTTGGCAGTATGTCGCTCTTGAACATGGCACTTTTCTGCATTCGTGTCGGGTTGGGGACATCTCATCTCGTTATTTGTTTGCCTCCATGGGTTTGGGTAATCTCTTTTGACCGCTCATCTTCTCTTTGCCACGTCGCCATGACCTCAGATCCCTTGATGTCAAATACTGCCAAATCCAGTGTCGTGCCACCGATATGTTCAAGAGAAGTTTGCCTTTGAATTTTTCAACCTCCCTCTGATTCTCTGTTGGTCTTGATTTATAAGTATCATATTCCTTGGTCTCGTGTCGATGATTTGGGAGACATTATGGCCCACCTTTGATCAGGTCACTTCTTGTCGATTCCAGCTCATTATCCAGGAAGCTGATCTAGAGAATCCCTTTAGGTACCTTGGAGCTTGCATACCTCAATGGCAGGTTCTTCGCATTCGATGCAAGGTCCACATCATTGGCCTTCGATCGACTGACTCTGCGGGTGTTCGGCATCAGATCACTGTTCACATTCCGTGGATTGTACCTTTTGTACCTTGAGAACCATTGCCATTATTGGTGGTTTCTATCGCATCTGTTAACGACTTTCAACATTGGTTGGTAATCAGATGATTTTCTTGCATGTTCGACTTTAGCTCACATATTTGCATGCTCAAATTTGTACTTTGTTCGAATCAAGATGGAGCACAAGACCCTGGGTTTTGTCTGATGAAATCTAGGCTATGGGTTCTTTATGGATTATTATGACTTATTACATGACTCTTCTGATTTGATGGATGTGACCATACCTGAGTCTATTTTTTAATCCTTACTGCTGGATGGCTGTGTCCATACCTCAGATCTTACTGTTTATGTACTCTATTATGGATGGCTGCACCTATGCCACATGTCATGTATCAGAAATATCAGTTGTATTTGTACTTGCAGGTTTTCTCACAACAGTGTTTGGGTCAAACGCGTTCTCATAAAGAATTTCGCCCCTCCCTCTCTCTTGGACCTCATGCTTTAGGGGGAATCTGTTACATAGCATTTTGTCACTGTCCCTGCAATCCCTCACCCCACATATTGGAGGGTCTTTCCCATGACCTGTGAGCTGTGTCATACTCTGCAAACACCTTCTTTGCATCCTTTTGCATAAGGGTATTATTTCTCCTATTGAAAATTTCCTCAAAAATCCCACAAAACCCTATTTTTTTTATCTTGGAGCAGGTAGCTAGTTCATCCCTCGTGCCAATGTGGAGGATTTACATTAGAGCCCACGCCACCTGGTGCTCTGTCTCAATGTTGTGCCTGCGCCGGCTATTTTAGGAACGTTTTTTAACAAAAATATGCAGAAGTTTCCTTCTAACCACCTCAGGGATGAGTCACAGGAAGTGGTTAAGTTGATGAGCCATAGATATCCCTCTTTACGTAGTGATTTCCTCCTCCCATGGAACACTCCTTGAAGATAGGTCTCCCTTCCATGATTATAGGGATCCTAACCTTTCCCTCTCCCTATATATAAATAGGCCTTCTCCCTTTATGAAAGATAGCTAAACATATAGCCAAGAAGTTTAACTTGGAGAAGAGATACTATAGTTGAGTAATTTCTATTGAGAAGGTAGAACCAAGGAGAATTCCGTAGAGAGAGCCTCGTCCGAATTCCTGACAAGCCTTTATGAGACACACTCCGCTGGAACCCCGTTGGAGGAGACCACAACGTCAAAGCTTGGTTGTACTCTTCCTTTCTTTCATTAATATACTTGACTATGTTGTTGGTTCCATCATTGTGTTACGTTGATTATCTGATGCAATTGATTTAGTCTTCTTCAACTGACTGATAGCTACGAATGTGAAATAGTATGTTGTATATCGTTGTTGTCTCTTGCGTGTGTGGAGGTATCCGAGCGTGAAAGTCAGCGGATCGTGATCTGTCAAACCAGGAGCGAGAGGAAGCCACTCTTTCCGACGAACATGATAGTGTAGGACCTCCGGTAAGTCATCTTTCGAATCTCCATCCATTTGTTAACTAGGAATCGACATTATAACTTGTCTCATTTGTGGCTAGACCCACTCTAGGGCTAGTGGGATTGCCTCTATCCATAGAGGGGATTTACCTCACCAACAAAACTCGACGGACCACTTTGTATGGCCCATATAAATTTTGTTTGATCTTTTCAACCCCTTTCTCCTTCAGTGTATATTGTTTATAAGGCTGAAGACGAAGATAGACTATATCATCCACCTCAAATTATCTCTCTACCTGACCATAGTCTGCATACATCTTTTACTAATTTTGGGCAGTAGAAATGTTGTCTTTAAGAGCCTGAAGTATGTCTTGATTCTCCTGAATCCATTTCTTTTCTCTAGGAGCCTTCCTTGCTCCAAACATGATATCAGCGAATGAGAGTGCATCATACCCATAGAGTTCTCGAAATGCTGGGTCATACCAATGGATATGTGGTAAGTGGTGTTATAAAAACACTCCCCCAAATGGAGCCAATGCAGCCATGCCATTTGCTGCCCTGCAACATAGTCTCTCAAGTAGCCTTCCAACCACTTTTTCACTATTTCAGTCTATCCATTGGTCTGTGGGTGGTAGCTGGTACTTGGTGTCAATTCAGTCCCCACTAACCGAAAAATTTCTTGCCAAAAGCCACCCATGAAGTGGTTGTCTCGATCACTCACTATGGTCCTTGGGAGACCATGGAGTCTAAACACATCTCTAAAGAAGAGCTCAGCTACCTGTGAAGCAATATAATGTGCAGAATTGGAAAATAAGTGTGAATACTTTGTTAGTATATCAACAACTACAAATATATAATTATTACCCTGAATAGTAGGTAGACCGATGATGAAGTCCATGGAGATGCTTTCACATTTTCCATTTGAAATGGGTAGTGGATGCAATAATCTAGCAAGATGAGTGTGTTCTCCCTTATTTTTCTGAAAAACTATGCAATCCTTGAGATGTTGGAGTACATCCTCCTTGAGACCCTTCCATGAGAATCTCTCCCTTATGGCCCGGTAAGTCTTTGTGAATCCTTGATGCCCTAAAACTAGGGAATCATGTGATGCTTGTAGGATCTTATCTTTGAGCTTAGAGTTCATGGCCAAAAAGACCCGGTCCTGATAATATGTTGTGAAACCATCTCCAAAAAGAGAAGAAAAGAGATATCAACCCCTTAGAAATAATCCACTTCAAGGGGGAAGCCTCTAATACATTAAATGAATGAACAATTACTGGATGATAAAAATGAAAAAACCTCCTTTATATACATAGGAGTCCATGGGGCCACAATGTAATCCTAGTGGGGCCACAATGTAATCCTAGCCGACCTAACAATAATAATGTAAGGGCACAATAATAACAATATGGGGGTTACAGGGGTACAAAAATAACAATAAGGGGGTCTACACTAACATAATAAGGGACTACACTAGTAATATAGGGACCTAACATGCCCCTCTCCTTCAAACAAGTGTTGTCCTCAACGCTTGATTATTTCTTGATGCTTCTGTATAAAATTCTCATCCTCCCATTTGGAATATTCTACAGGAAATTTCTTCCACTTGCTGAGATAATCTGAAATTGATTTTACTTGTCGAGTTCTTTTTTCTGTGACTTCTTCAGAACTTCTTTTTATGTGATGCTCATCTTTTGGTTGTTTCATTTGATTTTGCACTAAAGTTAGGTTATCCTTTGAGAGTTGGAGAACTTGTTGTTGATGCTCGATGTGATATTCCACTACTTTATCATCCATAATAGATTTTATTCAATCCTTCAAACAATCCAAATTAGCCTCCATTTCTACTTTTAAACCGTCTATGTAATCTTCGGTTGCTCTTCGTAAGATCAAAATTTGTTGCACTTGGTACCGTAATTTTGATATCTCATACTGCAATTCTTCCTCTTCATGCGTCATAGTATAGATCTCTGAGGGCTTAATTGGTATGGAATTATTTTTTGGAGGTATTATAGAACCCATTACTGATAAAAATTATTCAATATGCCCTTGGAATCTCTTCAAACTACTTTTTCAAACAAATGTTATGCAATTTTAAAAAACAAGTACACACCTTTTTCTTACTTTTGAGGAGCTTGATATTGAGACTGAATTATCTCTGTGATTTCTGATCTTCAATATCTTAAATTCAGATCTAAAATAGCCCTCTGAATCTTCTTTTGAATGCCACAGGTCTGACCTAATTTTGATTCTTCAAGGAAAATTTATACCAAATCTCCCACGATGACCTAATTATGGACTGGTTCAGTAGAGCAAACCTATATTACTTGCCACATGTCACTGTTTCCTCCTTTGCCTATGAAATAGATAGAAAGGAAACTATAGTCCATGTACTTGCGGCCACTTTTTACAGCATTCCAATCTAATGCTCAGAGAGAGAGTTATGAAGGTTTTCCCACGATAACCTCGTTGAGATGAAATTCGGGGGCCTGAAAAAGACCTACCTTACATAGATCATATCTCCGAAAATATTGCGAACCAAACTATAAAATTTTGTGATGATGTTCCTCAGGATTTAAACTTTTCTCTCTAAAAATTTTAGCTTCTGAAACTTCGTAGAAAAAAAGTTATAGCAAAAATTCCGCGATGACCTGTTTAAGTGAAATTCAGGAGCCTACAAAAATCCATACCTTCCATAGATCATATCTCAGAAAATATTGCGAACGAAGCTCTGAAATTTTGTGAAGATGTTCCTCAGAATTTTGGCTTAGCACCCTAAACATTTCAGCTTTTGAACCATTGTAGAAAAAAATTTATAGCGAAAATTCCATGATGACCTGTTTGGAGTAGCGAAACCCTAGAATCTCAAAGCTCTGATACCAAAATGTTGTGAAACTAGCTCCAAAAAGAGAAGAAAAGAGACATCAACACCTTAGAAATAAGCCACTTTGAGGGGGAAAACTCCAACAAATTAAATGAATGAACAATTCTTGGATGATACAAATGACAAAACCTCCTTTCTATATATAGGATTCCATGGGGCCACAATGTAATCCTAGCCGACCTAACAATAATAATGTAAGGGCACAATAATAACAATATGGGGGTTACAGGGGTACACAAATAATAATAAGGGGGTCTACACTAACATAATAAGGACTACACTAGTAATATAGGGACCTAACATAATAGATGATCTCATCCATCACTCTATACCGCTCATCAACTATCACCCCATCACGTACCTCACATGCAAAGTTGTCCTTGGAGTACTCAACCAACAGTTGAGCCTTCCAATCTGCATCCATGCCCCTCAAGGAAAATGTTGTTGGTCTCCTAGATAGAGCATCAACCACTATATTTCTCTTCCCCTTGACATACTCTATGTCAAAGTCATAAGCTCTGATTTTGCTTACCCATTTTTGTTGTATTTCTTGGAGATGCTTTTGTTCAAGAAAGAATATGAGACTGTTATGATCAATTTTCACCTTGAACTTACTCCCCACCAAGTATTTCTGGAATTTGGCTAAGGCATGCATGATAGCCACAATTTCTTTATCATAGATGGGGTATAGCCTTTCATGTGGTAGCAGCTTCTAACTCTCAAAGGCTATAGGATGCCCTCCTTGCATCAAGACTGCTCCAATCCCTCCACTTGATGCATCACATTCTAACACAAAAGGTTGAGATAAATCATGTAAAAATAATACTAGGAAACTACTCAGTACCTCTTTGAGCTTATCAAAAGCCCTCTGCGCTGTAGGTGTCCAGCTGAAAGCTCCCTTCTTGGTCAAGTCTGTAAGTGGTGCTGCAAGTTGAGAGAACCCTTTGAAATTTTTTTGGTAATATGTGCAAATGCCCACAAATCCCCAGAGTTCTAAAACATTTCTTGGCTCGGGCCAATCCTTGATTTCTCGGATATTTTTTTCATGGACTCTTACTCCATCCACCCCAATGATGTGGCCTAAGTCGAGCATCTCAGTGAGGCCAAACTCACATTTCGAGAGTTTAACATAGAATTGTTGCTCCTTGAGAATATGCAACATTGTCTCAATATGTTTTAAATGTTCCTCCCATGTGCGGATGTAAATTAGAATATCATCAAAGAAGACCAATAGAAACTTTCTTAGATAACCACGAAAGATGTGGTTCATGTAATATTGGAATGTTGCAGGGGCATTGGTGAGACAAAATGGCATCAATAAGAACTCAAAATGCCCATAGTGACATCTGAATGTTGTTTTGTGAATTTCTTGATATCTTACCCTGATTTGGTGATAGCCAGATCTCAAGTCAATCTTTGAGAAATATTTGTATCCTCTAAGCTCATCCATCAGCTCATCGATCCTGGGAATAGGATATCTATTCTTCATGGTCTTCTTGTTTAGTGCTCTATAGTCAATGAACATTCTCAATGTGCCATCCTTATTCTTAACCAAGACCACTAAAGATGCAAAAGGGCTAGTGCTGGGCGGGATATGACCTAGGGCTAGTAGCTCTTGAATGGCCCTTTCAACTTCATCCCTATAAGATTTGGGATGCCTATAAGGGGTAGTAATCACAACTTGAATCGCTTGCTATAGCTCAATGCTGTGCTCAAATCCCCTATCAGGAGGTCTCCCTGGGGGAATATCCCCAAATACTACAGAACACCGGTCCAAGAGAGCCTGCACATCAGGGTGTACTGGTGAATCCTGGACTCCAACTTCAGATAAATGCAGTTCTGCTGCCCATTCTATGTCTCTTCTACATAATTTTGCCTCCATCTTGTGAGATGAAACAATTTGAGGGGGGTAAGTGTGCATTCCTTTAATTTTTTTCTACTTACCATCCTCCTTCCCTATCCATTCCATCTCTAGAGTCTCCCAATTAGTGGTGACTATCCCAAGAGTGAGCGGCCATTGGACACCCAATATGACATTGGTGTCAGGAATATCAACCACAAAAAAGTGGTTTGTCATAGTGTAGGTCCCCATAGTGATAGACAATTCTAAAACATACTTAACACACTGCAAAGTTCTGGCTCCTGGAACCAAGACTGAAAATCCTTCAAAGTTTTCCATAAGGATGCCCCTCTTCTTTACAAGCTATGAATCAATGATGTTATGAGTAACTCCACTGTCTACTAGCACCGATACTCTTTGCCCCATAATAGTACCTCTAACTCTTAAAGCCAGATATTTAGGGACACCCCTCAATGCTGCAAGAGCTCCTCCCCTTGGAGCAAAAGTCTTTTCTGCATTTTCTGTAGGTAGAAAAGTGCTAGCCTTCTCCTCTTCTTCAGAAGAAAACTAAATATAATGAGCCTTCCATACAACACGCTCATGGTTTGGCACCCATGGCTTATGGCAACTGAGGCAAAGTTTTTCCCTCCTTAATCTCCTCTGTTCATGGTCAAGAGGTGCCTTCTTTGGCGATGAAGAATCCTCTTGTTGCAGTGATGTTTTTTCTTTGGGCAAAGCATGTTGCAAATCTCTAGCTTTCTCCACAACCTCAAGGAGTGTAGTTGTCTTGGTGGATCCTACCAACCCATGCAATGGTTCAGTCATCCCCTCAATAAACATATATACCATTCTGCTCATAGTGAGGTTGGATACCATTGCTGAAAGTTTCAAATACTCAGCAATATAGTCTTCCAAATCTCCCCTTTGTTTGAGCTTGGTTAGCTCCATAAAGTGGACCTCTGGATCTCCTGGGTCAAATCTCTCTACAAGTATTTTGGTGAAGATTGCGTATGAAGTGATAAGATCATGTCCTAGGGTAGTTAGCCCATGGAACCACTATTCATGAGCCTCCCCTTCTAAGTGTAGCACAACTATTTTGATAGCTTCTATTTCAGAAACTCTATTGAGTTGAAAGTAGGCATCCAGCTTCTCCACCCAAGCCTTGGCTGTGCACTTAGGTGATTCATCATATATGGGCAAGAAGAATCTCCCCATACTTCACTATAGGTTTGAATCCTGTATCCATCCTTCCCTCTTATGCTGATAGCAATATCTCCTCCCTTCCTTGATTCGGAAGAATATTTGAAAGCTCAAGTGTTCCTTGAATCTTTGGGATTGGGACTCATACTCCAAAAAGTAGTCACCAAGTGTTTCTTCCACCTTGTATTTAGATAAGAACGAGGGCATAGTGGAGAATTTTAGTGAAGGATGAGTGGCTGATTGTTCCACACAGAATGAAGTGCTGATGCTTGCTTCTTGGTAAAACCCCTTAGGGCTTTCTTTGTGCCTCATCTCCTTGATATCTCTTGCAATTTTATGCATGGTTTTAAGAAGAAGCCTTGAAATATCTTTCTCCTCCATACTGTATATATATTTTTCCCACAAGCTAAGCCAAGAGCAAAGCTCTGATACCACTGTAATATTCCTTTTCAGGAATTTCTTCAATATGGAGAGTAAAAACGCTATTTTCAGAAATTTATGTTACAGAACATAAAAAAAGGACTTGGATCCTTTATATTACACTTAATAACCCTTACATATAAAATGAGAGAAAAAAAATCATTCTAGCTATGCTAAACAAATCTCCTCATGCCAAAACACCTTAAAAAAACCCAAACCCCATGACTTCAGCAAACAGAAATTCTGAAGCCTACAACAACGTAATTCTGAAAGGGTTTCTATAGAAAAATATGTGTCATAAAAAATCTGGATATTTCATTAATCAAAGAGCCAAGAAATTGGAAGTTTTAGCCTCTTTTACAGAAAATAGAGACAACCCGACAAGGGTTTCACATGAGCACACGTACAAAATGACATATCTGCATAAAATGACATAGTTTACTACAACTATGTATATGAAATGGCTGAAAAATAAATGAAAGTACATAAAAATGGCTGAAGAGCCCCACTACTAGCCTTCTAGGAGAGAAAAAGCCTCCTCCTCCATGAAACTAGCTCCAAATCAAGGGATTCAACCCTACCACAACATCACCTTCAGAAATGACGTAGTTTCTGGAAGAGACTGCGTTGTAGGAGTTGGTGACTGCTTGACCCCAATTCTGATAGTGGAAATGTAGCTTAGAATTCCCCTCTCAGATCCCTTAAACAAGCTGAACCAAGAAAGAGAATGGAACTCCCGCATCAGAATCGCTCACACTAAACAGTGCAGCAAACCTAAATAAATAGCTGAAGCATGCAAGAAGACATAAAAATCAAACATAGACAAGGTTTTGAATGCCTCTCATGGCTGCTATCACTTCCTCTTTATCTTTGGTGAGCCTCCTTACCCTGGGCCCCACACATTCATGAGGTTGCTTCATTGCAAAGAGTCCTCCCTCAAAACTGCGTTGTTCCCACTAGTTTCCCTCCTTAATTAGCACCATGTTGACCAAGTCAACAAGGTTCTAGTCCTCATGCATTGCCTCCTTTTCACACCAAGGGTTGTTTATTTGGCCTTCTTATTCAAACCCCTTTCACATAGGGAATGTTTTATTCCTACTAAAGAGATTTAAGGCTCTTTACCCCATTTATTCTTATAACGTGAAAAATAGAGCAACACATAATATTCCAACTAATTTGGAATATTACACTAGTTGAGTACCCAAACAAGAAAATAATTCCGTCCAAAACTTTCCAGTAAAAATGGGATCTCTGTCGCTTACTGTAGTGTTCCAAATATGAAACTCTGCAATAAATAAGTTGTATAATGGTCTTTTTATGATTAATAAGCTTAAAATATACATAATAATCATATATAAATCATTTTTATCTACAAAAAAAACCTATACTTCATTTCATTATCCGGAAAGTGGGGAAAATGGTATTTTATGCCCTAAAAAGGGTTTTTTTCCAGAAATGAGCATAAAAATAAGCAGGGGAAATAGCTGGATATGATATATTAGGTCATGAGGGACCTATGCTCCGAATTTCAGCTCACAATAATGTTTCTAGCTATGTTAAATAGCTCCTCCTTTCCCGACTAGGCTAGAAAACACTGATTTCCCATGACTTTACTAAACTGAAATTTCTGACGTGAGAGGGTAATTCCCATGAGGGTTTCTATATAAAATGAAGAAATATGTCTGATATACAACTTATATTAATCACACAGCAAATAAATGGAGGTTTAATCACTTATACAGTAGAAACACGGCTCTCGGAAAGATTTCCAGCAAAATGCATGTACAAAGAAACATTGCAGAAAATAACACAGTTTACTGCAAAAATATATTAAAAATGACTGAATATGACATATAAATGATTAATAATACAGAAAATGGCCTTAGGAATTCTTATTGGAGCTCCCAGAGGGAAATGAGCACCTCTTCCTAAAAAACTAGCACAAAATCAAAAGGTGCAGTTTTGTTGCTGCTGCCCTTGCATCAAGGACGTAGTTTTATGAATATGATTGCGCTGTAGCTAAATGTAGATGAATGGCCTCAAGCCAAATACAAAAATTAATCTCTAATCCTTCCCTCTTGATCCCTTAAGAAAGTTGATCTAAAGAGAGGATGGAATTCCCGCACGGGAATTCTTTGCACTAAGCAGTGCAGCAACTTCAGCTAAACAGTTGAAGATGGAAAAAAGTCTCAAGACCAAAATATCTGAATACATGAATGATTCTCCTTTGATGCTATTCCTTCATTTTATCTTTGGTGAGCCTCCTCACCTTGGACCCCACACAATGTTGAGGTGAATTCTTCATTAAGCTTCCTCTTTCAAAACTGCACTGCCCTAGCTTGCTCCCCTCTTTTTGTGGTTGCGCTATTGACTTGGTCAACTAATCCACCTCTAATGCCTCTTTCACACTAGGGATATTCAATATAGTTTACATATGGGTGCCTTTGCCTGATCCTTGTTCACATTGAACCGGTTTACTTAGGTGATCTCTTCCTCCTCAAGAATGCATGTTGACTTAGTCAAACTTGACTATGTCCTCATCTATTCTGCCCCTGTTCACACTTGTAAGTGTAAAATTCAGCTCCTGAAGTGATCCCCTTCCTTATTAAGGTGGAAATTATTCATATTTTATTATTCATGGGCCTCCTTACCCATTTATTCCTCTTCTAAGTGAAAGTAGCAAAATCTAATGTTCCAAATTGCTATGTGCAAATTTGGGAACATTACAGTCCTCCCCTCCCAAATGTTTCTTGTCCTCAAGCAACTGCAAGGATAGGACTAAAGAGAATCCTCTTCTCCCCTGTAGCACCCTCATAAGATGAAGTCTCACAAGGATCAAGGTGGCACATCATCAATATATCTCCAAGTTTCTCCTCCCAAGTGTGTAAGCTATCTAAATAGTTGACATTATGTGACAGTGAAACATCTAAGGAAGAAACAATGGGCTGTTTGAAGGTTCTATTGAAGCATGAGGGATGATTGAGATTGGGATTCATCATCCCCATTTGAATCTCTCCTCCCCAAGCTATCAACCAAGCAAAATGAGCCACCCTCCAAAATGGTAACTCATGCAAATCATCCTCCACCTGAAGCTCCGGTAAAGTAGGTGGGCTGAAATTCTGATCATGGTAGACATAGTAGCCTACCCCACACTGCTCTCCTCTCCATTTAAGACAAGTGTAAAGGATTTTCTGATCTTTGGCTACCATCATGTTGCCCTCAAATGGCAAGAAAGAAGCTAGACCTCCAAAGATCCTCTTCCCAGTGCTGTGCATCAAGCTAGCCAAAACCATCTTATACATGATGGATAAGAAACCATCATCATATGGCACTCTATCCATCTCATGTTCCTCCTCATAAAGAGAGAAATATTTTGCTGTAGAGGCCATGTCTCTCCCCATGCTCCCCTTAGAGCATGTAATGCAGAAAGTGTGGGGATGCCCCTTCCCCAAGAACACACCCACTCCATGTGTTCCTCCTCCCATCATGCTCCTCATATAGGAAAGAATAACATCAGCACATATGATCATGATCAAAACCATAATAATAGAAATACTGAAGGTTCTATGTAGTGCTAAAGTGTACCAACAGTATCCTAAGTGGTATAAAAAGTACAACAAGTATATGAATTAGTCATTTATGTCAGTATTTTTAATTTTGTCACTCCATTTTTAATACCAAAGTGTTACATTTCACTACAGGAGTCTCTGAATCCATTTGCAGTGTTAAAATTTAGAGACAAAGGGGTCTCTGAATTTATAGTGTTAAAATTCTGAATACTCTTTTGTCTCGAAAGTTTAACACTACAGATGGATTCATCTACAATTAACATAATTACATGTATCATGTATCTACTTTACACTAATGCATTCATTATAATTTTTGTAAAGGTAATATTTAGATAGTCAAATTAATATTAATATTTATGTTTAATATTTGGCCATAAATTAATTTAATTTTTAAACCTCATTGATTTATGTTAAAAGTGTGAGTTCATTCAAATCTAGTATTAAATCGTCATATTTTCATTAGATAAATACTAAATAGATAAACCTAAAATATATATTTATAGACGTATTTAGTAAATAGGTATGAACCTTTATTAATTTAGGTATGAACCTTAATTAAATTTTTAATGTTGTATGAACATTTGTTTTTTATAAGTCAATCTCCTATTCATGTAGGAAAAAAGAAGTACATATAGCCACTTACAAAAAAGGTGGTCTCACCTCGACTAGGTTTGTTGACCAAAATTTGCACCAAATGACAAAAACACAAAAGAGAGACTAGGGACATTGTCCATAAACGGTTGGGGTAGAGGCACCAAAACATAGATAAAACATAAAGAACACTAGATAACATACTAGTCGTCCAACGTGATGGATGCAGGGTTGTCCGGGGCTATTCTTGGAGGCAGTGGAGGACAAAAGTCACACTAAACATACTCTTCAAAGTGCGCCAACCAAGTCTCCATATTTTTTACTTTCTCATGAGTGAGTTGATTTTGGTCTCGCCAAACCACTACTAGTGTCTTTCGGACTTGGCACTGTAAATAGTGCACTCGGTCCAATGTTGCCATCTGCTTTGGCACATGATCCTCATACATATGGACTTGCATGAATTTTGGTGGGTAGCAACCACTAGTAAGTCTACACATTTACAATTTTACTCCTACACAAGTATTGATAAGTCTTAGTAAATATGTTTATTTAAATATTATATTTCCTATCCATTTTTTATGCAAAGACTTGCTTAAATGATGAGAAGTAACTGATGGTAAATATGTTATTTACTTCCTTCAAAGCTTAAGAATGAAAAATCATTACAAAAAATCTAAAAATAACACGAGTATTACAACCATATCCACAAATTATGGCATAAAATATGTGAGTGAATCCACATGACATTATCTTCTCTAAAGGCTGTATTAAGGGCAGGTTACCGTACAATCAAATGTTTGAAAATTTTCCTAATAATATTGAAAAATAAATATTTATTTTTCAAAATTGAACATTACAAGTTGGAGTGGTCAATACTAAACTAATAGTTGTCAACAAACAAATTGATTATTAAAGCTCTCCTTTGTTAGAGACTAATAAAACATTAGACAACTCCTAAAATATTGTTGGTTGAAAGAATTTGTCATTGTTATGACACAAAAAAAAGTTATAAATAAATATTATCACAATTTAAAGCACCAATATTTTAACTTATTAATTCATCGCTAATTATTTAGAAGTGTTGATCTTTTTTATATAATTTTTTTTTTTACAACAAAAAATTAAATTAGATATACAAAAATATAAATTAAATATTTAAACCCAATGGAACAAAGCCTTTACACTGAACTTTCCAAAAGGAGTGCTCTCTACAACTTTGTGCATTATCTCTCTTCCCTACAAACCCAACAACCCACCCCAGTCAATTCCAACCCCCACATGAAAGAGCGGGAAGAAAATTTACAAACACAAAGAAGAGGAAGAGCGCAACAAATTCCCAGAGTCCTCTGCACGGTACACACAAAAGACGAGGAAGAGCGCAGCAAATTCCCTCTTACTGTCATATTTTCCTCCATATTCTCCTCGCCGACTGCCACGGTCCAGGACTGCCTTGCAGCTTCTTCCCCGTCAAATTTAGAGGCAAGACGGCCCCCATTTTCCCTGAAAAACAATCCATAAACCATGGATGAAGAGGTAGCAGGATTCGATTATCACAAAATTATAATAAGTCAGATTGCTCCGATTTGGAGATTTTGTTTATATCCTTTCGTCAGTTCCAATCTTTCTTATTTCTTGATTCAAAAGCAGGGAAAATAATCTCGGGAAGAAGATGCAGCACCGCTTTCCAGTGGATTCGTAATGAAAAGCCGTGGCAGGAATCAAGCACAGAATGGAGCAGTTCCATCAGGACCACCGCTTTATTCCGTTTCATAAATTCTTGCCAAAGAGCCCAATTCCTGTGCCGATTGTAATCCCTCTGGAACAAGTAAGTATGCAAGAGCCCAATTTTTTTGCTTTTTGAATGTCGGTTTAAATCCCATTTTGAAGTGGCCTGGATAGATGCCCATCGAAATTTCAATAAATTTTTGAATCAATCATCTGTTATGTTATGGATCTGAATTTTTCCCAACATTATAGTTGGTGGGAATTACCTTATAAGTTCTACAGCTGGTTATGTTTAGATAAATTGCTTAATCATAATGTGCCAAGTTTTATATGGTGAATCCCTAAGCTGGAGTTATTAAAGCAAATTTTCCTCATAAGAATAATGTACCAACTCATCAGAGCCAAATTGTTTTACATTATCAGAGGCAAAATTTCCCAACACCCCAACCCCCTAAGAAGGCAAGACATTTTTTATGTTATTGTTTTTGAATTTGTTTTTAAAATATCCATCTGCAAAAACCTGGATATATGAAAATAATTTCAAGAGCATTAACATGGAAAATGTCTTGCCTTTCCCAGATATCCAAAGCTTTTGCAGCCAATTATGCTGACATGCTAGACTTCTGCACCCAATTATTGTAATATGCCAAATGTTTGCATCTTGTTATGTTAAGAGAAATGGAAAATCCGATATGTAAGCTATTCCTAGCAGCAAAGTAGAAGAGCAAGACACTCCTGAAGTGGATTTTTTGTTTGGAGCTGGTGAAACTTAGGGCTCAAAACTAATTCCATGCTTATTAGGTATTCATGTTCTAACTTTGTCTTGGAAAGCCACTCATAACTTTCGATCAATGGCATCCATGCTCTTAGAATTTTTCTCATAGCAGTCCTAGTGCTTCGAGGCATTGATCAATGGATCATTCTACATTGATGTGGCTATCTCTAACTAGTGACGAAACTAGTAATAATGGTAGCATTAGGTCAAGGCATTAATGTGAATGAGGCAAAATAAAAAAGGAGAACCAAATATCTACATGCACTAGCACCGCTTGACCACCCGTCAAGAAAAAACTGATGCACTAGCACCGCTTGACCACCCGTTAAGACAAAACTGTGGCTATCTGCATATACTGTCACCACTTGACTATCTTCATATACTAACATCGCTTACCATCTGCATCTATTGACATCACTTGACTTATACTACCTTATTATTGTTGTTGTTGTAGGTTATGGATATCTTGACTATGATGGTCTATCTCTTTGTATTGCTTGTTGTTGCTTGCTGTGAAGGTCATGAATGCTTCCTAAATGCTTCCTAATTAGTTTTCCACAATTTGGAGCCTTCTACTATCTTGACCTCTGCTTACCATAGAGGATATATTCTCGTAGAGGATGTATTCTCGGATAAGGAAGCGCTAAGATGCTCCCATACTGCTGCACCCAACATGGACTTAGTGAAATTGAATTCTTCAGTCATTGTAGCAGCTTACTTTGAAGCTTTTGAATCACGTGGAGCATAGAACATCTGAAGCAAAAATTTCTTTTAGGTATGTACTATCATTTAAATGTTTGTTTTACCCATGTATAAGCCCTTACTAGAAAATCACTATAGTCTGCAAAATGGTTCACACCTCCACAAATGGAAAGATTAATTGTGGCCAAGTGAAAATGGCCAACAAATGGAATCCAAATCACATTGATTATCACAGTTTTTAAAATATGAATATATTTGAGTATATATATTTTCTATTTTTGGAAATTTCAACAAAGCCATGATAAAAAAGATTTAATTCTAAGTTAAAAAAATATTACATAGAAGTTACAGAATATATATTTTATTTTAAATGGAGGACATATGGTTGAACTGGAAAAATTTAATACTTTGGGCATGAACAAAATTGTGCCAATTTAATACTCTAGGCATGAACACAATTATTAGGGCATGAATACTATTCGACAATATTGAAATGGATGATCAAGAAAAACTAAACCAGTACACACCTGTTCTGTTTAATTAACAAGTAAGATTCATTGGTATGAGCTTCCATTTATCATTATTCAATGATTGATATCCTTACCTCATGCTGCCTACTATTTGGCTGGTTCATGCATTCGTTCGGCACAACAGTCGACAACTTTCACGATGGGGAGGTGTGTGCCTGACCTGTCGGCGGTAAGCTTGTTGTTACATCATTAATAAGAATTACTGTCTAGTGTCATGACTTGTTTCACAAACAACGTACCTTACTAAAGATCCTGCCTTGGGGTCCTGCTGCCTAACCTGAGTCTACTCTAAAAGGATCCTAGCTACTTCACCAAAGCCTATTCTAATGTGAGTCTGCGTGAAGGAGGTCCTTCTAACAATTAGAAATATTAAGTATGGTGTATGGATCCTCCTCTTTGGAAATCATGCCTATTTTCAATAAGGGTTGAGTTCAGTGATAAGATTTTTCCTTAATAGCTGAGCTGGACGAGAATGTTACTCTCCCTCCGGGAGTATGGGTTGGGTGGAGAGGAAATAAAGGTCACTTTCCCACTAGCCCCATTCCATCTTCAGGTTAATGCTCAGTCTACAACCAAGTATTTTGTTTGGACCTTCCAAATATCCCTTGCCTTCCAATTCTCGTAACTTCCTTCTCTCTAGAGTACCGGAAATCAATTTGTTTTATTCTCCCTGTGCTAGTAACCACGTAGGGGCGCATAGATATCAATGCCAAAAGCCACACAACCAACATTATGTGCCGGAAACTAATTTGTTTTATTCTCCCTATGCTAGTAATCGCGTAGGGGTGCATAGATAACAATGCCAAAAGCCACACAACCAACACTATGTACCTGATATTTGCTCATCCTTTACATGCACAGTAGAAAAACTCTATATACCCAATAAACCCTTCAGAATTGCACTGGCAACGATGAGTTTTGATGTATTCACATTGGTTATCATGATTCAAGTGTCGTTTTTCTACTCTGCAAGGAGCGTTGTCTTCATCCTCCATAGCTGACACCACGAGGTCATTGTGTTTTACTTCTGAACAAGTTGCAACAAGGATACGACTGACTTCTAGGGGACTTTTTGCCAGATGATAGTCTGCTTCTGAGGCATTTTCATTTAGAATTCTTGAGAGTATATGAATGAACTGGATTTTGAGCCCTTACCTATTCATTAACAAAATTCATTGTTAGACAACATGGGTTCATTCAAAGGTTGTACCAGTAAGCGAGGTGGATGATCCAAGTGAAATGCACTCAACAGACACGTGAAATGCATGCAAGCTCCAAATAAAGTCTTTTCCTTCCATCGTTTCATATAATAATAGGCACGCATTACTTGCAAGGTGCCACATTATATGCCTATCTCATATCACTATCTGAAAAAAGAATTGGCAATTCACTAAAAGTTATCTAATACACCAAAAATCGCATAAGGTCAAAAATAGATATAAGTATTTATAATTTCAATACTTTGGCCACTAAAAGAAGCATCCATAACAAATGTCGAAGCCTCCCCATAAGCTTTTTGCAGTGGATGGGTTCTCCTACTCCTTGCCATTAAACGAGAAGTAATGATTTCTGTCATGAATGGGCACTATTAAAATACAGGTAAACCATCTAAATTAAAAATAAACTCTTATTAGGATAAAAATGATGTGGAAGCTTTAAAGGTTGTAACTTACGCTCTTCAGGTCTCCAAATAAACCAACAAACTCGGATTTTCTTCTGCAAGACAAAATTACAACGTGTGGCGATGGTATTACCCGGAAGAAAGACAAAAGCACAAGGTGAAGCTGCCTCATAAAGTTGTAGCGTATAACTATAACACACAAGTAAAAACCCTACCACCCAATAATTATTTTAAAATATCACGATGTCCATCTCTCATAAGGATGAGGGGTGATCCTCTTGTCATCATGATTAAAAGGTGTAGCCCCTCGATAAAGATCAATTATTATAGACAAATGGGCGAAATCCCTAGGAATTCGGACAATGAAATTCGTTTGCATGTCAAGTTCTATAGTGAAGACTTAATCTAAGTAAGAATGTATTAGCCTCAAAAATGAGTTGAACAATCAATTTAACTTCATTACTATAGTAAATTTCAGACAAAAATAAGCCTCTCAAAATTTATAACCATATATATCAAATTTCTACACAAATCCGAAGCATCCTCAAACAAACTAATTATAGGTATTTCTGAGAGTAAAAACCTGAAAAAAATGTAATGGATTGCTGAACAAGTCGCCATACCTTTAAACAAAAAAAGCTGACATTACATGAAGAACTGATAGCAATTTACAAAATAAATTCAAAGAAACTGAATAAATATTCATTTCGGAAAAAGTTAAAATATAGAGCAAAATAATTCTATATGTTAATCAATTGGAAAATCACTTATCACTTCGGTTAGGGATTGGCTTGGCATGAACCGAGTTGTTTCAACCCATTGCCAAGGGTGATAGAGCATAAGTATTCGCTCGAGGGCGTCAAAAAAAGCCACGCCTCAAACAACAAAGGCCATTAATTGCCGCAGGGGGTTGCTGGATTCATGATGACAAGAGCAAAGGTCATCAATTGCAGCAGGGGGTTGCTTGATTCATGATGACAAGAGAAAAGGTCATCAATTGCCGCAGGGGGTTCCTGGATGGGGAATCGAATCAAGAACAAATAAATGAATTGAGAAGTGCTCACTTAGCAGCCTATTCTTCATTGATTATGAAGGGATAGAACCAGTGGCTCCATCAGTGGCACCTAATTTTGGGAGAGGGAAGCAGAAAGATATCGAGGGTTAGAAATGAACTAAAGAAAAAACTCCATGTTTTTGATAGAAGTAGATCTCTCTTTTATGAGGGGGAAAAGAGACTGGCTTTCCTCATTTCAATACAGGGTTGACATGGAAGCTTTTCCCTCAGATGGCAGCATAATGAAAGCCATTCAATCTCATTTTTAGCATTAGGGTTTCTCGACCCTTCCAATAAATGCAATGACTAAAAAGCGGGTCATAGAATTAGTTTTCCGCTGAGTATCTGCTTGCTCCATGCAAATATTCAAGAAATAGTTGTGTAGTAGTGTAGGCAGATGTGCTAACAATTGCATGGCCGTCGGCATAGTTTTTCGTGAAACAACTTCACACCCTCCATGACTCCTTAGCAAACAATTTGGCGATGCACACAAAGCCAACCGAAAAAACATGATACAATAGGTAGCATAATTTTGATGAACCTTGGACACTGCAGTACCTAACTCAACTCTTATAAAAATGATATCTAATATAATGCACTGCGGAAACCCCTCATACTTATATTAAAGTTGAAGTAACTAGCTGAGTAAAAAAATCAAAATATTAAAGTTGGGAAGATTGTTGACATAGCTTATCTACTGTAGCAAGACAATTGGAATATAGAGACGCACTTAGAATCTGCAGATTTCTCAAGAAGTTGACAAAATTTCTCCAAAACCTTTAAAAACCACAAGCAATGCCATTGTTGTGGGTGTGATTGTGTTAATTTTGATTAACTTGTTCTTTGCATAATACAATTACTTCAATGTTCCTTATAAGCCCATATATTAGTCCACGCATGAATTATCATCTTACTGACAGTAACTGAAGAAAGAACATAAATTTTAAATGCAAAAGACAAACCAAGACAAAATAACACAAAGATATGGCACAAGCTTGGGAAAAACCCCAAGACGAGGAAAACCTTGATCACTTCTTCTTATTATCAATATCCAATACTCAGCAAAGAGAGAGTACAATAATATGAGTCAAAATAGACTTGCTAAATTAGTGTTCAAAATAGTCCTGAAGCTTACTACCTGGTTAGGGTTCCTAACAGTCACTTAGTAACCTTCTTCCAATGAATTGTACCCTTTGCTGTCCTTTACAAGACGTCCAACAATGATGCAGGACTTGTGGTTCCTTTTCAAGGCATCCAACAATAGTCATATGCTAATGGTAATAAGAATATGCTCACAAACGAGGTTTAAACTCTCTGTTTACATTGCGGCCCTCTCTTCTTGAATGCAGCTAGGCTAAAGGACTCAGATTAGGTCATGCGTCCCTTCCACATGTGTTTTCATACTAGCTGTTGTAGTAGCATTTCCTATGGCCTGAACTAGAATACAAAGAATGAACAAATAAACCCAAAAACTCACCTTTAAACCAGTGTCTTGATCTGTGGCTCCACACAAATAAGGCGGCCTTCTCTTGAAGATATTCACACCCAAAAGCCATGACAAAACATCCCACAGAACTACTGTCAAACCTGCGACTAGTTGCATGCTCCTATGAGAGATCAATACAACACGTCCTCCTTGCTTCTCCAAGTTATGGCTGCCTCAGAAAGAATTACCCAAGGGTTGAATGCACTCTTTTAGGATGATATCTAATGAATATGAGGGATCCCTATATATATAACAATTTGTCCTTATGGAGGTGAAGCCGACTTTAACCCTTGGAGGCAAAATTTGAATTTCAAATTTTGGATTTTCTCGCCTTAATAAGGTTGTCTTGTGGAATTTCTTTTAAATAAATAAATATTTTTCCTTATCCAAATTTAGTGATTTGAGGTCAATTTTGGTCCTCTCGAAAAGAGGGATTCAATGGAATGATCATCTCCATCAGCTGAGCAGATCTGAGTAGAATTTGGCCCTAATTGCCAATTTTAACACTCCCTCTCAACTAGGGAGAATTCCACTTGCCAATCCATCTTCTATCATAGATCATCACGCCATCCTACCATTATGAACCATATTTGTCATCATGAACCATCTGTGTCTTCTTTACTTTGCTCTGTTGAACACTGATGTGAATAATAAAGAAGAATTTATCGAGAGTGAGTCGCAAGACCTTGCCACTCTTCACTGACAAAAGTTAGTCCAGAGGTAGAACCTCAATTGATCCCATATCAAGTAGATAAATACCAAGAATCCTAGCATAGAGAGTATGGAAATACATGATGCATCCATTGGTAGTGCTATGGTCTCTATCCTCATTTCCCAACTCACTAGCCAGATGAGAGGTACTTCCCATGAGTCCCAGACTTCATGGGTAGGATGATGCAGAAACACCAACAGCGAAAGACTATATCACATCCTGCTCATAATCACATGTAGGGAAATGGGAAACCACATTCTACAAACACACATGACAATCACATGTAGGGAAAGGATAAACCACCTCCTACACGCATGCAAAACACCGAGAGTAGGGAAAGGAAGAACCACTTCCTACATGCATGCAAACCAACAATAGTAGGAAGGATCCTACACGTGGGGAAAGGATGGACCACATCCCATCGATATGTCAACCAACAATTGTAGGGAATGAGCATCCTACATGTGGGTAAAAGTATGAACCACATCCCACTAACATGTCCACAACCAGATGCCTGAATATATCTCCCATTGGGGTACCCACAGGAGAAGGAGAACCACTCATTCTGCTCATATGCCGTAGGGGAAGGTGAATCACTCACCCTATGCATATCTCATCATATGTAGGGGAAGGTGAACCACTCACCCTACACACATGTGTCTACAAACGTAGGGGAAGGTGAACCACTTATCCTACACACATGTCAGCTGTCATAGGGAAAGGTGAACTACCCACCCTGTACACCGTGCACCTATAGGGGAAGGTGAACCACTCACCTTAGGGTCATTTATAGCTCAAAGAAGTACCCCAGGCCTCGAGGAGCTCCTAGAGCTCAATATTCAACCAAGACCCTCATAGCAGGGTCTTTCTAGGACACCCAACCTCTCTCTCTGAAGGAAGTTAAATTTGTCCTTACCAAGGGGTTTTGAGGGGATGTTGGTAACATGTACATCCATCCTGCAATGCTGGAGCTAGATTGCTCCCCACTGTGCCATATCAAATAAAGTGGCACCTGATGTTTAGCAGATGATTCCAACACATGCTCACATGACTCAAATGTCTTCATAATAGGCCATGCTAGCTGCTTCATTCGTTCAACCTCAGAAATGCTCCCAAACTTTAGTCCTGCATTCATTCATGAAATAAAGGTGGATCCCAAGAGATATAGGATCTAGAAGTGCTCTTTCCATTTATCATTCTGCCAATCCAACAATTTTGGCATAGTACTACAGATCATAGTTAACTTGGATATCTTATTGAACATGAGAACCTTCACAATTTGTATGTGTTTGGATCATAAACTTGTCCATTTTATTAGAATTTTAAGCTTTATGAAGAAGTGTGTCAAGGCTAAGACAAATCCCTCTCACATCGAGAGGATATTTATCTGTGGACAAACGTCATCAATAGTTGTACAGTGTAAACTGACCATAGCTCCCTCTGAATATCGGAAAAGTAACTTCGCCCAAAACATAACCATTGGGCTATCTGAAACCTGCAATTAATCAAGGTCATTTAGTCATAGTCATCCGACTACTGCAGATCAACGTCTTATGACATGGTCTTTCTATTGTAAAAATCATTAGGCAAGAAGAGTTGACAAGTCATTCTGATAGGGATTCCATAGCTCCCTTTGAAGACTTACTTCAATTGAACATTCAACCTTTGTCAATATTCGCCTCATCTTTAAGATGAGACATTATCATGCTGCAACTATATCAACAAAATTTCAATTGCCAAAATTCATCAATGCACAAGTAAACTCTCTCACATGTTCTGCCTGTTCAACTGACATACCTCAACAATAGTATATCAATAGAACCTTATTACTGATTTCATAAGTATTACTGACTAAATGAAGATACCAAGGGACTTGCACCATCCTCATCCAATCAAGCCTTCTCTGTCATTACACAATTCAAGCTAGTATGATCTCTGAAGTGCAAATATTAGCAATATTTGTAATGATCCCGTTGTGTTACTGTAATGGCAGACAACATATAAAAGTAACACACTAGAATTTGTATTAGAACATAAAATTATTTTAGGGAACAATCTTTCTATCAATCGGTTAGAATCCCTTACTATTGTATGAATACTTCAGGTGTGCAATAAAGAACATAACCAATCTACCTTTACCACAGTTCTCAAACTTGGACCAGAAATTTTCCCATTTCAAAAAATGCTACTACTGGTGATGCTTCTTAGGATGAATACACTATTGTACTTCAATGTTACTGATATGCCTGACTATATGGAGGTGCCAAGTGATTCACATCGAAACTGCCTTAGAGTGATTTGCTTTGACTTTTCTTTCTGTAAGAGATGTACTTCAGATTTTGACACGCTTGATATAGATGATCTTGAAGAGAAGCCTTAAAGACCTCAAACTAACCTTCAACTATATATATATTGACTGTAAATTTAGTACCTTTGATATGCTTAGTATCAACATACAATCAATATTCAAATTTTGAACCTTGGGAAATCTCAATCAAATATGAATTTGACACGAATGATTGCCTTAGAAGCTCACCCTAAATGTTTCTTCAGTAAATGTATTATCATACCTTAAATGCACATCCTTACAGAATTGTAAATCTGTCATATAAGCTTCTAAGGAAGGGGTTGCATCTTAGCGAGTTTCAGATCCGATCACTGAATTTTCAGCTTTAAATTTGTGCAATTTTGTCCACTGGATACATCAGATTTGTCTCAAATAATATTTAAGACTCTGCCTTAATGAAATGCATGATTCATATCGGATGCAGAGATTAATTATTGAAGGAGGGACGAATGGCCTTTAAAATCACCAGAGCATCAACCCTTAGAAAATAATTCTTCAAGATTCAGCCTAAAGTGCTCCATAGAAATTTTCGAATGGGCATACAATATGTCTACAAATTTGTAGACTGTGTATTAGCCTAGGAAATTTCTACCTCAGGTTCAAGCTGATAACTGGATTATTCTAGACGAGATATACCAACCCAATTATATATCACAACGATACTTAAGTTATACAAATTGCTTAAGAATTTATCCTTTCAAGAATTGCCAAAGAGTTATGCATAACATAGATGAAGAGAAAGTAGGTCACAGGAATCTTCCAAGATTTATTGAAAAAAAAGAAAGAAAGTAAACACCCTTCGAACAGGCACTATGCATGTAAGCTCCAAAAAGTTTCAAGACATGATCTCTGAATTAAGTTGAGATTTCTGAAGATATAAACGGTGACTTTAATTTGATAAATTTGGAAGAATGTCATGACCTTGTGCACATATTGGAGGATTTTTTGTGTTGAGTATCGGCAAGGATGTGACCCCAAAGCTCCCACGAATTTTCTTCAGGACTCCACACATATATTCAAGACTGTACAAGATCCACAACATAAATAAATAGTTTTTTTTTCTTCCAATATTCCAAGAAAAGACCACAGGCATACACTGGAAAAGTTTGGTATTTTGAGCACTAATTCAAGTGATGTTCTTCAACAGATATGAACGTCCAATGATGCAGTGTCAATATTGTTGAAATGTGAGTTGAGGTATATACTATGACGGAGGAGCATACCATTGTTAGAGAGTAGAGTAGAAACATATGGCATGAACTTTATACCTTCAGGAGTGAAAGGTCTGAGACATAGGTGTCGAGAAACCTTAATGTTGTTCCATAATTCTTCTAATTTTCATATCATCCAAATGAAGTGGCCCCAAAACCATCCTGGAATCTCGACCTTGAAAGATCATTACGGATAGACAACTTATGGCCCCACCGAGGAGATCCATCCTTCCTTTTTACGCGCCAAATCAATTAAGCGAGACTACACTCATAGTCCACCTCATTTTGTTCAAACTTCGGAGAGGGAGGAGATCACGGATACTTTGAAAATAATTTTTTTTTCGGTGATTGCTATCACATTCACTCTAGTCTTCGGCTTGTCCTCACCTGCGATTCCATGTTAATTTTTATTAACATATTTCTTTAAATAATACGGTTACTTTAATGTTACTTATAAACCCATTTATTAATCCACACATGAATTATCATCTTACGACAATAGTGGAAGAAAAGAACATAAATTTTGAATGCGAGAAGACAAGCCAAGACAAAATAACAAAGATATGGCACAAGCCGGGGAAAAATCCCAAGATAGGGAAAACCCTTGATCGATTCTTCTTATTATCAATATCCAATGTTCAACGGAAAGTACAATAATATGAGTCAAAATAGACACTAAGTGCGGTACAAAACAATGTTGACTTATTTCTGGTTAGGGTTCCTAACAACCAACGATAACCTTCTTCCAACAAATTGTACCCTTTGTTGTCGCTTTACAAGACATCCAACAATGATCCGGGACTTACGATTCTTTTGAGGCATCCAACAACGGTCTTATGCTAACGATTAATAAGAATATTCTCACAAACGAGGTTAAACTCTTTTTTTACATTGCGGCCCTCTCTCCTTGAATGCGGCTAGGGTAAAGGACTCTAGATTAGGTCATGTGCCCCTTCCACACATGCTTTCATACTTAATACATTGTACTTGACATTTCTGTGGCTTGAACTAGAATACAAAGTGTGAGCAAATAAACCCCAAAACTCACCTTTAAACGAGTGTCACGATACGTAGCTCCCTACCTGAAAGAATGTAGCCTTCTCCTGAAGAGATTCACACCCAAAAACTATGATGAAACATCACCCAGAACTTCCCTCAAACCTGCGGCTAGCTACCTACTCCTACTCGAACCTATGGGAGATCAATACCACATGTCCTCCTTGCTTCTCCAAGCTACGGCTGCCTTAGAAAGAATTACCCAAGAGTTGAATGCACTCTTTTAGGATGATCTCTAATGAAGATGAGGGATCCCTATATATATAACAATTTTTCCTTATGGAGGTGAAGCCGACCTTAACACTTGGAGGCAAAATTTGAATTTCAAATTTTCAATTTTCTCGCCTTAATAAGGTTATGTCTTGTGGAATTTATTTTAAATAAATAAATATTTTTCCTTATCCAAATTTGGTGATCTTTAGGTCGATTTTGGTCCTCTCGAAAGAGGATTCAATGAAATGATCATCTTCATCAAGCTGAGAAAATCTAAGTAGAATTTGGCCCTAGTTGTCAATTTTAATAGATTGTTGTTTTGATTCTCATTATTTCGAAGAAAGAAAACGAAGATTAGCGATTAACTTCTACGAGACAACGAACGGTAGAAATAAGTATCGATAACTAAGGATTTTGGAAGGAAATATGTCACTATTGATTATTCTAGAGTACTCAAATGGTTGGAATCATTTGGAAGATGAAAACGAGGTTGTGAGGCAACTGAGAGATTTAGATTTAAGCTTGAGGAGATTGAATTTGCAACACAATATTTCTTTGAAAAGATTTTGTTGGGGAAAAACAACTATTATGCTGCTTACAATGGGGTTATTAAGAGATGGGTCTTTTGTGGTCGTCCAAAGCATTAGTAATATGAGTTGCAAGAAAGAGGAATTAGAATTCCAAGAGGGTCTCAACGTTGTTTCGGGTAGTGAGGTTAAGATGCTTTTGTTGTTCTAGAGGCATAGACGAGTGATTTCTTATGTATGATTTTTCACCCAACGTGATCTATTACGGTTTTAAAATTTGGATGCAAAATATGGGAGGGTCTTGGATGCAAGAGATGGGAGGGTACTCGGCGCTGGAAAAGTAAGGATTGCATAGTGTTGCAAAAGGTAAGTCTCATTTTCCTTGTTCGTTGCTTTTGGTTTGTTTTCGGATGTCGATGCAGCTGATGATTCATACGTATTTTCCTTAACTAACACATTCACATAGCGAAATGGTGTTACAACAAGCCTTTATTTCATGCAAGAATGGTGTTACGGCAAGCACAATTTCATTAGATAAAGCGTGTGTTTGAGGAATCCATTAAAAGTGCAAATAATGTTAAATGTGGGTGGAAATTCTATTGCTACAAGACCAAATTATTCTTCTCTTATTTTCAAAGTTGAGAGCTCAGGGTTATTACTTGTGGCTTAGAAAATTTGTAATAAAAATCAACCTCAATAGACGCAAATTTCAAGAAATTCCTTGCCTTCACAAAAAAGAATCGATGCGAAGATCTTGCCCACTACTTCTTTCCTCACACACCAAATTTACATAACAAAAATACTTTTCCGTAGGCTAAAGTAATCTATTGATGCTAAGTGCACTGAACCGGAGAGAAAATTTCACACACCAAAAAGAGCTTTCAGGTCATGAATGGATTCATAGCCATTTGAGTATTTTCAAGAGGTGAACCAGAAATAATGTTGTTACCCTTCCAATTAGCCATGAAAAAGAAGCAATGGAGTCTACACTAGATGAGGATGGGATATTGGTTGTATTCACTTTGCCATTTCTACAAAATAAAAATCAAACAAGTCAGTTACATTATCATCTCATAAATTACGAGGGGAACTTCTTGGTACCGCATACGGAAAAATCACTACTCTAAAAACATTCAAGGGTGAATGGTTCTTTGTGAGACAGGTGAGGAGGGGTAAATGGATGTAGGACAATGACCATCATGCTCTTTACCTAAATGGGCATGAAATCGACCCACATGTAACACAGCACACAATGGTGTTTGTCAACTGATGTTCCCAAGTTCATGTCTCATACATCCTCCCTATAGACAAGCACAGTGACAGATTATAAGCTAGTGTAGGAAAATGGGGTTATAATCCTTACCGCCTATTATGGTTCTTCAAATTCAGTAACAGGAGGTATATCAATCATAAAGTTTCAAAAAATCAGATATAAAGGCAATTGGCTTCTGATCGCGGTTTTCACGATAGCGTAGATCCTAAACACAACCTCCAATGTAATGAGACTCTAGTCATTTCTAGTCCCTAGGATTATCCAATGAGAACTACATGAAACACAAACCTACTAATATTCAGTTTTCAAATTAGAAACATTTAATGTGCACAAATTTTGAGATTTGGACGTCGTAGGTAAATGGCTAAGAACCCATAGACCTCCATGGATATTCTAGAATTGTATCTATGAAGAAGAATATAAGAGAAAAATATAGGATCATCGGTGATGCGGCCTTGGAGTGGCTAGGCAAGCTAACGTTACTACCGGAACACCACGGTGATACTACACATTATTAGAGAAGAAGCCCACATCAATATAATTATGTTTATAGATTGTTTTATTCGAGGAGATGTCCATACTAACATTTTAAACCCATACTCCAAATAGAAAAAAATAAGCGAAGGAACAACAACTAGAACTTAAAATATGGGTAACTAACGAAACATTAGATCTAGGACTTTACCTAGATGTTGTATACACACAAGATTCATAGCTTGCAGCAATGAAAGTTCAAACACATAAAAACTCGGTTAGTTATATAACTCAATGATGACTCATACATGCCTAAAATGATGATGATGACTTCGGACGACCATACGTTGATTTTATCCCTCAATGACACTAATGGTATCTAAGTGCCCTTTCCCAACGATAGTCGACACCTAATAGCTAATCGACAGAGCAGACCTTGAAACCATGCTTTCGTAGCGTGTTTAGTGTAAATATGGAGGTTTTCTCTACGAAATTATCAGCAGTTTCATAGTGAAAGTACATTTCTTAGTGTATTTCACTACCTGGCCTTGGTTTCTTGGCTAAAACAACGATTTCGGTAAAAAAATATTGGGAATTGAAATGCGGCGAGAAAATTATGAGTGATGTGACATGAGGGGATTTGAAAGTGAGTGGGTTTGGACCTTAGGGTAATATTAAACAAGAAAAATTTAGAATTTTCTTGACGAGTATATAAAAAATGAATCCTAAAACCCTACGTTTAATACATGAACCTATATAACTTTGTCAAATGATGATTCATTTTTGGTCGATAACGAGGAAAAAATCATATCAACTAAGTTGTATGCTAAAAATATCAATACCATGTGAAAACAAAATAATGCGAGGTGTGATGTTTAATCCTTGTCATTTTATTCACAACAACATTTCATTTTCTAGCACAGCATGAACTTAGTCAAGTATATAAACAACACATCCTCAAATAACAAAGAGTAAGTAACTTTTATTGAGTCATGAAATATTTTAACACAAATTAGCTAAATGATTCCAATCAATATAGTGTAATACTAATTTCATATTCGAAGCTTTTTTTGTTGTTTAAATAGACATGGTCTTAAGTATTTTCAATTTCATAGTCAAAATACAAAACAAAATCAAGGAAATGTCCAAAATACAATCAAACAATAAGGGATATCATGAAGGGAAATTGCAATTATAAAAAAATTACCTTTCTGGATAATGTCTAACATTCCTAAAACATTTTCTTATAAAAATAAACAATAGAATTGAAATAATAAAAACACTAAAAACCATAGGAATTCCCTCTTAAAAACATTTCCAAAGTTGATGGCTTAGGTGTCTAGAGTGATCTACAACATCGAATGAACTATATCCAAGACATGATATGCATCGTCTCCCCATCTTTTCCAATCACATTTCTGTAACCTTCCCCAACAAAGTCGAAGTAACAATCAAACAAAGACATTGACATTTTTTTTAATCTTTTATATCTATAAAACTTTAATCTATTTGTGTCATGAACATATTAATTCATATTTAAAGACTTCTGGCATATATGAAAGAATCAATCAACTAGGGCATCAAAAAAATCGACCAATATGAGGTCCTCAAACAATTTCTACAATATCAATATTTTCTTGTTTTTATATCTTGGGTGAAAAATACTTATATCTACAAAAGAAAAATGCATATATTACTTATGGTCAAACTTTTTATATGGTGTATTCTTAATAATTTTTTAAAGGTATTTCCTTTGCCTTAACCAAAGTGAATTGTAGCTTGATTTAAACTATGTATCCTTTCATTAATCAATTTACGCAAGATAAATGTCACACATTATTCTTTCCCATTTCTCCAACATTCTACATATGATAAATTGAAAAGTTGCATAAAACAAGAGAAAACCCTTTTACGGCCAAAACAAACAAACAAACAATGTCCCTAATAAAACTTCACTATAATATTAGAAAATGAAAAGGAGAGTGGACCATTTTTGTTGTTTGACTTTGCCTATTTTTTTTATTAAGAAGTGCTCGAGCTTCAGAACCAACAAATGTGAGGGAAGTCGTAAATGTGAAAAAAATTATGTTGAACTAATTTGTAGAATTCTTCAAAATGATGTGAATGATGACATTTTTCGGATGTGGTAATCTCATAATAATAAAATGGCATGTATTCTAATAAATTACATTGCAATGACTACCATGAGCGTCCATGGGTTATAGGTCCTCAGTATGTTAATCTTGATGATGAAATAGAGATGGCAACAATAAGTATGGGTGGTCCTAGTTTTTATGGTGGATATCTTCAAACAAAGGTCATCATCTTAATAAACCTAGGTTCGACATGGTAAACCTAGATGCGGTCTTCACCCAATTTCATTCCATCATACTTTAGCCAAAGAGAACTCCAAGAGGAAATAATGGTCCTTTAGCTTATAATAGGGTTGCTTTTTGAGGTTATAAATAAAACTTATCCAAATCAGATGGATTTTTGGGCTCCAAGAGATATGGATAATTTAAATGATAACAATTGTATGTTTTTTCCCAAGATTCAAATGTAAGGATACATTTTTTGGATTTTACTAATAAATAGAATAGAGAGAAATAACCCAAGATGATAATCTTGGTAATTGATTAAATAAATACTCGGAGATAATAAGACTATTTAGGTTCAAATGAAAGATGGTGTTGATTCTTGTAACTCCTCGATTTGTTGGTAGTTTTTAAAGGTAGTAATTTTTAGTTCTTCAAGGGTGGGGGTTCTTCGGCATAATTGCATCTACCTTATTCATATCACCCAAAGAGCAAACATAATCAACAAAAGTAATTATGTTAAGTTTAAGGAAAATCCTATTTGTATATTTGTCAAGCTTATAGTTATTTTTTACTAGAGTTTATAACTCTATTTATACCACCTACTCTATAATCTAAAAAATGGCGGAGGAGATTTGATAGTCATACCCACCCATGGTCTCTTGTAGGCATGATAAATGAATAGGTTGAGCCATTAATTAGAATTTCATATATATTGAGGAAAGACAACTCATTATATAGTTAACTAATTTCACATTGAACCCTATATGGATGAGTAGCCCTAAATAAAGCCAATTTTCTCTATCATATGCCTTCGAAAGAAAAAATAACATTTCTTGTAATTTTTTGGTTTCATGTTATAGATTCCTTCTTGGGAAACTCCTAATATGTAATGGATTTGTTTCGAGGAAGGATGCAAAATTTTTTTGCAATGACATGGAATTAGCTTAGTGGATTTTGACCCTACATGACCAAAGACTCAAAAGACCTTGGGCACATCAAACGATAGCATCCTCCAATGAAACTAGTATAGACACAACCTAGAAACATCAAAATTATATATAGTTATAATTCATAATCGCAAATGACTATAGTATATTCCTTAAAGAAATTCAAACTTGAATAAGAACAAACACAAATTTTACATTACCCTTCGGTAAGTTTTCCTTGATTTATCAAGATAGGCTCGAACTTGCATAAATGTGTAAGTATATTCCCCAAAATATCAATTTCAACTCCTTTCTAGAAAAAAGAATCTAATATCCAAGCGAAACCATAGTTGAATTGAGCAAGTGAATTGCTTTTAAGGTCATCTACACAAAACTTGCCTCCTTCAAATCTCTCACACTAGATGGTATGTCATGCAAAATTAAGAAAAATTCGGGAAATTTGTTGACTTCTCTAAAAGACATAATGAAAATGCATGCAAGCTTTGTAAATAAATGCACCTATAATATTCTTTGATTTCCATTTCATCCTTTTTCCTAAGTTGAACCTCGATGAGTTGTGAACTCAAAGTTCTTTAAGAGATTTTTCTTATAATTGAAATTCGGCATTGCAGTCTTCCCACCTCGGCTCACTTGATGAGTATGAATTCTTAAACTCACTTATGTCATTGTCCAAAAAATTTCTTTCCTAGACACATTATTTTTCAAATAAATTCTTTTATAATAGCATAATTCCTTGTCGAAATTTCATCCCTCATACCAATTGACATTCGGTAGGCGTAACCGAAATCAGACATACACCTATTCATCTATTACTCGGGATGTGAATGGTGGAATATATACTAGAGAACTCTTAGCATATGGCGAGAGGATAGACCCTCCCTCTTATTCCCTTGTTAAGACCTCCCCGCAGGACCCGAAGTCGAGTGGCCATCATCAAAATCTATGTGTTGAAGGGGTTAGCATAGGCGGTTACTAAATTGAGCCCTATCCACAATCGAGCATCTTATTTGGTGAATCCCATGATCCGTGGTCCCCATGGGGTTGTGGCCTTTAATCCCACCCATATGTGGAAGTGAACTCATCTGTGCATTTGCCATGTAAGGTGGCATCGTAGGTCCTCTCACACCATGATCGAGTGGTGTCACAAGTCTTCGACCTGAATGTCCCACATTGGTACCGCCGAGGGCAGCCTCCCTATCCATGTAGTTCTTTCACGGCATCTGATGCACTTCCTCCCTATTTCTTGGGGCCCTCAACTTTCTTCCTTTGTTTCAACCATTCCTCCTCGGATCAATCGGATCATGGCTGAACCTCAACCTGGGGAAGCCCTTGGTTATTGGACATTTTTGTCATCTGCTCAGTAAGCATCAATATGTTCCTTAGCCTTTGAATGGTCAATCATATGACCAATAGTGCTCATCAATTTGCACAAAGCTTCAACATTTTCCTCCTCTGGATGTTGAAATTCACCATTTAATTTCTTGATGCATGCATGCATAATTCTTTCGGTCAATATACTTTCTTTATAAATATCACCAATAAACTTATATTTCCTAGTATTCGTCGTCATGTTGCAACCTTCTTCTCTCTCGTATTTCATACATTGAAAGGATTTTTCATCATGCTCTTTTTCTTTCTACGGCCTTTTCCTCTTCTCTTTCATATTTTTCAAATTCTTCTTAACATTTGTCCAAAATAACTCGCTTGAAAGAAACCTTCTCATTTTGTTCATAAAATTATGGTATTCCTCTGACAAGCTAAAAAGCTGAATTTTGCATACATTTCACAAAAGCCAACTCCATCAAGGCTTTGTCAAATATTTGAGATATTATACCATGAAGACATGATGCCAAGTCGATTCTCACTTCTTTGACACGTTAAGAAAGTTTCTCAAAGTTTTGGGGCATTAATTTATTATGGATGGATATAATTTGTCTTTATTTCAAGCTGATCCTCATCGAAACCTTGCCCACTTCATATCGGTTCTATGATATATGAATTGTGGGAAGAGAAGGTTGTGGAGGAGGAATCAAACCCTTCTACAAACCCGGAAGCACTACCACCTATCGGCATCGGAATTATTTCTCACGAGTCCAACTTGTGGTGATTATTACATAAGGCCCTCCGGAAGGATGACATTCATACTCATTTGTGTTGCACAACTATTTCTTGAAAATATAGTATTATAACCTTGGCCGAGGTTGAAACAAAGCAAAGGAACCCACTAAGATCCACATCCATGCATATCACAACCATCGGCAAAAGCATCATTGGCTTGCTTATCTATCATCATCCAAACTTTACATATTTCTTCCACAACGTTCAAGTAGATAATTCCCACTAAGCTACCTATCAAGTCACTCTTGCGGTGCTTGCTAATGCCTCGACCTCTCCTACATGACTCGCAAGTGCTTGGGAATTTCTAAGCATGGAAAATTTACAGGAGCTAATATGGCAATTGGGCTATTTTTCCATGTTTTTCCAAAAAAAGATTCGCCCATTCCATTTATTTTTTAAATTGATTATTGCGATTTTATAGTATAAAACTATTTTACCTAAAATTGCCAAAATATTATATATACTAATAGAAAATTATTAGAAAACTAAATATGTTTACAAAAATAACATAAAAAATTTTACAATTTACATATTGGGGACTACTAAGATTAAACGAGTTTTTAAAATTTAAGATAAATGTCCATCCTTAAAATTTTCCATGTTTCCAAGTAATTCAATAATGTCTGGACATAATTCAAAATGATTGGGTAGATATTTTCATTGATCCTTGATTATTGACAAAAATCTTCAAGTACTTTTTGTCTCCTAAACATTCAGTAACTAAAATAGCTACATGATTCATAGGAGTTGAAAGCTCGAGCGCATCTTCCAGGTCATCCACTCCCTTTTAGGATTTTCTTCTTAGGCTCTTTTGAAGAAGTCTTACTCTTGAAAACATCAGTTACTAGTTTGGATGGTTAGGAAGGTTCACATCTTCCTCCTTCTCCTCTTGAACCTTATAAATATTATATAAATCACCCCGAGACCTGCAAAATTTTCCTTACTAGAGAAATCCTTCTTTTTCTTCTTCTTGTTGACAACTACTACCTTGGCAACATCACCAATATTTGCAATAGTATTCTTTGCAAAAACATTGGAAGAAATTTTATTCTCCTTTGTCAATCTAGCTACTAAATCCTGCTTTCCTTCACTTTTCCAACGGGAAAATATGACACCTGAAGTTGAGGAGACATTTCACAAATACTTATTAGTCGTGGGTACCAGCCCTTATCTTATGTGTCGATTTCCTTCACATTGGCGGTTGAACCTTCCCCAAGTACTTTGGCACTATCATGGTTAACCCTGTCTTTGTTTCTATATCTAGAAGATTGTTTGCAGTCGACAACTTGGTTACTAGACATAAAACCACAGGTTTTCCTCCAAAATAACCATATCGGCTTTAGGGAGGGCTTGTTGTAGCTTATGATCGTAATTCCCATTTAGACACCTTGCTTGTATTTTTTGTTGACTACTCGGTTAGCTAAAACTTCACCTTTCTCTTTCAACATACTTTGATCAACAACCATTGTGCCATTGTCATGTGTAGCCATTTGAGATGCCAACCTACCCTCATGCATTCCATTAATTTTCTCTCCCCGTATGCAAACTAGACTTTTATTTTCCAATGATAGAATTGAAAAAATAAATCCGGCTCTTTTTATGTCGGCATCAAGTGAACTTGACAACTTAGATGGGGGTAACCACAATAGTGCACCATACTAGAATGGAGAAAATTTCCAAGATTTTCTTCTCTCAATTACAAAATTAACAAAATTATTATTTTAGCTTTGTCTAGCCATCGCTTGTTGATTAAGATTATTTATTCTTCACATTTCTAAGTTTTGAATATGATTTAATGCCATCCTCACTTCATGTTGGGCTCTTCAATGTTGCTACAAGAACTTTTTTTTTATCAAAATTCATATCTTTTGCTGCTTTTTTTACTACTCTAGCATCCTTTGTGAAAAACCCTATAACTAGCCCATAAGTTCTTGCTTTTCCTTCATATCCCTCATAGGAACTTCCCAAAGATGAATACATATCAACAATGATCAATTCCTCCTGATTCTAAATCTTGTAAAGGTTCCAAGGTTCCCCTAGAAATATCCCTTTCGATCTCATCCTACAGATGATGAAACTCTCTTTGATATCCTTAACGAGGAGTGTATCACAACATTAACCATGTTTCCTTATGAATTGTTGGAAATAGTATATTTTCATTTTGTGGGATTTCTAAATGAACCACAAGTTTGGGGGTACAAAATCGGGCTACGGTAGTGAAGAATGCGGAAATTTGTTTCTATAGCTAGGTCGAATTAGCCTCTCCATCAACAACTTTAATTGTCTTTTGTAAGGTTGTCATTAAAGGTGTTGTTGGGGTAAAATGACGAAGTCGACTCAAAATTAACTCCTCCACCTACTGTGAGAACCATTAAAGTTTGAACTCCTATGCAACCATCTCTCCTTTTGACTCCCTTTCCATATTTGAAGAGATTCCTACCAATGATACATGTGTATCTCTTGCTTTTAGGCTTGTGCTCGGATTTTTGTATCTTATTTGAACATTCATTTGTTGAAAGACACCTTGTTTTTAGATATTTTTTTCTTCTTTTTACTAGTATGATGATCTAATCTAGACTCAAATGCGAAACTACGAACAATTTGAAACGTGCCATCGAGATATCATGTTTTCACAATATGCATGTTCAACGGTGATAGTTTAACTCCATATGATTCCAATACTTGAGATGGAGGATTGATGGAAAAAGTAAACTACAATTATCTTCATTGTTGAAAAATGAAACTACAAGAGCAGTTGATTTCCAAGAGATTATGTCAAGGATTTTGTCTTTCCATCCCGAACTTGAACTAGAGGCAGTTGGTTTCGAAGCCTATGGGAATGGTTTCAATATATCCAACGTCTCACGAGAACGGATTGTATCTAGTTTATTTTTGTCTTTTTAATGGGCGTGAATCATTTTATTTGATGCCTTTGTCTTTAAAGGTTGATGAAAAGTAGATGAGGAATTTTACCATATGACCCAGTAGGCATCAGTGAGTAGAAATTCATTGGGCATGAAACACTTAAAGAAAAGAACTGGAAGTGAGTTTGTATGTAGGCGATCCTATTTTGCTAATGGAGGAATGGAATCTTTAATTGATGACACAACATCAAAGATCAAAGCAATAAAATAAAATCATTGTGGAAAGAAATATACAAAACTTGCTCATTTTTTCATATCAAAAATGTCCCAAGTATGGGCACAAACGCAGGGGTTGAATTTTCAACTCTCTAGGATCTTGTTAATGCGGTCAACCAAGAGATGCCAAAAAAATAAATATTTTGGGGATTCAAAAATCATTGTGGATTGAGTCTGCGACAAAGTCATCATAGTGGCCCCTCATTTAGCTCACATTTTGCAAGGTATCAAACAAGTCTACAACAATTTGGATTGGTTCTCTTGTGGCCATATATACCATGAAATCAATACCCTAGCAAAGAAGCTCTCCAACTTATTCCACAATTGATAGAAAACCAAGAGTATATGAATAATAATTTTGTGGGGTGGTTTCCTTCCATATATAGTTTTTTGTCTCACTTATTGCTATATTTTGTGAGTATATATGTAAACAATCCAATGATATTATTCGAAAAGTGATAGAGATTTTTTTTGGCTTTTAAAAGTTCGCACAATATGATGGAACAAACTTTTATTAATAGAAATCAATCAATCACTTCTACATACCACTAAAAGTTGAAAATTCTCTATAACCTTTGATCACCTTGAACATAAAGCACACTAATAACCTCGGCAATGGGGTTCTAATAACATGTTAAGAAGATCCAAAATTGACAAAGCATAATTTAATGAGTATTGATTAGTCAAAATTACCATGTGGATCAACTATTCATGTCGAAATGATGGTATATTGGATTGGGTGTGGGTTGCACTTGCATTTGAAGAGTGAACAAAAAGTGGATAAAGAACATTGACTACACTAAGAACCTTGACAATGGGGTTCTAATGACATGGCCAAAAGTCAAAAATTGACAAATAAAATTTAATTAGCATTGATTAGTCAAAAGTACAATGTGGATGAAGGAATCGTGTCGAAATGATGGTATGTTTGGACTAGGCAAGGGTTGCCATGGCATTGGAAAGAGTGAACACAATGTGAATAAAGAGACACTTGGAGAAGCAATACAAGGAATCACAGTCTTGGTTGCAAGTATAGGGATGGTGAAATATGAGAAACTAGAAGCATTTGGGACACCATAAAAATTGGCAACTTGATTTTTTCTAAGAGAGACATCCAAAAGTGCATTTTTTTATAGAAAAATATTTAAAATCTCCACAAGAAAATTCATCTTCACATTCCGAAAAATTTTCCATCTACATTTCCCACATAGATATGTAGAGAAATGTTTCTTCAATCGTCCCAAAAAAGGGAAAAATAAAAAACCCTTTTGGGGAAGAATGCATTTCCCTCTATGTTTCACCATTTCCCCAAAAGATATATGTGGAAAAATGTTTCTTAGAGCATCCTACAAAAAGGAAAACGACACCTTGGGAACATGGGAAACATGGAGGTGCCCCCTCCACCCCTAGGGACACATCCCCATAGAGCAGTGGTTTTTTCATTCATTTATTGGCATTTCCGAGTCATTATTTCTCATTTGTTTATGAATACAAAGTTTATCATATACTACTATGTTGAATGGTAAGCACATGTCAAAGCCCTATAACAAGAGGAGCTGCTTTGGATAGATTCAAGGCCGGGGCGACAATTGGGGCTAAACTTTCATAGTTTCAATATAGTCATGTGGACAACAACATTGGAAATTGATTATAATAAAGACCTTACAAAACCATATTTTCTTGATGATCATAGAGAAGACTTTGGTATTTCACTTGCACCAAGAATAGCATATATTTCCATCATCGGTAAGGTACATATATAAGACCTCATTTACGAGATACTTCCAAAAGTCTACCTTGGAAATATTACTTTTATTTTAACAATCAAATAACTTCTATAACAATTATTGTTGACTAGTGTAAAATCCTAGCTGCGAAAGAATGGAATGGTGCTATGGGCTATATCTAACATCAGAAATCAAGAATTGAATAAGTAGAGATGATGTTAAGCCCAAATCATGGTGTATACTTGACTAGTATTAAACTTTCACTTCATATCGTCACACTAGTGTGTTTGTAGCAAACAATTATTATTCTTTGGTATAACTATGGCAATGTAAGAGAAAATATCACGGTGAAATTTTTTTAGCTTGAACCATAGATATAAACTTAAAACACATTTTGGATAAGAGGTACATACTTCAAATGTTGAAAAAAATTCCATAAACCGCAATGTTGATCAATATCATTTGAAAAAATTATATGCTTGCAATCAAGTTTGCATTGGCTTCCCTTGAGGCAAAATTATTTCATTCATCTCTTTCTTGTCTTTTCATTTCTTCTTCTTCAAATTTACTTTTGCTTGACAACCTCTAATACAAAGAAAATCGGATACGAGAAATAGGCTGATCATTGATCCCCTTCATAACATCTTTCTTTCCGGGTTTGTCTATATTATGCGATTTTCTTTTCTTTGTTTGCTTCATATCGACCTTTAGAACTCTCTTGTTGGCATGGTCCCACAAAACTTTATAGTTAATTTCAAAGGAATGAATTTTGTTTAATTTTGGGTTTATTTTTAGCCCCATTTTTCCCCTCGAGAGGCCACATTGCTCTCATGAATAGCGAGAAAAATTTGTGTGTATTTACTTGCAAGCAAATCAAAAAGGTGGATTGAAGGCAGAATGGGCTAGCCAATGTAAATTAGGCTAAGAGGGCCTTCAACCATGTGTAAATATATATATTTTAGTAATTGAATTCTTTTCAATCCTGTGTGGAGATTAGTTGAACCTCTAGTAAAGCAAAAGAATTTGCTTTGTGTGGACTTGTGCATGGTTATAAACCTATTATTGTAGCTTTATGTGGTAGGACTTGTAAATGAAATATATCACTACTATGTTGAGTAAGAAAAGTTGCTTGTGGAAGGATGAGTGCAAGAAAAATGATTTAATTTTAATACATTGAATCTTAAGATAAAATCGATCTTATTCACTAACCTACGTGTGGAGTGATTTCTAGATGCATTTGTTTATGCGGCAGTTTATGGTCGGATAATTGTTGAAATGTTCTCGGCAGGGTGTGGAAAATCTCTTAAGGCTGTGAGCATAAAACTATTATGCATGGGTGATGATCAAGAATGTTGTTAAGTGTTTGTTGTGTGTATTGTGTCTTATATGGGAAACGTGACCGTCAATGGAGATGCTCTGTGTTCTAGATAGTTGGATAATCTTGCGGTAAATTGACGTCCATTTCCATTAAGGATGAGTAAATTAAACGTACGGTGATCCTGATCGATAGAACTAGCTTTGAAAACCATTGATTAGTAGTTTACCTACGACATTTCTTTGTCTCGAGATAGTTTTTATCATTGTCGGATGCTTTATCGCATTTATGATTGTAAAAAGAAGAAGCTAGCTAACGAAATTTAAAATAGAGGGACTTAATGAAATTCCCCTTGCGGTGAATTTTTGACTTCGTATAGGATTTGGGAAATACAATTAGCAAAGCTGGTTTTGAACAAATATTGTAGCTGATTTGTTTGAAAAGGCATGACTCGGTGGTTTTTAATTTTAGTTTTATATTACAAAAAAAGGATTTGGTGGATCATCCGTTGGAAATAAGGGGGAGATTTAGAAAATTAAAAAGGGGATACGAAGTAATAACCAAGGGTAAAAATAACAAAGAAAAAAAATGAATAGAAACATAGATAAGAGGAAAATGAGACAATATTACGAAGAGGAATACGTAAACTTACATGCTGGAAAACTAGCTTCGTGTAACAGGAAAAAACCATAGCCTATTGCTCGAACCACGCAGCTTCTTCCCATGTGTGTTTTGGATCGGCAGCATCAACTTTTATAACAAACACCTAATTCAAATTCCAACACCTAATTCATAAATTATGATATATCAGAACAAACCTCAGCATCAGAGTCTATGCGGTATTTGTGCTTGAATCCTGCAATTAGCTGTCGGCTCTTTACCCTCATGGTTTGTTTAGATTATCAAATGAGAGTAACAGTGGCAAGAGCTTCCATGATAAGTACACACGAGTCCGTGAACCTGGCTACCAAGACAGGAATAGGAAATTGTGCCAGATGAGATTTCGGTAGGAGGATACTTAAGCCGGTTACGAACAAGACCCACAACAAAGCCCTAATCACTAAGCCCGGCGGGATATGACTGAAACAAAGTGATGTGTTTTCGGCGAAATGTTATTTTAATTCAAGGTCTAAAATTTAAACGAAAAATCGATACTCACAATCTGCCTCCATTGCCAACATCATTTTTAATATTATGCCCTCCAAATATCATTTTTAATATCATACCCATTGTTGTTTGATGGATGTTGAGCACACTCTGTGATTCCTTGTAATGTCAACAATTGATTTAAAGGAAGCTTCAAAAATCAATTCAATTTCATCCTAATAAATTTATTTTAAAAACATTGATGATGAACCACACAATGAGTGGTTCGAAAGGTGTCTTATGTTAAAAAAAAAAATTGTGATTTATCCGGAGAAGAGTTTTTAAAGAAATTAATTAATTAATTATTAAAATAAAATTGAGATAAAATATTAAATTTAGAGAGGTTTTGCAACCCATGGTTTTTCTCATGGTATTCCACTTTTCCAACAATGGGGTGCTCTGTCATAGGTCCCAACAGACACGCTCTTGTTTGGAATGGGCCCCAATCAATGGGTTTAAGGATTGTTATAAGGGTTAGGGGAATAATGAGTTAGTGGTTAAGGTTGAGTATTAGGGCTTAGGGTTATGGGAATAGGGGCTTAGGGGGTTAGAGGTTTAGGGTTTAGGGGTTAGGGGAATTATGAGTTATTGGTTAAGTGGTGAGGGATTGGGGGTTTTAGGGTTTAAGGTGTTAGGGATTGGGGGCTTAGGGGTTAGGGGATTTAGGCGCATTTAGGGGTTAGGGTAATAATGGGTTAGTGGTTAATGGATTATGGATTTGGGTTAGGGGAATAAATGTGTTAGTGGTTAAAGGGTTAGGGATTGGGGAGTTATGGGTTAGAGGATTTAAGCACATTTAGGGTTTAGGGGAATAATGAGCTAGTGGTTGAGTTAGGGATTAGGGGCTTAGGGGTTAGGGGTTAGGGGATTTAGGTGTAGTTAGGGGTTAGGTGAATAATGAGTTAGTGGTTAAGGGATTAGGGATTATAGGCTTGGGGTTAGGCGATTTATGAGTTAAGGATTTTAGGGGTGAGGGGTTATTGGGTTATGGGTTTGATATGGTTTAGGGGTTTAGGGGTTTAGGGGTTTAGGTGTTATTTGGTTTAGGGGTTTAAGGATTTAGAGGTTTATGGTTTAAGGGGTTAAATGGGTTAGGGTTCTATGGGTTTATGGGGTTAAATGGGTTAAGGTTTGGAATTAGGGTCTAAGGGGTTAAGGGTTAAGGGTTTAGAGGTTTAAGGTTTATGGGATTAAATGGGTTGGGGGTTTAGGGGTATAGGGGGGTTAAATGGGTTAGGATACGGGAACTATGGGTTAAGGGGTTAGACGCTTAGGGTTTAGGGGGTTAAATGGGTTAGGGTTTAGAGGTTTAGGGGGTTAGGGGATTTAGTAGTTAAGGATTTTAGGGGTTAGGGGTCATTAGGGGTTAATGGGGATAAGGTTTAGGAGGTTAATGGTTAAGGTTTTTTGGGGGTTTAGGGGATTAAATGGGTTAGGGGTTGGGAATTTGGGTTTTTAGGGGTTAGGGTTGGGGTTAGGGCATTTAGCAGTTAAGGATTTTAGGGGTTAGGGGTTAGGGGGATTTAGCGATTAAGGATTTTAGGGGTTAGGGGGTTAGGGGTTAAGGGGTTAGAGTTTAAGGGTTAGAGGTTTAGGGTTTAGTGGGTTAAATGGGTTAGAAGTTTTAGAGGTTTAGGGGTTAGGGATTTAAGCAGTTAAGGATTTTAAAAGGGGTTAGGGGTTAATGGGGTTAGGGTAGGGGTTAAATGGGTTAGGGTTTTAGGGGGTTAAATGGGTTATGGGTCGTGAATTAGGATTTAAGGGATTAGGGGTTAAGGGTTTAGAGGTTTAGGCTTTAGGGGTTAAATGGGTTAGGGGTTTAAGGGTTTAGGGGGGGATTAAATGGGTTAGGGGTTAAGGGTTTAGGGGTTTAGGGTTAAATGAGGCTAGGGTTTTAGGGTTCTGAGTTTAGGGGTTAAATGGGATTAGGGGTTTAGGGGTATAGGGGATTAAATGGGTTGGGGGTTGGTAATTATGGTTAGGGTTAGGAGTTTTATGGTTTAGGGGTTAAATGGGTTAAGGGTTTAGAGGTTTTGGGGGGTTAGGGAATTTGCTTGAGTGAAGGATTTTAAGGGTTAGGGGTTATGGATTAATGGGGTTAGGGTTTAGGGGGTTAAATGGGTTAATGTTTTAAGGGTTTAGGTGGTTAAATGGGTTAGGAGCGGGAATTTAGGGTTTAGGGGTTAAATGGGTTAGGGGTTTAGGGGTTAAGGGTTTAGGGTTTAGGGTTTAGGGGGTTAAATAGGTTAGGGGTTTAGGGGTTTAGGGATAAATGGGTTAGGGGTTAAGGGTTTAGGGTCACAGGGGTTAAGGGTTTACAGTTTTAGATTTTAGGGGTTAAATGGGTTAGGGATTTAGAGGTTTAGGGGTTAAATCGGTTATGGGTTAGATAAATAGTTTCGTTGGTATTTGTGCATGCACAATGAGTTACACTTATTATTTTGTTTCTCAATGTAACAATTTTTTAGGTATTATTCCTTGTTTCCATGTCTTCTCTATTTATTAATTTCTAGTATTTTATTTAGCCATTTCTTTACATTTTATTGATGAAATTACCTACTGTGAAATTAAGATAAATGTATGTTCAATCTCCATTTCAAACTCAGCCATAGTGTTGTGTCACACAATTTAAGTTGAGAGAATGGCCATGTGATGAAGTCTAAATAACCACACTGCACCTAATGACTACTGAAAAAGTATTTGAAGTTTGAGTGTCCCACATTCATGAGAAATTTGGCTCTTATAATCTTTCTCCTTTGACATTGGGGGAAGAGAGAGGGTAGAGAAAGGGAGAGAAGAAGGACGCGAGAGAGATAGGACTTAAGAGAGAGGAACCAATATCATATAAGAAAGAAAGAATATGACCAAATTGCTCTATAGGGAGATGGGAGATAGGGGCACCCTACCTACCTAAAGTCTAAATGTCTAAACCAAATGTGGTGTAATGCGTCTTTAATAATGGTGAGTCGATTATACGAGGAAGAGATTTATGAAACCTTTGGATTTTAATTTGATATGCAAAAAAGGTATCGAACCTAACCATTTCATATTCACCAATTTTCTATTTGTGTAAATAATTTGACAAGTTGGAACATGGAAAAGGTCTTGTTCTGTGAATACCCTCCCACGAGGATTTACCAATTGTGAGAACACAACGCTTGTGGTTGCATCTTCCAAATCATCATCACTTCCACCAACACCTCATCCAATAACGCTAGTATAAAATTCTCGGGGCTCTTAGGTGAAAAGGAACATATTGCATGCACCCTCAATCTCTTCTACATACTTGTAGCTCTCCTCCCAAACCAAAGCCACTAGTGTTGTGTGTTCACTTTGCCCTGGTCTTGGTCAAAAATATTGAGGTAAGGAAGCATTTTTTTCACAGTATGGATCCACTATGTGGCATATCCACTAAAGAGGAACATTTTCCAAACAATAGGTGAATTCTCACAACTATCCCTTTGTGGGATGTTGAGAACTCCATTCCACATGCTCATTAATGAAATCTATAAATTGAGAACTTTCGTACAAGACTTGATTATCACCGGAACTTGGACCAAAGGCTCAAGATGCAGGTAGCACAAAGGAACATACGCAATATGATTTGTACTATCCTCATCTAGATCATTTTGCATGGATATCTCACGGAGTTGAAATGCATATTCCGGGTTCCATAGAAAATCTCCATGGAAGTCTCTCGGAAACCCATCTCTTCCAATAACTTTCGGTAGTCTCCATAATTTTTAAGGAATTAGAGTTTATGGTCCCAACAAGGCGAGGGTCAATGATTTTCCAGCTTGCCCTTTTTATGCCCCGATACATTTCCACTCTTCTATATTGGGCCACTATAGGAAAAACAAGATTAGGGTTTCCCTTGCACATAAGAACTCTAGTAACACTACTCCAAAAGAACTCTACATCAGATTTCTCTATCATTTGTGCCTTACGAGTATTCAAGATCAAGGTACCCGAGGGAAAAAACTACCTTTGGATCCAGTCTTTGAATGTCTAAGGTACGCACCTTTTCCTTTGATCTGTTATCTGTGGGGTCTTTGAAGTGAGATAAGCGCATAGGATTCACGACAAGGGATTTAGATTGCATTGACCATATAGTGTAGCTTCATTGTTATCTCGCCGATCGAATATTTTTCCAACAAATTGAGGGAGTATAAATTGGTGCTGATTGAAAATGAAAGGGAAAGATTGTTTTTTCAAGGCCAAATCCCACGATCTTAACCTGCGAGAGATGGTGATGTTGCGGGGTTTGATCTTGTCTCCAATCCACAGTCACACCTTCAAGATCTAATATGGTGACATTGTAGGGTTTTTATCTTATCTCTACTCTACTACGTGAGCTTGGGTACATAAACCTGGCACCACCATGTTGGGTTAAGGAAATTATGAGTATTCGAAAACGGAATAAATATCGATAGAGAAATGGAATTATAGATACATTGGCTATCATGCATATTTGGTTTCCTCTATAAATGTACCAAAGTCTTAGTTATCCAAAGACTTCTTCCCATTCTTTCCTCCAAAATCGGGGTTCATTAGTCTTGCCATATATGCTAATAAACCCCTTCACCATCTCCCCCATTAGGAAATCTAAGTTTTCAAACAAAAATGTGAAGGTCAAGCTCTCCATAATTGAGGGTTATGTGGCATGTCTTATTCTTGTTCAAAGAATCTTCCTTTCAATACATTGCTAGATGGTGGTATGATGCAGATATCCCATTTAATGTTGCTCGCTCACCTTATTACAAAGATATGTGGGACTCTATTATGGCCTAGGAAAAGAACTGCAAAGTCCCTACTATGCATGACTTGAGGAGCTATTTTGAAAAAAAATACATTTATTACTTTGATTATTAATCAAATATAAAACCAATGATATTGTTTTATTCAAAACTAAATTTTATATAATCATGTAAATTATGTTTTAAATGAAATAAATATATTCATTGGTACAATTCTCATAAAAATTGATAAAACTAAATAGATTTATCCATTATTACAAAATAGACCATACTTAAATATTTTGAATTACATATTTATAACCATTAATAAAGGTTTATATATTATTAAAGTATTAAATAAATTTCATACCTAAAAAATTAACAAAAGTTCATAATACCATTAAAATTAACCAAGGTTCATATCAAACAATTAATAAAAGTTCATACACCATTAAAAATTAATTAAGGTTCATACAATACTCCCCGATGGGGGAGTGAGGCACGAGAAACATGTGGAATTCATCTCGCAGGTAAATATAAGTGGAGCGAGGGTGAGGACGGTATTCCTAGTCCCTTCACCATAACGCATCGACGGGAGGATTCTTGGCTTGACGTTCGCAATTAGTGTGAACAATAGCTTGTCGTGGAGTTCGGGGTGAGTGAAGGATAACATGAGGGAAGATGAGGGAGCCCAAAATTAGACTCCCAAATATGGTTTTTGGTGTTGGTCACGATGAACGTTGGCCTCTGAAGAGGAAGGCATCTTGTCACCCAAGAAGGTTTACGGAAGGAGTGACTTGTGTGTGCTTGTCATGAATTCTTTGGTCACGGTGTACTGTAGGTCCCTATTGCTTAGTTTTCTTATGCATTAGTATGTGTTAAGGATAGGAAGTTGAAGGGAAGTGAGCTAACTGGTTTCCATTTTCATGGCTTTCGGTGAGCTTTGTTTTCATGATAAGGAGGAAACTAGAAGTTGCGATCTTGAAACTGGGGTGGTGATGGAAAACTAGTTTCTTTTCCAAATTTCATGCCCTCTAGAGTGGTATAGCGGTATTTGGGTGGATTTGTGTTTGGTCTCTATGTAGAATTTGGAGGCTGGTCAACGCCTGGCAGGGAATTTAAGCTCAAGCATCGACTACTTTGTCATTGTTTGTTGTTCGGTTTTGTGTTGGTTTGAGGTGGGTGATGGTATTTGGTTTGTCTGGTGGTGGAAGTCTTTGTTGGCAATGGGAGGTGTCTTTGTGCTTCCCTTTGGTGGTGGGAGACGAACATTTGGCTCCTTCGTTCTTGGTGTTTTTCTATAGTGGGGGGTCTAGTCTGCGGACTGCATGAGTTCTCAGTGTGGTGAATTTTGAAGCCCCTGGTGTGGTGAGGGTGTTCTCCTCATGTCATCCATATTGCTGTAGGGGTGGCGGACTCGTGATAATCATGGTAGCTCCACGATAGGGTGGAACGGCTAGCGGGGGTGTGCTCGACTCGCAAGTGTGGGTGTGCATGAGGGTTGTGGAGGAGGTAAGCGGGGAATTGCGGAGGTGGGGGTTTGGGGGTTCAAAATCAAATTCATCGGGGTAGAGGGGTCATGGTGGCAAGGGGAATCATGGGTTTGATTGATTTGAGGTAAATCGGGGGCATGTTATCCAACATTATTTCCTATAGAGCTGTCGTGCACTTATCAACAACTTTGATGGAAAGAGTGGACACAACTAAGAGATTATGTCATGAGGCATACGAAGAAGATGGCAACATTAATGGGCTGAATGCACTATTTACAATGCCAAGTCCGGGGAAAGATTGGTAGTGGTTTGGCGAAGCCAAATCAACTCAACGAGAAAGTATAAAGTTGGAGACTTGGTTGGCACACTTTGAAGGGCACGGTTAGTGTGACTTATGTCCTCCACATCTAGGAACCCTAGAAAACCCTCCTGGCCACATAATGTTGAATGAATAGTATGCTATTTGGTTTTCTTTAATTATGTGTTATATGTTTTGGTGCCTACGGCCCAATCATTTATGGACAATGTCCCTAGTCCCTCTTTTGTATTTTTTTTCATGCGGTGAAAATTTTGTCAATAAGCAGAATTCGGTGAGACCATTTTGTTTGTAAGCGGCTATATGTACTCCTTTTCCTACATGAATATAACATTCACTTACAAAAAAAAAAGGGTTTCGTACATCATTAAAAAATTAATTAAGTTACATACTTAAATTAATAAATTTCCATACCTATTTTTTTCTAAATTAGGATACTTATATTATATCATATAGTCCAAAATATTACATTTTCTCGTCTCTGGAGTGGGAAAGACAATTTCGAAGTTTGATTTAAAAAATCACAAAAAGAGTCTTTGCCCTAGACGACCAGCAGGGTGGAGCATAGAGAGTTGATAATACGCTGACCATAGTGGGAAACCATCCTTACAAGTGACATGTTTAAGACATAGCAGACACTAAAAACCTTTAAATCACAAAAAAGTTGATTGGAATGAGAGATAAGCACCCAACGGATTAAGCAAATGGAGAGTTGTCATCCTTTTCTAGAGGTTGGAATGGTTCTTCCACAATTATACATGCATAGTCGAGCTCGTCACTCATACTGCTTGGATGTGTGGGTTGTTAATGGAGGAAGAAGCACGCATGAGCAACGGGTGAAATGGAGGAAGCCACATGAGTCTCGGTACACTTTTCTTCCTCCCTCATCAAGCTTCGAGTTTTCATGGTCGTTGTTCGAAGCACTGCACTGTGTGAGCTACCATCTTACGGGGGAGAAGGCGGTGAGAGATATGGTGGACTTGCGGGATATTTTTAAGGGAAAATCCTAGAGCCATAGGGTTCAAAAGAAGAATCCGGAGGATGGAGACACATGCGAGCACGGAGATTGATGGGGTCGAGGATTTCAGCCTACTTGATGGTGCAAATCCGCCTGAGAGGCGAGAGATGGGAGTCGGAGAATCCCACGTCCCTCTACTCTCCCCGGCCACGATCTTGTGGCTTGGAACATGGTGGAGGAGTGGGAATGGGTACGAGATGATTGTTGAATCATAGAAGTGTACGAGGCAATGAGGAGCGGGGGAAGTCCGGAGAAAAGCAAACAAAGGAGACGAGGAATCGGATAGAGGAGCCAAGGCTTGGCTAAGGCCCGAAGTGTTTGCATAGAGGTGAAGGGAGAGTCGAAAGGCGAGAAGAAGGGCTTGAGGGAGTAGTGGATTTAAGGGCCATGGGAGGTGGCCAAGGTAGAGTTGTCGGAGTAAATGTGCGACGATGATTAAGGCGGAGGACGTCAATGGGAAGTGGCGAGGGTGGTATGTAAATGCCCCACACTCCAACATTTAAACTTGATTGGGTGGCCATATGTGTTCACATGGGGAGATAGGTGCCCTTCCACCTTGCATCCGAGTGGCAACATTTGGTTAGCTCGATCTATCACCCAGCATCTGAAATTTCCATACCTATTTACTAAATAGATCTATAAATATATTTTAGGTTTATCTATTTAGTATTTATCAAATGTAAATATGATGATTTAATACTATATTTAAATGAACTCACATGTTTAACATAATAAATGTTATATTTAGCTATTTATTAAATGTAAATATGAAGATTTAACCTTAGATTTAAAACAACTCTCACTTTTAACACAAATCATTAAGAGTTTAAAAATTAAGCTTTATGGCCAAATATTAAATATAAACATAAATATTAATTTGGCTATCTAAATAATATAATTATAACCTTTACTAAAATTATAATGAAGGCATTAGTGTAAAGAGTATAGATGATACATGAAATTATGTTAATTTTAGATTAATCAATCTACCTTTATTAAACTTTAGAGAAAAAGGGTATTCATAATTTTAACACTTTAAATTCGGGAACCCTTTGTCTCTAAATTTCTTTTTTTTTCTTGTTAATGGATTCATAGACACCTATAGTGAAATGTAACACTTTGGTACCAAAATTGCAATTTTCCGTATATGGAGTGACATAATTAAAAATGTTTTGACATGAATGACTGATTCATATACTTGTTATTACTTGTTATTTGGCCATATTTTTTTATTCTTGTCTTATAATATTCATTTACATTAATCATTATTAGTTTTATCACTTATTATCTAGTCATATATTTTAATCCTAGATTAAATTAGTTATTTAAGTTAGTCGCTTTTACTTTAGTCACTTATTATCTAGTCATATATTTATCCCTAGATTAAATTAGTCGTTCAAGTTAGTCTCTTTTAGTTTAGTCATATTATCTAGCCATATATTTTATTCCAAGACTAAATTAGTCATTTAAGTAAAAGTCGCTTTTAGTTTAGTCACTTGTTATCTAGTCATATATTTTATTCCAAGACTTAAATTAGTCATTTGTAGTTTAGTCACATGAAATTGCTCAAATTTAGTAGTAATTCACTTGAAATAATTGCGGTGACTAACATTTTCGATCAACTAGTCATTAATTTCATCATTTTTTACTAGTGTATATAGTACATGCGACATAAACATGGGCCGGATAAAAAACATAACGGATCCCATGTACATACTATACTGGGACAACATACGGACTTATACAATAATATCTTAGTGCATGAGATATAATAAAAACAGAGGCCACTGTAAAATAGGAAAGGTCTCACGAAATCTTAATGATACATGAAAACTAAAAAAGGCGTTGCAAAGCGGTAGGCCAGAACCATCAAATATGTAGAGGCTGCATCTGATAGTGTAAGGAGTCATCCACATATGTGGGGGTCTACCTAAAGGGCTACCCCCTCATAGGAGTCTGAAACATCTCACACACACACACGGGAATCAGTACAATCTGGTGTGTCCATAAACCATCAACTACTTAAATCTTGATCATGCCATAAGGAGGTGGAACTAAGAAACAAGCAAGTCAAAGGGCAATAAAGGTCCTTTACTTGATTTGAAGACATAGAGATAAGAGTGGAAGGCTAAGGAACAAGACACACGACCCTCTAGACCTATCTTCTGGAAGGGGCAGGCGTGTCGATGGAAGGAGGTACGCCATAAGTGAGAAATAAAGGAATCCTCAACTAAGGCACGAGGGATAATAGTAGAGTGAGCGATAGAATGACACACCGGGGATGATGGTGTAATGGGGGGTATAGTAGTGGTGACGACTTCACTTGTTAAAGCATAAAGGACATGGATGACCTAGTAACTATTGACTGAGACTCGAGGATAGGGGACGGTATGTTGAAGGGAAAAATGTGCGACATAAGAGAGGTACAAAGCAATGAAGGATGGAAGACTATGATGGGAGACAAAAGGAACTTGGGACGGACTCCATGGATGCGATAATGACTCAACTCGGATGCTAAACAAGGGTGACTCGATGATGTTGCCACACATAATAGGCTCGGTGGGGACCATAAAAAAATGAGTAAAATATGGTTATCCGACGAAAATTGACATGGGAATCGACAAGTATGAAGGAAAAGTGGTACTGAAGTAAAGTGTTGCAAGTGAAGAAATTCTATTTGAGAAGTGATGAAGTGAACCTTCTTGGAAAAAGGCTTAGAGTGAAGTGTCAAATCCAACAAAAACAAAAGGATAGCCATTTGAGTGCTTGGTGAGAGGTGTCCAACGGTGTTGATGGTTCGTCGAATTAAGCTACGATTTCGAGTAAGTAATTGGTGAAAGAAAAATTTGGGGTTTTTCTTTTAATAAGGCAATTTCCTCAATTTGATTCATTTTCAAGTGTAGTTGTGGTGAATGTAGAGAGGAGAAAAGGCCTTAAATATTTTGGCAATCGTAGCAGACAAATCGACCATTGGAATCGAGATCCAAGAATTTTAGGTAAGCGGCCTTACTTGACTAAGGATGGCCTTAATGCTCTAGGAAGGATGGCCCTGGTGAAGAATCGGGGTAAGAAAAAAATATGAGAATGGCTACTTTAAGAAGGTCTAGAATCATCCCCGCCCACCAAGTCAAACAAAGGACCAAGTAGTATGGTATCACACAAAGTAGAATATTTGAAGATATGGTATCAAACATCTATGATATATGGCTCACCGGAGGGCGGTAGGTCCAGCTATCCAAGGAATGGGAGGAAAATCAACCATACCTAGGTTGATGGGGTTTAGGCCAAGACTTATGAAAATCTAGTGATAAGGTGACTAGGGGTGCGATCATGCCCCCAAGCGTAGGATACTTCCCCCGAAGAATATGTGATGGAGGTGATGCAGTATGCGAGGAGATGATGTCCCTAGCTAGAGGATTTGTGGAGCACCATGGTGTTCCAAGTGCTAAATAATGGATTCAAGCCTTAAGTACCACATTTTTCAATCCTCAAGAGGATGATGAGAAGGTATAGAATAGGTTCCCCCAAGCATGTTATTTCCATGCCAAATTGTTACACGGTAATTTGTCACCGTCCACCCAATTCCCATCTCGCCCATTGGAGGGTCGTTTTAAAGCGACCAATAAGTAGTGTCATGCCTTGAAAATACCATCATTTTCATCCCTTTCGAGACAACATTCATACATTGATCATTTCTGACGGACCCCTAAAAACACATGTTTTTGCCTTATTTGTGCTTCGTTATGTACCGTAGCCAATGGGGAAAAATTAACAACGAGCCCGCGCCAATTGGCACTTTGTCCTAGTTAAGCACCCGCGCCACTCTGCTTTTGGAAAGTTTTTTAAAAAAGGCGAATTTTCGATTACAACAACTTCATGGATGAGTCATCGGGAGTGGTTTCGCTGAATAACCACGACCTTCCTCCCTTGGCCTCTTGTTTCCACCATATAGGGGAACCTCCCAAAGGATAAGGCCTCCCTTCCACTATTGTAGGGATCCCAACCTCCTCCTCTCTCTTATAAATATAGCCTTCATCCATTGATGAAGGGCTGAAGAACGATAGTCTTGAAGTGCCTAAGGTTTGAATATCCATATTCCCGAGAGCCTTTTCTTTGTAAGAGCCCTCTTTTTCCCTTAAGGCCGACTCAAGTAAGGAGACTATTGTCGAGAGACTGGAAGGTTTGCCCTTTCCACAGCGAGCTTTGCGAGACGTGAACGACGGAGACCCATCCGAAGGAGACCACGACGTCGAGAACTTGGTTGTAATCTCTCTTCGTTTGTTATTTAATAGATGATTACGATTATGGTTCCACTCATTTCCATCATGTTAATATGAGTAATATCCTTTACGTGATATTTAGTTACGTATGCCGGATTCTATGCTCGTATCTTGTTTTGTTTCTTGCATGTGCGGTGTTCATGCGGAGATCGTGGAGGGATTGTGATGCGAGTGAGCAGGGGCAAACAACTGCTTCGGATCATAGCATTGGATTCCGGGTAGGCTTCTATCTTAGTCTTTTCATTCGTAACTAGGAACTTGCATTGTAACATTGTTTGATTGTTGCTAGACCCCCGGCTAAGATAGTAGGGATCGCCTAAATCATGAGAGGGGATTTACCTCCACAAATGTATTTAGAAAAGTGGAATCTAAACACATTTTTATTATGTAGTTAAGCATTTGTTTACATTATGCTTATATTTTGTGGAAGAATGGATAGATGTTCGAAGAGAATGGAGGATTACAGTCTATTTTTTTAGTGCGCATATGAAGAAAATAGACTAAATTTACGGGTTCACATACATGGTGTCACTATCCCAAAGACTAGATTTGGATATAATGGGCGGGTGCTCACACAGAAAATATAAGTTTGGCCATAAAAAATGTCTAGGGGACCGGTTATTGATGTAATATGAATGAATGATTCAGCGGATCACCCCTAGGGTGATACGAGTGATATGAGACTCTATAGGTTCCTCTAATTGGGAAGAATAATGGTACTAGAGTCGACACGACCGGATACACTAAGATGGTTCTAACGGAGAATTGCTTCTCTTCGACTCTCAAAAATGGGTACCCCCTTACCCCGAGCATTGGTGTCAATGTAATGGCCATAAGGTATATGTGGTTTGAATGCATGGTTTTGATGTAAGGGGGGTAGATAAAGTCGAGGGGTGGTAAATGCTTCCATAATGTCATCATCGTTGTAGAAGATGGGATGACTAGTGGAAGGATGACCGAATATTGTGATCAAACTACGACTCATCATCATGATAAGTGAGGTTCACATGCCAATCATCACGGAGGGTGATAGAAGAACAGAGTAGATGAATAATCTACCAATGTTGAGCCCAAGGTGATCGCTTAAGGGAGGTCGGGCGAAACGAAGGGATTCCCTAAAGGGGTCTTCCATAGTGGATCTCATAGATGATGACGAGTGTGATAGTGGTTGAAGGCAATGTCATCTTGACATCGGGAGATGTTCAATGGGAGTGGATGTGTCCCTCCTATTTTTTCCGAAGCATAATGTGCATGTAAGGGATAGGCGGACTCATTGCTCGGCCTCGTATTGGTGAACCACTTCAAGGAGGGTGTGGTAATTTTCAAGGTGGGGATAGAGGTGAGTATAGTGGCCATGGAGATCACACAAAGCATAAGAGTAACATGGACTTCTGGATATTAGACTTGGTAAGTGCTTCGTTGATCATGGGTTTTGAGACGAGGAAATTCAAGACAATTATGGGTGGCATGACCTATAACATCACACACGGCCTGCGAAGGTGTATGATTTGGAGGCAAGAGGAGGCAGGCGTATTTTCTTGGGGCCTTGTTGCGGCCTATTTTGTGACTTGCCTGCCTCTTTTAGGGCTTTTGCATGGTGGGACCTGTTGGGGTATTTGGGGCACGGATGCAAAGGGAGGGTCATAGCAACCCGGTTAGACCGAGGTCAAACGGAGTGTAAGGTTTAAGGCGACCGAGGGCGAGGTATTGGTTGGGGGATCAATGTACTAGACTAGGATCCCCAAGGTCATGTTGGGAATGATCGAATGGCCATAAAAGGAGGCAGAAATACTCGATAAGGGAGAAAGAAACGATATCGGACGTAGGAGGGGTAATGGCGGGGAATAGCTCCCAGTTGGTTGAGCTAGGGGTAACCATTCACGGAGGAAAAAGAGGATCAATGACACCGGCTATAGATGAAGGGCCTTGAGGAGGAGGTCCCGGGCGAGTCAAAGTACTAGGAAGCGAGGTTGCAAAGGGCGAGGTTGTTGATTAGTCGAACCCCGAGACCGTTTGAGGTCGAATCGAGACAATTGCATCATGGAAACATTCGACGACCTAGGGTCATAGATAAGAGGGGGATACCGGAGTAACGGAGCAAGAAAAGAGGAATATTTATAGACTTCGAGGTGAGATGCGAGTCGAGGAGGTTATTTGTTTTCTTATTAGCCACCGAATAAATAATGGACTCTAGAGGTGCGAGACTTCGATTCATAATATGTCGGCTAATCTATAGTGACGATCTTTCCATTGTGAGGAAAGAGTACATCTTATTTGAGAACGCATATGGGATAGAAGACATCGAATAAGTATAGCTATGACCCATTAGAATGTTTTAGTCTAAGGGGGTATCGGTGACTTCAATGTCAATGCAAACAATTTGTCCTACAAGAGTAATAGGATAGTTGTAGAACATGCCAAGGGGTTGGGAAGAGTGGCCATCCCACGCACATAGGGTGATAGTGCAAGGCTAACTCGGGAAACCCGAGCTTTCTCCAAAAAGAAGCCGAGACATCACGTAAGGTGGATGACCCCTTGTCAATGATGCATTGGGAGACATTGGCATTCCAAATCTTGATAATTATTTCGAAGGCGACGGATGCGGGTAGGGGTGGATGCTCCTAACTTGTCAACATCTAAGAAAATCAAAAATCATCTGAAGGATCACCGTGCCTGTGGTTGGTATGATTTACGTTAAGGCACGACAGATGACTTCCCAGATGACATGAATGGCCGGTGCACCAGTCATCTGCTATAATGTGTAGGTATCGTTGCATGGAATTTTACCCCGGAGAATAAGCATTCAGTAACGATCCTTTGGGGATCTTGGAATGCACATCTATCTTAAGCTAAGGGATGCGTAAAGGACCATTAGGTGTCAAAATTGTCTGTGGGACTTGAATATTGGGGCTCGGTTGTGGACATAGCGGGAGACTTGGTGTGCGGCGCGTCGGAGTCTATAGGTTGAGATCGGCGGTATTGGCTTGGTCAAAGTTCATCATAAGGATCTAGTAAGAATTTTACCAAACGGGGGAGGTTGAGCGGCCTCACGACCTTCATGGGGTTGGGCAACCATATATTCTTTCCGAGGAAAAGGATTGGTAAACAAAGGCGATTGAGTAGGTACAACATTAGGAGGAACCGAAGTAGAGCTTGTTTGTCATGAGATGTTGCTTGAGCTTCCCATAGTTATTACATACGAGGTAAATGGGACAATCATGGGTATAGTGACCATGGACAACACCCAGCTTAATAACAAGGCTTATTCGTGCGAAGAGGCTTCTTCTATGCCAGGTTGATCGCCTTGTTCTTTGGGTTGTAGTGTTAGATGTATTCCCTTGGGGATTGTTTCCTTGATTTCCTAGAGAGGGTTGGTTCTTGTTCACTTTCCTCTTATTTTTAGAATTCGGAAGAATTAGTCACACTCTGCTACACATACACTTGACCACGGGGGGGTGGCTATTGGCTGCGAGTGTGAGAATGGATGGGAGGAGGAGGTGCTTGTCTTTGGAGAAGTTGGAGCACTTGGGCGTGGATGCGAGGAGTAAGGCGTTTGTGCAACATTGGGGTAAATAGTTTGGAAAAATTAGGCCACAGCATCGGAGGATGTGGTTGGGGGAAAGAGACGTGAGGCATGCCATGTCCTAGATACATGCTTCCTAGAGGGGGAAAAGTGCTAGAGGTTGGCCCCTCCATGAGAAACCATAACCCTTAGGGTATGAGTGTATGGATGTGAAATGGATCCAACAATATCGTTGGTGGCATGGGATGCCCCCATTGAGTTGGCACCAACCGAGTTCTAGGGATATCGAGTAAGACGGTATAAACATAACTAGATTGCGCGTAGATCAAGTCATATTTGACGCAACTTGGAGGCTTCTTCCTCGGTCAGGAAAGTGAGACGTGGCATCTTTGCCCGATAGAGATAAAAAGGGATATGAGAAACCGGTCCATGTAGACACGATCTTCGAAAGCGGGAAATTGACATAAGCTCTTCCTTCGCCATTCTTGAACATGGTCGGATAGGCAAGTGGCAAAAGTTTGACGGAAAGTGGTCAAAAGTTTAGTACTAGTGTCATAGAAAAAGGAAGGTTTAAGAGTAGGACATAAATTCCTTTACAAGAGTCACAAGAGTGTCATGAGAGGGAAGCGGCGACCAACATACTCACTTGGAAGCTTCTCCGGTAAGCATACGTTAGAATAATCGAAGACGGATAAAGTCATCGGTGATAGAGTTGGACGAACACCACATGTAGGAAAGAAAAAACATGGTTGGTAGGATCCTCTCCATCATTTCCTTCAAACTTAGGGATGTACGGAAAGGCTTTGGTTAGCATGCTAACCTAGATCATGGTGTATAGAGGTCACTAATCAGCGCTTAACTCGGGAAGGCTTGGGCACATGCCATATATGGAAGTAAAGGGGCAGAAGTAGGAATCGTTCTGTTGTGGCTCCACTAGTAGCGGTTCTGGTGTTAGAGATGGGGCCACCACCGGTGGTAGGTCCTACACCAAACATGATTAAGGTCAAAGGTGGAGTGGAACTAGGGATAGAAACTTAAGGAGAACTTTGATGAACCAGAATCAGAGTCGAAATGGGGACTCGACGGAGCACTAACTCGAGACCCTACGCGGTGGAGTAATTCTTCCCAACAAAACTAAGGATGAAGGCCTTGGAGTCTCGAAATAAATTCCTTGGGAGCACAATGCTGAAAAATATACAGGCAATAAGGAAGAGGTAGATAAGGGCATGGAGTTGCAAATTAATTGATTACAATGTTTTAGTCTTGGCACGGCGGTGGAAACCCGGACTCTGTTACTCTTTAGGTGTGTGTGTGTTTTTATGATAAGTGTGTTAATTTTAATTAAGCCCAAACGTGTGTATAGAAAAAAGTAAAAATGGCCTTATTCTTTAATAATAAAACTAAAAGTGATAGTAAATAAAGCCCAGAAAGTGGCAGTAAAATAAATAATACAGAAGATGCATAAATTTAAACCCAAAGGAGAGGCTTCCCAACAAATAGTCTAAGGGTGGGAAAAATTTACTCAAAACACAAAATATGACGTGGATCTAAGGTCGAGAGGGATAGAGATCTAAAGGTTAGATGCTGAAATGAGGTGCGAAGAAAATAGCCAGAAACGAGGTAGAGAAAAAATTGTGAAAAATAGGTGGTGAAAGGCTACAACCTAAAGAGGCTTATGGGGACCCTAAGGGGAGGACAAAAAAAACTAAAAATTGTTTATTTGGATGGAAAAATATTTGTTACGAGAAATGGATGCGAAAGGAAGGTTGGAGTACGAAAAAAATAGTTCGAAAAAACTTTCAAAAATCTCGAGAAGACCTCCTTTAGCTAAACTCCTCCTGAAAAGTTGGAAGCATACCGAAGCCTGAAGGGAGCTTGGTTCCTACTTTGATGAGTAAAAATAAGAAATTACGGGTTAAAAATGGGTAAATACGGAGGTTATACAACCATGAATAGTGCCCTCGGCAAACCACGAAATTTTGAGAGAAAAATCTCGTAAAGTACGGAGTCGCGGGTTATGAATTGATTTTTGCGATGTATGAGTTTTGGGTAGTTATCTACTACCGAAGTCGGGGATTCATAGGTTTTGGTCCAAAAAGTGAAGGCCTCCTTCCTGTTGTCTCGGGGGACGAGTTTCCAAAAAAAGTGTCATCTCTGTCACGGTTGATACTGTTACATGCGCAAATGGTCCCGAAACACACGAAGTTAGAATTTTTTATTGTTTAGGGTAAAAAGGTTAAAAACAACATCAAGGAATCCAAATAAGAAGGCATTTGAAGAAAAAACCTAGGGTTTGAAACTGACTAGTCATGTAGGGATACGCTTGATAGCGATCATAATTAAAAAACTTTACGAGATGCCAATTGTTAGTGTGAATTCTAATCGCAAGCGTACGAAAAAAATTCATTATAGATGTGCATAAAATATAGCCCCAACATCAAATGTGGCTATCAATTTCCTTAGATACGCCGTGGTGATCATAATAAATGATACAAAAATCTATATATATGCGATTAAGGACATTAAACAACAAAAAATAAACAAGAGTTGCTCCATACATCAATAGACAATGAAAAAAATTGTAAAAAAAAAATTGTATTATGACACACAGGAAGGGAACATGAAAGATGTTACCAATCCCCTCGATAGGATGGGTTCATGTATGTCCTCAACTCTTTAGATCCAATATCTCTCTCTCTTGATCATGCAAAAAACCCGGACAAAATAGAACTCAAGGGAGCTCACGGAAAAATGTAGAAAAAAATATGACAATGATGGAGGATCAAAGTTAGACCAAAAGCATGAGTCAAAAGGTGATCAAATGGTGACAAAAGGTAGTGAATGAATGGAAAATCCTTCTATTTATAACAAAATATTGAGTTAGTCTAGATATTGGAGCATAGTTAGAATATTGACAACCAAATCTAGATCCAACTTACTTGGAATATTTTGTGTTATTTTTGGTGGAGGGAAAAGGAATGGTTAAATCCTTTATTTAAAAATAATAACTAAATAAATGATTTATTAATTATTTGAAGGATAAGTTTAAGGAATAGTAAATAAATAATTATTTATTAAATTATTATAAATGATTTGGTAAAATTTAACAAGGAATATTATTAAATAATTGTTTCTAGAAGAAAATAATAAGATAAATAATGATTTATCTAATTAATTATCTGTTTTGGAGTTAAATATGACCATGAATATTAATTAAATAGTGGTTTAGTTAATTATCCCTAGAGGAAAATCAAACAAATAAAGGATTTATTTAATTATTCCTCATGGGGTTTTGTGTTTAGACCATAAATAATTTAATAAACTATGGGTTATTAAATTATTTCGATAGTGAAATCAATTTTACTATGGTAAAATTGGTCTTACATGGTGTACTTTATTCCATCTAATAGTAACGAGTTATATGACCAAAAATTGTTGTAACAATTATAGGAGATGTTGACCAAATGAAGGGTTGACAAGTTCATGATACGAATGGGGAATCAACCCTGAATATCCTTCCAAGAGAGATTTAGAGTAGCTACTCGACCCATAAGGTCACAATGAACACCAATCCATGAGCAATGGGTGTTGTGGTTGGAGGGTGTCCAGGAATCTAACACATGATTAGGATCGTCCATTGTTGCTTTCATTGAAAGAATCACTCTCCTATACGGTTATCACCTATCATGGGTATAGAAACATGACAAGGAAAATGAAAACATAGATCCTCAAGCTCATCACTTTTATCACAACCCACGGTAATAATTATTCCTAGTGTCCTTTGTAAGTAGATGTCCAACGTCTATGGCACATCAACTAATTATTCTTTCCCCTCTGTATACAAATGTTTAAAATTCAAAGCACCAACCTAAATATAAATAAACTCAAGGACATAAATTTCGTAAAAGGAGAAAAAGTGAAAATGACAATGATGGTTCACTTTAGTTCCATTTCAAATACTCAACTATGACTTAAATAACTTCATATACACCATGGGCGCTCTGTCTTGTTAACTATTCATTCGTTGAATTTCTTTATGAGTCTTCCGTAATTGGAAAGTTGGATATCTCCCATGTCAGTATGAATTAAAAAATGATGCTAGGTGGGTTTCATGTGGATTACAGCTCTTAGTCTATTTGATTTGGTGGTGGGTTTAGTGAATGTAGCTAAGGATGTTAAAAGTAAGGGATGGTGTATAAGGTTGATAACTTCCCTACTAGAGGGGATGTGGGTTTGGGTGGCGGCCACTAGGTTAGGAGGAGGTTAGGTGCGGGGCGGAGGTGGCGGTTGAGGTGGAGGTTTTGGTCTCACTAGAGGTGAAGGTTTAGGTGGAGGCTCTGGTATGGGTGGCAGTGGTGGTTTGGGGGCGAACATTTAGGTGTGGGTGGGGGGTGTTGGTTTTGGTGGTGGTTAGAACCTTGGTGGTGGTTGCGGTGGGTTTGGTGTAGGTGGAGGTGTGGGAGTTGGTGGTCGGTTTGGTGGAGGATCCAGTCTTGGTGGTGGCGGTGGCTTGGGTGGTGGTAGTTGTGGAGGTATAGGTGGTGGCTTGGGAGATCTTGGTTGTGTTGGTCATGACCTTGGTGACATTGTTGGAGGTGGTCTTGGTGGAGGCTTGAGAGAAAAAAAATCAATTCCTTGAGGTTGAGAAGTTGTGATGTGGGCATTTGTATTTCTTTGTAGAGAATGTGTCTATGAGAAAAATATATAAGTAGGGTAGTATAGGTTGTCTTTCTAGTTTTGTATAGAGCGAGCGTGTTGGATACTACTTTGATTTTGAGTGGTTTGATGATCATAGGGGGAGTTCGAGTTCACGAGAGATGTATGCATGTATGTTTTGACGTTATACATTGTTAATAATGTTGTTATGATTATGACATAAATATCTACATTTTTTAAAGATAAAGTGTTTTTTCTTGTATTTCTATATCTTTCCAATGGAAGAATTCTCTTGAGTGCTCGAAATTTACAAGGTTTTATGGGACTTAATGTTAGACATCTAAACCATTTATTACTAGGGATCATGTAAAAACCAAAGGACATATGCATACGAACTTAATTCGGCTTGGGTGTAAACATTGGAAATAATGACAATAGTCAAGAAATAAATCTAGGAAAGAGAATTCAAAAATCACTATCCTCATATGCACAATTCATCCATTTAAATTTCATATTATCCAACTCATCCTTTCGATGTTCCTTTCACCTCTTGATGCAATTTCTAGTTAAAATTAAATGGATAAGTGTAAGACGGCCTGCGAAAAGTGGTCAAAATATGGGAAAAAAATTCATTGGACCAACATTTGCAACCCTCGACTCGATGGACAACCATGCTTAGTGCATGCCAGAGAGGAAGTATATTTCCAAGAGTTTCCACAATAAGGGTATACGCATCATTTTAATATCAATTGACATGTCATTACAATTTAATATTATACCATGTGATGAAAGGAGGCTCAATTATTTCTTGATAGCGCATTGAGGTGAGAACTTATGCACTACCTTTCATAAAATATATATATATAATATAATGCATTACATGTATGTAACAAAATACATTGCGGTGGTAAAATAGGTTGGGTTAATACAATACTTTTGGAAGCGCAAGCCACACATTCAAAAGATGTTTCAAATAATGTGTTGTAAGAGAGTTATGAGATGAAATCACCATAATGTTGATCTATTATAATAATACATGCATTTGAAGGAGACCATAAACCATTTACGCAAAAAGTTTTTACAACGAATTATTCTGATAAAGGCTTTGTAATATGATACTTCATAAAGTGTGATAAATACTTTGATGGTGCCAAAGGGTTGAATACACCATCATGTGCACAAAAAACGTCGAATAAAGAGCACAAATCTAATATGAAGATATTTCCATAAAAATGTATTACTTCCAATTCCATTAAGTGATGAATACAATGAATATTACGGTAACCAACCCAATATTACAGCAACTAACAACGATGAAATCCTCTGCCTAGAACATAAAAAAGTTAGGGAATGAAACCTACAACTCATAGTTGACGGAATTTTGATCACGGGTTTGAATTTCACCAAAGATATTACCCCTTGTGTTGAAAATTTCACATGAGTGGGAATTTATGTACCACCAAATGCTAAAATTTGCTCCAAGATGAAATCGACAATTCAAAGACAACCTTGAATCCATGCTTCACTCTGATATGGAAAACACGAGAATGAAAAGAGCCGGGGATGGATTTAAATTATAGTGAATAAATTTTTGAGCGATATATTAGAACGGAAAGGCGCCATGGAAAACACAGAACATAATTTATTCTTATTCAACAAAATTCGATATCCTATGGTCACGTTGTAGCTTGTACAAGACTTCAATTGTCATACATTTCGATTCTAGCATTGAGAATTTTATCGACAATTGTTTTAGGTCTAGTTTGAACCAAAAATATTACTCGATGGCCTTGAGCCTCATTATCGTGTCTTGGGCCTCATTATCATTTTTTGTGAGAAGAAAAGTACCTTTTGTGATAACACGAGCTTTATTCAATAAATTCTAACACATCACATGTGATGTAGCATGATAAGCAAACACCTTTAATTTGAGTACATATTGGAAAATACCTCTAAAAATCACATTATTTAACCCCCTCCCAATATAAACCCAATACACCTTCCCAATTTAAAAAGCTCCTACTTTCACTATATATTGTAGGTATCCATTTTTCGGTATTAACATTTTTTATACCCCTTTATATTTTTTCATTAACGTTGACTCCATTTTTTATACTTTCCAATATAAAAACCCTTTATAACCTATATATCCCCAATATATAATTTCATATTTTTCCTCACATTATATATCCCCCAATATGAACCCATGTGTATAATTATTGCTCAGCCAGTGAAGCCTGTGTGTGGTAATTAGTCCTATATATGGTGTCTATTAATAGTACTCATTGTTGGTAGTGGTGTGAGGAGATTGGCGAGTGCCTATTCCGAGTGAAGTCAAGACACAACATGTGTGCCAAAGTGTGGGCTCTTGATTATATTATGAAGAAGCTCTTACAATGGATTTTTTCTCTTCTTAAATTCTAGACAACAATGGCTAGCTCCATAGCAAAATGACGAATCATGAGAGCATGTTTCTACTCAAGGATAACAAGTGTCATGTAAAAAAGATGGTTATTGGTTTTGTTGTCACTTGGGATTTATCACTTTATTTATTAAGTAATTTTTCATTTTTTAATTCAGTTTGTAAAAGTGTAGAACCAATCCTTAAATAGTGTAACATAATCTAAAATTTATGGTTCTTGGTGTATAAACCATGAACACATCACTAATTTGATTGTGTCTACATACTATTATGGTTTGTAGTTCTTAGAGGATGTGACGACCCCGAGAACAACGCTACGAGGTTTAAGGGTGAGATCCTTGCATGTAGATAGAATTCGAGTTGCATGATTAACTTATGACCACATTGAGTACCGAGACAACTATCCTAGATAAGTCTCAAAATACATTGAGCTATGTCATGCGATAGATGGGAATTTTTCCATAGGATAGTTCATTTACTTGAATATTTTTTTGTGACAAATACAGCAGGGCTATAACTTGGAATAATTAAGTACATAAATATTTTTAATCATTACAAGTACACCAATGATGGTTGAGTCAATTGTGCCTTTAATGAATCAAGTGGGAAGGTACGGAAGATTGTCATGGAGAAAAGTATATAAAGTATTGATATTTCAAGAGGGTAGAAGTGTTAGTAGCTGTATCGAGACAATGTGACTTATATGTAAACTATTATTTGTAATTCTTATAATGGTATTTGTAATGTTAATGTGTAATATAAGTGTTAAATGAGGACTTAAATTAATGCATACAATAGTATATCGTTACATTAGGTTTCTTTGGTTGGATTGGGTTGTTGAGATATTCTATCGATAATAATCTCCTAGTTTGGAAACTTTTAGATCTCATAAGCACTATATATCTAGGATGCATTTTGGTTTTCAAATGTAATATAAAAATTGTTTTGTGTGCTTAATGTGTGTGCTATGTCTGCTCCTCAAATATCTAATTATGTGGAATTTAAAAATTATAAATGAAAAAAATAAAGTCAATGTGGACCATAAATAAAATATTTCAATGCCAATTACTTATATATTATCTAAAACAATATTAAAACTTGAATATTATAATGTCCATGTGTAAAGTATTTCATTGTAACTATCATATATTATGTACATCAATTGAAAATAAAAAATATAAATTATTATAGTTAAAACATTTCAAGTAATTTAACTATTCTAAGTATATTTTTGTTCGGTGTATCAAAAATCTTATAAATATTTGTTGGAATTACAATTTTAGGGTGTGGTGTGTACAAGAAAAGTTCCCAAGATGATTTTCAAGATGCTAAATCAATTTATACATTAAAAATTGAAATTTAGACAATTAAATTTCTGAAATTGTGAACCCATTTATGCATTCAAAATGCAACATAAGCAATGAAAAATTACAATATCATGAAGAATTGTATTACTATAATTTTGGTGCATTGTTTAAAATAAAGGATATGTGTTATTCCTTCCATAGTATATATATATATATATATATATAATGCAACTCTTGATAAATATAAAATTAATATGTACCTTATATAATATAAATAATATTATAAAAGATCATATTAAATTTATCTTAACCTCGGATTATTGAAGGTGCAAATCTTTCCTCAAGTTTTGCACATAAATTTTGTTTTTCATCTCTACAGAGATTTGATCTCTTCATGATTAATAAATATCGAGTTAAGGTAGAGCTATGCTAGTCATAATTAAATATATTATTATATATATTTTTGAATTTTAGTTACTTTAAATAAGATAAATATACTATTTTTTTTTAATTTTTTTTGTTAGGCTCTTTGTGATCCTTCGAGCCGGCCATGATGACTTTAGTAGGCAACCCATGGGAATTTAATCCGTCAAAGTCACTTGGGGATCACACCGAACTTCTAGGCCACACTAGCCCTAGATGGCTAGTTTTTAAACATGTCTCTGCCTAGCACGGAGACACAACCACCCCATGTGGAGTTTGATCCCTCGATCACCTTGATAACGAATCACATCTTCAACGGAAGTTGTGCTAATAAGAGTTAACATTTTAAAATTTATTTATTAAAAATTTTTTTCCATATTTACATCATTATTTTTGTATTAAATTTGTTAAAGTTAAAAAAAAAAAAAATTATATATGATAAAAAATACTAAAACAAATATTTATTATAATAATATAAATTAATTAAAAACATATAATTATATTTACTAATTATAGGTATAAAAATTATTGTTTTTTATTAATGAAATATACATTAAATATTACAAGTAATGAACATTAATTCACCAAGTACTTCATTTTTAAGATTACCACTTCATTTTAAGATTACGAGGTTTTTATTGAATAAAGAAAATATTTATATTTTTAAAAGCATATAAAAAAACAAAAAAAAGGTTATATTGATAGAGTTTAATGGTGTGGATTAATTATATTAGCAAGACACGACTTAATGATTTTGTGTTATTGGAGCCGGTTTGTATGCAACTACTTTTTCTAAAATGAGCTTTGGACCCTCATTCAAATTCAAGCCTAATTTGAATTTGACTCTCTATTCAAAGTTTGACTTATAGAGATAGCTTGATAATGAGTTTGTTTTAGTAGGAATGTTCATTTTTGGAAACCATAAAAAATGTATAAGGGACTTAAATATTGTTAGTCTCTAAATGGTAATGCTTTAATTTATTATAAATTAAGTTAAATAGCTTAGGTGTATTAAATATTTATTAATTAAATAAATAATTCATATTTAGTTAATTCAATAAATCCTGGGCGTATTACAATGTTATGATTAATTAAGGTTCCTGACAATAATTAGTGGAAGAAGGGTTAATTGTCTAAATCATTTTACTAATAACATTTATTTAACAATAGTTTTTAACCATAGTTATTAAAAGAAAACTATCTTTGAGAATATTTTATAATTTCATTATGTTTCCCACACGTAAAATTAAAGGAGACAAACGATATAAAATAAATATCTATTATTCAATTTTGTCCCATTGAGAGCTCCTGGGGAGTGCACCTTCTAGCAATGCCAACAATTCTAACATGTGAACCTCCTTACTCATCTCTCTTATGCATATAGGGGGAAAAGGATTGCAACTACTCTATGCCTCGATGTATGTATTGGTGAATGATGAGATAGTTGTTGATACGAAAACGACTTTTGGGTTACTTAGCTCTATTTCGGAGATTGGTGGCAAGGCATTCTTGGATATGTCACCCTTAAAAGAAAGGATGAGATCTAGAGGCTACTTGGCCCTCCTACGGACTTTGTCTCTAGAAATTTATAGCAATTAACACTCGAGTTATTAAAATGCGGAAATTCACCAAGATCTTTTCTAGTCCTTGTACAAAATGTGATTGGTATTACTTGAACAATTATTATATGCATTAGCTATTTGAACTTGTAAATAATCTATGTATGATTAAGATTAAACAATTTCACATCAATCCCATAAGCAATACCATAAGACAAAGAAGTTTGTGATGAAGTTCATCCCTCTTTGGACTATGTCACAAGGTTTGCCTCAAAATTGTGCATCCACATTGTATTCATTGGCCATGGTAGGCCGAAAGAGTTTTGGAAAGTCGAAGTTGATCTCATCAATCATCAACGTACTTCGATAATGTCTTTATGCAAGTAGGATGGCCTTTGATCCTTCAATAAACCTACAATAAGAAACTCTCACCAATTACATCATCTGTATTGTTAAGTGCCTTCTTCTTCACGAGTAAGGAGAAAACTCTCTTTAACCTCCTCTCATGAGGTCTCTCCTTCTTTGACTTCAAGGTAGGCCAGACGGATTTTGGTACAATAGAAGTAGATATCGATGTCCATCGACGTACTTTGATGCTGAAACTTACACAAGTATGATGAGCTTTTCCTCCTTCATGTAAACCTCCAATAAACAAAACTCACCTACCACATTATGTGACATACAATATAAAGGAGTTTACTTGATCTTGAAGTTGATTAAACTCCTTCTTTCTAAGGTCTCTCCTCTCTTGAGATCACCCTCTCAACCTCTTCTCCTGAAGAACACTCTTCTCTTTATATATTAAGAGTGCATACATTCATGGCTTATACAAAGCTACTTCTAACTTCTATTTGCTGCATTTAGCAATTTGTTGGAGATTATTTGGTGATAAGGGATTCAAATCCATCATCAAATTTAATTCATAGGATAAAGTTCCTAAACCACTTATATGAAATAATTGCAAAAACCCATAATTAAACATTATGATATTCGGCTAACTTTGGCGGTTAGGTGACGGTGCGGAGGAAGGTTGGTTGCGCATGTGAAGCTGGCCACATGGGGTTTATACATAGAAAGGTTACGTATGATATTTGTCCACGCGGTTTAAAGACACATCACATGTTACCAGCTTTCTCCGATACGATCGGAAACAACTGTGGCGGTTCGCATATACAGCGACCACACATATGCGTGGTTACGTCTTCCGCTACGATCTTCATCCTGTCACATTGCAACTTCCTGACATGGTCATCGTAACTACGTGGGAGTTTATAAAGTTTTAATACATGGTTGGTATATAAAGCATAACCCAAGCCATATTGCTAAGTCTTCAACATTTCCACTTTGACATTTCAAACCTTGACTTAGGTTTATAAACATTGCGTCAAACCTTACATTAAGGTTTATGAAAACCCGACTTAGAACCTTGCATTAAGGTTTTTGGCATTGTTTAAAAATCTCATCTCCCGAACTTTATAAAGGGTTTTACAACATTTTTCGAACCTGATATTAAGGTTTATAGTGTTAGGACTTTTAGTCTTATACATGGTAGTAAACCCTATGGTTCAACCTTTAAAAGGTTTTTGACCTCCGAACCTTTAATAAGGTTTTTGGTAGGTTTTAAACTTTAATATAAAACTTTTATACTATAGGTTCCTACCCATAATCCGAACCTTATAAAAACCTTTTGCCCAGGACTTTATATCATGGGTTTTGACATCCGAACCATTAAAAATGTTTATGGCATAAGTTTTCGCCGGGGACTTTGAGTCCATAAGTTTATGAAACTTAGGAGTAGGACTTGAATTTGACATTTTGCCTAGGTAGATTTAGGCTTTTACAAAGTCTTGTTTTCACTTAACACTTAGACTTTAGGACTTAAGCTTAGGACTTAGGATTTAAATTAAGTATTTTTTACCTTAGGATATTTTTATCCATTGGGTTTACAAACGGACTATTGACATTTAGACCTTTAGGTTTAAGACTTAGGACAAGTTCTATTACATAAGTCACTATGAGCTTTTATTTGTTCATCACGGGTCAACTTGAAAGGTCTTTATTGGCACTTACGAAACATAGTTGCTGAGTAAAATCTAAAGTCGACGTCGATCGATGTCGAACATTTGAGCAACAAATTTGATGACCATATTGATCAATACCTAAATTATTACATAATCGACAATTACCAAATTTCAAATAACCATCTTGGTCGTTTGGGTAATTTCGATACAATTTTAATAATTCTAAAATTGAATCACACACTCCAAAAAAAATTGGTTCTCCAAAAGTTTTATTACAATGCTTCTTGAAAAAAAAATTCAATTCTAAAGCCTGAATTTACAACACTAGATCTAGATATTACAAAATCATTTAAGCATAAGGCATGAAGTGCCCTTTAATTCCATTGAGTACTTGTTTGATCTCGAGTAAGTGACTTGGATTCTTCACAGGCTGCTAGTTTCAGTGCTGTTTCCTTTGGAAGCATTGGAAAAATTTCATTAACATGCACGACAATTGACAAGTTTTGACAAGTTGACGAAATTTGGCGAGTGTTCTTGCCCATATTGTGCACATAAAAATGCATTTGCTGCGTCACTTGATCTGAAAACGACCTGAGTTATAGCTCTATTTCGAGAGATTGATTGTAGGGGCATTTACTGGATATGTCACCCTTGAAGAAAGGATGATATCCGGAGGCTACTGGCCCTCTACGGACTACGTCTCTGAAAATTTATAGTGATTAACACTCGAGGTTATTAAAATCTCGGAAATTCACCAAGATATTTTCTAGTCCTTGTACAAAATGTGATTGGCGATATTACTTGAATACTTATTATATGCATTAAGCATTTGTTTAGACATGAAATAATATATGTATGATTAGATTAGACAATTTCACATCAATCACATAAAAGCAATACCATAAGACAAAGAAGTTTGTGATGGATTTCGTCCCTCCTGGAAGCTACGTCTCACGAGGTCGCCTCGGAATTGTGCGTCAGTTGTATTCTTTGAGCGCATGGTGGGTGAAAGAGTTTTGGAAAGTCGAAGTTGATCTCGTCGTCATGGCATTAACTTCGATCTTGTCTTTATGCAAGTAGGATGGCCTTTGATCCTTCAATAAACCTGCAACAAGAAACTCTCCACCAATTACATCATCTTTGTCTTCTTAAGAGTGCCTTCTTCTTCTCGAAGTAGAGCTCTCTTTAACCTCCTCTTATGAGGTCTCTCCTTCTTTGACTTCAAGGTAGATGGTAAGGAGTTTGGTACAATAAAAGTAGATATCGTCGTCCATCGGCGTACTTTGATCTTGAAACTTATGCAAGTATGATGAGCTTTTCCTCCTTCATGTAAACCTGCATGATAAACAAAGCCCTGCCACATTTTTTGACATACAATATAAGGAGTTTACTTCATCTTGAAGTTGATTAAACTCCTTCTTTGAGATCTCTCCTCTCTTGAGATCACCCTCTCAACCTATTCTCTCTGAAAAGAACACTCTTCTCTTTATATATTAAGAGTGCATACATTCATGGCTTATACAAAGCTTCTTGAACTTCTTGTTTGCTGCATTTAGAAATTTTTTGGAGATTATTTGGTGGTAAGGGATTTGAATCCCATCATCACATTTAATTCATAGGATAAAGGTCCTAAACCATAGCGAAATAATTGCAAAAACCCATAATTAAACATTATGATATATTAGAGGCTAGCTGGCCGGTCAAGGCGACGGTGCGGAGGGAGAGGTTGACCGCGCATGTGGTATTTTTTGTGGTTTATCCACCGAAAGTTGCATTATGATAAGCGTCACCTTGGCTTAAACACTATCACATGTTGTAACTTTCTCCAATGTTGTCAAGAGCAACAGCGCTTGATTGCATATGCACGGCAGCCACACATATGTTGGCGGTTACGTTTTCGCTACGGTCTTGAATACTGTTCACATTACAACTTCTAAGCCTTGCTTGATCCATCGTAACTCTGTGGGAGTTTATAAAGTTTTAATACATGGTTGGTATAAAAAACATAACTTGGGAGCCATAGTGCTAAGTCTTCAACCTTCACCCTTGACATTCCAAACCTTGACTTGGGTTTTATAAACATTACATCCAAACCTTACATTAAGGTTTATGAAAACCAACAGAACTTTTCATTAAGGTTTTGGAATTTGTTTAAAAATCTCATCTCCCGAACTTTATAAAGGGTTTAACATTTTCGAACCTTATATTAAGGTTTATGAAAAGGTTTATAGAGCGCTAGGACTTGTAGTCTTATACATGGTATTAAACCCGATGGTTCAACCTTTAAAAGGTTTTTGACCTCCGAACCTTTAATAAGGTTTTTGGTAGGTTTTTAAGCATATAAAAATTTTATACTATTGGTTTCCTACCCATAATCCGAACCTTATAAAAACCTTTTCCTACTAGGACTTTATATCATGGGTTTTGACATACGAACCTTTACAAATGTTTATGGCATAGGATTTTGCGCTAGGTACTTTGAGTCCATAAGTTTATGAAACTTAGGAATAGGACTTGAATTTGAAGCATTTTCCCTAGGAGTATATTTAGGCTTTTACAAAGTGTGTTGTCTTGACACTTAGACTTTAGGGCTGCTTTAGGACTTCGGATTTAAATTAAGTCCTTTTTACCTTAGGGTATTTTATCCATTTAGGTTTACAAAGCGAGTATTGACATTTATACCTTTACAGTTTAAGACTTAAGACAATTTTTATTACATAAGTCTTTTAACAAACTTTGTTGTTCTGTCACGAGGTCAACGAAGATGTCTTGATTGGCGAAAACACGAAACATAGTTGCTAGAGTAGAATGCGAAGTTGATGTCGATCGATGTCGAACATTTGAACCCCAAAAATTTGATGACCATCTTGATCAATACCTTAATTATTACATAATCGAAAATTACCAAATTTCAAATAACCATCTTGGTCGTTTGGGTAATTTCGATACAATTTAATAATTCTAAAATTGGATCAGTTGTGGACATGTATCATTTTTAATGAAAGACTTATGGACATACTTTACATTTTGAATGATGATGTATCAAAGTGGCATAGAAATAAAAGCACACATGTATACTACATTAAAAAGCAAAGGGACATAGAGAATTATACTCAAATATCCCATAAGGGGATTTCTATATCAAATCATTTTTGTGTAAATTTTAGTGTACAAATTGTTCCTTATATAATAATATGTGACCTTAACATATATATCATAATTATGATTTTAGTTAAAAATAATTCAACAATTATCTCCATAAATATATCGTATGATCTCCCCACAAATATGTCCTCAAATATTTCAATGAATCTCCCGGTGGTTCTCATCCCTAACTTCTCTAATTTTGATCAGAACTTATTGAAATGCAATAGAATACAAATATAAACATAAATATAGAAATGCGAGAAATAAAAATTCATTTCATTAATATCAAAGAAATCAAATACACTTACAAATAGAATGGAAATAAAATAGCTCGGGAAATGGTACCTGCTTACCTGCGAGAAGAGATGTGGCGTTTGCATGCCTATGGCTTGTGTTACAATGTGCCTCAGGACTTTTTTATTGCGAAAACAAGGAAAACCATAAACAACCAAAACCACTACCCTAGGATTTTGGAGACACCAATAGTCTATGGGCCCCTTTAGAGTTGGTTGGGCAACCAACTTCCCAGGGGTTGTAACCCCTGGTCATATTGTCTCCATTTGGCACATACGATACCTTGTCAAAATATCCTACGAAGCCTGCAGTTTCCGTAGGCCCCTTCCTACAATTATGGGAGTGTTTTGGACCTCAAAAAAAAATGTTGTTTAGGGAGTCCAAACCACTGCAGAAGTTGAGGACCCAAAAAACTACTAAAAATATTAATTCTTCTATAAACAAAAATTGATAAAACTAGCAGAGAGGTCAATGGCATGGAATAGGTGAGTGGCCACCAATATCGACCTTGATCCTGTTTATCTCCATATATCATTCCTACATAGAACTATTATCATAATATCCATCATATTATTCATTAAACATTACAAGTGGGAATCATTCCTTCATGTCCTTTCCTTAATGAAGACTCTTCATTAAATTTGTCCCTTCTACGTCTTTGTCTTTTTGAGTCATTGGTATTCTTCACTTCTCATTCTCACTCTTCTTTAATTATCCTATAAAAACCAAACTTTATCTAATTCCATGTAAAAATATTACCATCCCATGCGAGGTACATGGGTTTCCGGTTGCTATATCCATTGGTTCTTTGGGAAACCTTTTCTAATATATGGTTCATCAACCATTTTCCATTGCATAGCTACATACTTGTACTTTTTGATACGTATCTCTCATTATTAGTTATCATCCTCATCTTGAATTTTGGCTTACCCATAACCATGCTCTTGATTCTCCTACATAAGATGAGAACTAGAACCTTCTTTAAGCTCAATTCATTTATAGTAAATAGTTCAACCCTTTAACAACCCTCAAGACTTATTGAAATTTTTTTTACCCAAATATGTTTGGATGAGATCACTATGTTACCTAAATGTTTCTCTTAACATTAAATGAACTATTAAGGTATCTATTAATGTATCGATCATGTAAGTCACCGGTGAACAAATTATACTTTCAAGTGGTTGATAGGGTCCTAGGTCTAATTTTTATAGTTTCAAATAAGGTTTCAAATAAAAATTTGATCATTGGTTAGTATGTCTAGGTCATTGCCTCCTCATTCTCATGGTCAATAAATATTATCATGGTCGGGTCCTTATTTCTTAAGAAGAGTGTCTTCATCATTATTCTAGCTATCATTCCATATTAGTGTCATCATTATCTCATATTATCAAATGTCATGTATATAGGTAATGTCATCATCTAGGTCACAAATAGAGAGTAGTAATAGATAAAGGTATTTCTATAATGATCTCTAAAATTCATTTTTGTCTTTATTAAGATGTAATTATGTATAATAAGGTTTGAATATGTATTTCACTAGAAATCCATATCATTTTATAAAAAATACTAGGTGGGACTACATCAATACCCACAAGTAGGCCCTCCATCCCTATAAAAATACCAACAAAGCACATCATTTTCTAATCTATCTCCCATAAGACATCTCTCCACCATCGAATTACATTCCGGCCCTCGGAAAACCAATTTCTCATTGAAAAGTTGAATTTTCCTCCCTCCCATGCTTTTCTCCATTTGCATTGTGCTTTTCTCCGAAGTGTTGTGTTTTTCTCAAGGAGAACAATATTCCTTCTCCGGGGTTTCTTCATCAACTAAAAGTTCCAAAAATTAAGTGGAAATCATTTGTCCCTCATCTACCTTTATTTTCTTGAGTTCATTCTTGAAAGCTCGGAAAAAACACCCTCTCCTAGGGTTTATTTGTGCTTTTGATCTCATAGTGTTTTTGGTTCATTTTTTAATGAAAAAACTCTAAAATTAATACTTAGAAACCCTTATTCACCTTCCATGCACCTTCCTTGGCCTTCCCCTCACCCATTTCCCTCATTTAGTTCATTCCCTACAAACCCTAGCCCTGCACTACACTTTCCTAGCCTAGGATTGTTTTTTCATTTTATACTATTCCCCTCACTCATTTCCAAAATTTTCACCTCCCTACACTCCCTAACATCTATCTATCCCCAAAAATTTCCCAATAATTTATACACTCTCAAACCCCTTCATCTCCTCCATTCCCTAAAAAGCTGTACAAATCCCCTGTTTTCCTAATACTAAAACCTAATTCCCCTTCCTAGTGAGCTAGGGTTTTGTTGTACCTTAGAAGACAATCCCTTAGCTATGTATGATAAAGGAATCCGTGCTTAATACATTTATATGATTATGTCACAAAAATATTTGTCTATGTTTTAATCACCTTCATGTATTTACTATAAAACCCTTAGATATCAAACATAATGAATGTCTCACAATAATACCATTTGCTGATGTTGAATGAAATGACGAGGAAAGAAAATGAAAGAAATGATCCCAAACTCATATGCTTTCACAAAAAATATATCATCTCAAACTTGAAGAATTTATTAAGGAAATAGTTAAAACAAGGGAGCACCAATTAAGGATTTTAACTCTTGCTTACAGGTAAAAAAGAACACACGGCTCATTACTTTGTCTTATTCAGAAAGCACGAATGTAAAATTAGATACGTATCAAAATAAAAAGATGCAGAAGCTTTGCTTAATCATTCATTAATCATTAAAACCTACGAGTACAAAATAATGGTACGAAGGGTCCTAAACTCGAAAGCTTTCTTCCCCTTGAAAATTACATTAGATACGGTAAAATAGTTTGGGCTATTTGTAACTAATCCTAAATACCACAACTACTTCGGACTTCGGAGGCTTTCTATTACATGCCTTGAAAATGTCTTATTACAATTACATTGTCTTAGAAAAATTAATATAATGTAAAAATATATATCCTAATCTATAGGAATTCTTGATGATGTTGTTGCATTTCCTTGAGTACGACTAATTTGTCTTCTTTGTCTTTGAAAACCTTTGGAAATTCTATTGTCAAGCTCTGCCTTTTCCCATATCTCTACTACCTTTGTCACAGGTGAATATGTTAGATTGTGATACTCCAATATGAATGCGATGAGTCGGCAGGATGTAATTATGCAATGAAAAGATTTTTACCAACCACACTAAGTAGAAATGTTTCTGTGAAAGTTAGCCATTGTTCCCCTTTAAACACCTGAGTTTTCATGCCGTTATCAACTTTAATTTTTTTTTCATAACTAGAAAATTCTCTAGATCCCATGTCCACCAAGATTTCCTTCATCTCCCCAACATGATGGTAGACCCATTCTTGTTAATTTGTCAAATAAATTATCAAACTAACTTCTTGCTTCTTTAATTTCCATCGAGTTTCTTTTCTGTAGCCTTTACGCTTGGTCATTTCTAGCGATCATATTATTGATCTCTCATATAAGGTGTTGTCTTTAATGTCATTCTCTTCTAATTCACGATCTATTTTATAATTAATAAATTCAATGAACCTTCTAGCCCAATAGCTCTATTCATTTCCTTGTTTATCGGTCATGATTGGTTCTTCACATTCCACGATAAGACTTTTCTCCTACGCAACTATCATAAAATAGCTCCAAATTGATTTCTTATATCATTCCAAATGATATATTTAGCTAATATCGGTGAAAATGTTTCATTTCGATCTCTCATTGAGATTTTTAATCTCGGTATCGGCATTCTAAATATCCATTTTGTACTTGTCGAGTTCATTCCCTATGGCTTGAATAAGCTTTGTTGCAATCTCCATATGTTGTGAGCCTTTTTCTGATCTCTTTCGGCCATACGCAACTCGGTATTCTATTTGAACAATCTATGCTTGTGGATCTTCGTTACTGTAGGAAAAAAAAAAGTACAATTATGGTTATCAATATGATTTTGCGAGTCATATTGCAGTTTGCTTTATTTCTTCAACTTTTTGCATGAGTTGTTGTAAAATATTTCACTTTTTCATTCTCCACCTCTGCAATTTATTTGCATCCATAGAATGTTCTCCTATAGGAAATTTTAGCTTTTTCCTCAACGTAAATATTGCCTTTCAAACAATTCTGTAAATTTCTATACAACAATCTTGTCACTAGGGTCCACTCAATATTTACGGTGGTTTTCTTTAGCTCATCATTCGAATTGTTAAAGGTCTTGAATTAGCTTTCTCTAAATTTAATTTCTTAAGTACCTTTCCCAACACATTTCTTCCTTCATTTCCATTGCATTGGTATTCGTCGAGGTCATTCACAATCAACTAGCAGTTTGTATATATAGGTCATCCCTTATCCATCGGGAATCTGTTCAAATCTCAGTCACATTCTTTTGTGTTAAATTGTTAGAACCTATCACATGTACGTAGGATGTGACAAGGAAATTTTGAATTGATCTTTCTCGAATCCATGACGATCAAAAGTCTTATTTAATCTAGAGAAACTTGATATTCGGCTTAGGCCTCCATCCCGGCCTTCATCTTTTGACTCCTTTCTTCAATTTGTGTAAACATACGATTTCGATCAGAGGTACTTGTTCATGACTCCTCGAGAGTAGGAACATTTTCTTCTCCCAAATGTGAAAAACTAGGTGGGTTAGATGTAGATTCTTTAGTAAACTTTGTCCTCTTCTCGGCTCCCTACTCCTCGTCATCTAAATCAATCAGCATTTATTTGCTTCTTCTTCTTTTCTTTTTTCGATATGATAGGAGTACGAATGTTTTGAACCTCTTGAACTCATCACACCTTTACTTGCTATCTTCTCCAAATCTAGCCTACTTTCATGAATGAAAGCTAAATACCTATTCTCAATTCTTCTATTCAAAATTACAGCGAGGTCATAAGCCATTTCCCTAACATCATATGCATCTCATCTAACATTTTAGTAACCTCCTCAAATGCTGTCTCATATTGACTATGAAAGGGCCTACGGTCATCAGTGGATTTGTACATGTGCCCCTTTTTCATGTGTACAAAGTGAACACGATCAAAATTGGGCTTTGTTGAATAAATTCCAAGGCAAATAGCCTCATAGGCATAAACGTTGGAAGTCTATAAGGCTCAACACTTGCTCCATATAGCCTAATTTCGGAAGTAATCCTCAAAAACAAACCAATCTCCAAATTTTCAATTTACACCTAAATGCAAATATTCTGATCTTTAGGTAGAAAATAGGGAGGAGGAACTCCATTCAATATTTTATATGCAAGGCGACATGGAAGTGCAGCAAAAATCAACAATCCCGGCTTCATTTTTCTCTCTTCTTACTACATCAATCCATAACACTACGCCGGTGCCTTTTCTTGTTTATATCCATAATATTTCGGACCTAGATGCATAGACTCTCTTCCACATTTGAGAGTATAATAACAACTAGACAATCAATGAAGGAATTTAAAAGAACTGTTAATGAAAGGCTCGGTAGGCGTGAATTAGCACTTCCTACCAATATGATGGAATATCCAGTCTTGCCCAGAATTTTTTGCAATCTTTGCTTAATATTGATACAAATTCTGCATCAAAATCTCCATAACAAACTCCTTGTTGTCTAGGTTGAGGTAGCCGTGTTTGGCTTAAAAATGTATATGAATTGATTAAACCCTTCACTTGCAAGATTATCATAATAGGTTACCGGAGAATCGTCGGAGGCAAGGATGACTCGACTCGGGATAGCCTGAGGCTTGGTGGATTATTTGGGTAGACACTTGGAAACATTCTCACCACGACAATTCATAACATAACATTTCCCGAGTACATGGTGACACCAACCAATAGATAAATTTAGGAAAAAGGTGAGTCTTTTGGGGTACATGCAAAAATCACTCTAGACTTGACCATGGCGGTATAAACGGGGAGGCTTTGTCATTGAGTTGCTAGCCGATAAAACGGAAGATGAATTATAGAACAAAAGTTATCTTGAATATCCCCTCGGTGTCCATGAGAGGGATATGACTCGCGAGGAGCGACAAGGATGAATGCTTAGCCATGACTGAAAATTATAAAAGAACAACTTACGGGGTGAAAGTCAATTTCTTAGGGTGACGAAGAAAACTAAAAAACGGGACGCGGCATAAACTAATCACAAATGATTTTAAAAACAATGCGAATTTTGTTTAAATAGGTGGCGCAACCTTAAATTTTAATCTTTATTTATGACGTGCCGGTAATCGTGATTTCACCCGACATGAAACAAATTTCGCAGGCAACTAATCACCCTACGTCAGCATGAGGGTCTCCAGGTATGAAGGAAAATTTTGGTGGTGCTCCCATACTTAATCTCCTCGTTCATATTTTTGTCCTACATGATCAATCCGGTCAGCGCACGGAAGGCACTCATCTTATTATCTCATGTGGTTATGCCCTTCGGGTTGGGCCTTTTGATAAGGAATTAAAACCATCTATGCTTTCCGCCCAACAAAATAATTGATCTTTAAACATAAATTCGAACCCACTTTCATAAATTTTAAAGTGTTTAAACTTTTAACTTAATATATCAAAAAAAATGTTTTTTTATGCTAAAGTATAAATTTTAATACTTTAACATATTTTCAACTATTTTCTAATTCTTTTTTTTTTATATATTTTCAAAAAATTGAAAATAAAAGGATATGCAAATGATCCACAACATACGCTCCCTTTTTGGGGATAATTTTTTTACCACAAAACACACTAAGAACACAGAGATCGATTACCTTCACTTCGGGCATGGAGTCAAGAATTGCTTGATGAGAAATATACAATGTGGGAAAGCGAATATGTACAATGATGAGCGGCTATTTTCGATCTTGGAAATAATGTTTCAATCTTTTGCCCATTCAAGGGTACGTTCCTCTTGCTTCTACATCGATATTTTCCAACATAAGGATTATTTATCTAACTTCGGTGATTTATAAGGACCATCTGACAGAGGGATCAAATTTACCATGTTTTCCCTTCTCTTCTCTCTTGTTATCCCACCTTAGTACCAAATCTCCATTTTTGGAACATAATATACTTTTTCCTTCTGTCAAAAATGGACTTCATCTTCTCTTGTTATGTGAACAAATTGTCTGCGACTTTATTTGCTTTCACTCAATTCTATTACTGTATTCGACCCTCTTATCAATGCATTAGGTTCTTCTTGTGCTTCTTGAAGAAAGGAAATTCATGGTTTCTCTAGCGAGTGAAAACAAAGCAGTACCATATCCTAACTCATAAGGGGACTTACCATTGGATCTTTTAGTAGTCGTTACGTTTGGTTCTCACTAATTGTTTTCTTCGGATCTTGACCAATGTCTTGTTTGATGACTCTGCTAAACATTCCCTTATGGATGATATGTTGTGGAATGAGATAATATCACATTATAAGTTTGACAGAATTTTATAAATCTTACTAAGTTGAATACTTGAGCATTGTTTGTGACGATTTTCACTAGACACCCCAAACCCTCTTTGAAAATATTCTCTTCCAAAAACTTCATTACTACCAAATCATTTTCTTTCCTGGTAGGAATTGCCTCTGCCATTTTTCTAAAATAATCGATTAGTATCGAGAATCCACTTAAACTTCCCACTTTATGGTGGATTAATTTCCCCAATAAATCCAATCCCCATTATTTGAAAGGGTTCTTCAATAAAAATAGGAAGAATAGAGTAAGGAGCTAACCTTTTATTTACGGAAATAATTGAAATTTACGACAACCTATAATAACTATGTATACATCGGAAAATAAATAAGGCCAATAGAAACCTAATTTAAGAATCTTATGAAGTTAATTTCCAAGTGTAATGTCCTCCACACAAACATTCATGATACTCCTTGATCACTTCCATTGATTCTCCTTCTATCAAACAAACGAACAAGACACCAACGGTCTTTCCAGTATTATAATTTAACTCAGACTATAACATAATGTTTAGCTTTGAGTTTAGGGCTCACAATATTTTGATCTATTGATTGAGGAGGGCAAGAGAAAAACAAAAATAATGAATAATATCTTTATACCAATCTCGGAAAAGAGAAATTTGTATTTGATTAACTTTGACTTAGTTGTAATTTGATTGGTCTCCTCAACCACTTCATCTAATAGTGCAAAGAAAATTAATTCCCATATTTTGGAAATTGGGTCTATTAACGACACTAATCCCTATCCTTTGACTAACATAGTAGGCTTAAAAAGTCCAAAACATATTCTTGGATTTTGGCAATCCATTTCTCTTGCCTCATACTCTGAATCAACACATCTTTTACAACATAATTAGGTACATATGCTATTATTTGAGAATGAAGTACATATTTACTAAAAATATTTTAATGAGTTTACTAAGGCATATACATGATTTTCCAAGATGTTATATTTGATCATCTACGAGGACTTCTTTGAAAAATGACGTTGGTTGCTCCTTTCATTCGTTGTTCTTCTATAACAACACAACAACAATAGTGGAAGGTGATGCGAATGAGAATTTTGAAAAGGCTTCATGTCTGGACTAATAAAAACTAGAGAGGCTTCTTGAAGAGCTTCTTTAATTATGGCAAAGGATTCTCTTGCATCTTTGTCCCACTTTACTTCGGCATTTTTCTTCCAACATATACATTTGTTTTTTCTGAAAATCTCGGCATAATTTGGAACAAATATTAGCAAAAAAATATTTTCCTAGGAATCTTTGAATAAATTTCTTACTTCTAGGTAAAGGAATTGTTTGTATAGCCTCAACCCTTCTTTGGATCAATTTTCACACCTTGGTTTGAAACCTGTATCCCAACAACTTACCTTCCTCTAAAGCAAACAAGGATTTCTTAGGATTAAATGCTTAATTTTCTACACTTCAAGAAAGCCTTCTACAGTGCTCCAAATGTTCATCACCCGGACAGAAAAAATAGTCACATCATCCAAAATATATGACTACAAATTTATCACCTACAAAAGCTATATCCATTGCCCTACGGAAAGTATCTCCACTGCATTCATGAGACCAAATGGAATCTTGGTATATGAATGTTCCCCAGTGTGGTGAAAGTAGTTTTCCTCACGATCTTCTTTTTCAGCTACTGATTATATCCGGAAAACCATCAACCATGGACAACCATAAACTCCAGTCTTTCTAACAGAATAAAATCCATTTTTGGCAAAGGATAATTATCCTTCGAAGCACTACGTTCAAATTTTTGAAATCCACACATAATATTATTTCTCCATTTTTCTTCTTGGCTTGGTACCATATTGGAAACCTAATTTGAATATCTTAGTGGAACTATGATTTTTTCTTGCAAAAGTTTCTTAACTTATTTTTCAATTGGGGTAAGTAACGATTGGGTTAATTTTTTTGAGCTTCTATCTATGTGGCTTAACCCCATCTTTTGGTGGTATTTTTGTGTCGAATAATATCTATATCATAAGTCTTCAAATCTTCATATGACCATGCAAAACCACATCCATGAATTGTTTAAAAAGATCTACATACCTCTCTTTATATTCTTAGGAACTCCTTTAAACAACTTGACCATTTTTGGCTCATGCTAAGTTCTAAATTATAGTCCTCCATTTTTCCATCAAGAGATACCTTTTTACGATTCACTACAAAATCATTAGCATCAAACAATCTCTCCAAGAGGTACCAAAACTGCGGACAAAATATTATCCTTCAATTGAATTATCTTCTAATCACCAATTTTTCTTCTTCGGGTTTTTAGACATATCAATTTAATCACTTGCATCAACTTCTAAATCAATTTGACTATCTTCAAAATTTCCAATCATTGTTAAAAATTGATTAATCTGCCACCATCCTCAAAAACACAGCAATGCTTTACATTATCAAGGATTGAGCTTTGTGTCTCAACTCAATTTCATATCTCAACCTTGTATTAATTGGTGGTTTTTAAGTATGTAGTTGCAATACCAATGAATACTGCCATTCTATTCTCTTATCTTGGAATAAAATGAAGATTAAAGGCCTCGAAAATAATTTTCAACTAGATCCCACGCCTCATTTATATAGGACCTCAATGCGGGATGTAGTTTGACGCCAATTCTTAATACGTCTTATTATTTATTCGGAATCACCAAAAATAGAAATAGGCGAATCGCCATTTGTTTGGCTATTTGCGAGGGCTTAAAATCAATGCTTCGTGCTCGGCCACGTTATTAGTAGATTCAAATTCTAGTTTAAAGGAAAAAGGTGAAAGGTTACCTTCGGGAGATATAAATATGAATCTTGCTCGATTACCCTCTTTAGAAAATGCATATCGAAATAAAACTTCCAGAATTTTATTTGAATGCAACTGTATGTACGTTGACAGAAGAGAGATGTTCCTTTAGTCTTCAACAAATTCAACATCTTCATGCTGACATGAAACAAGAGAGATCCTCCTTCTCTTGGCCATAAATGGGAGAATTACACCCCGCATCTTTCTTGGTGAAATTGAGTTTTCAAAATTTTTGGTTTTCTCACCTTCATAACCCTCACTTTCCTCCCCATGAAAAACAGGAATGATAGCATATGTAAAATCCAATTTCAAGACACCTCAAAGCTTTTCTCCCAAGGATCTAGACAACAACATACCAAATCTAGCCGGAATATCATACTGCTACAACAACCATCATAATACTCTTGGTGGAATTTGAAGCTAAGGAAACAACCATGTCTTTGATAAGACCTACACACTTCACTCTTTTTGAATCAAAGGAATAGAGGTCTCTATATGGCTTAGTGATTTGTAAATTTAGCTCATTCATCATAGACGGTGGCATAAGTTATGTGTTGCACGAGAATCTAGCATACAATTATGTAAAATGAAATCATGCAATAGGCCAGTTTATAAAAAGGTGGAACAAAAGAATCTACCTCTTCAACATGAGGCCCAAAAAGTAACCAGCAGCTACTCTTCTTGAAAATTAACAATATCACCCACCTCATGAGGCCGAGATAGATTAATAAACTCTACAATTTCTTTCTTATAACCGGAGTGTTTTAGTCAACTCAGAAGAGTTACTTGTATTTTAAATTTTTCTAACTCTTTCGACAAATTTGAAAGTTTGATTTTTTTTTTTTGTCAACTTTTCGGAGTTCTTCTTGGATTTTTTTTTGGATTTGCATGTTGCTCGAGCAGTAACAATATTCTCCAAAATAATGAATCATTAGACTTGATTTGGGAAGCCTCAACCGAGGAAAATTTTAGAACCCCTAAATTTATATATATATAAAAAATAAGCGAATCCCCATGATACATAGGAAAAATGGAAGGCGATTTTATTAATAATATAATATGTATATATAATTTTTTGGCGGGCTCTCATGTGGTCTCTTATCACAATAAAATCATGGCGAATCACGGTACAATGAGATCACTACTACAAAATGGTGAATCGTTGTCTAGTGGAGTTCGGAGTGTTTGGTTCAATGAAGATATAGTAATTGAACTAGGAGTAGAAGGAGAACCACGAGACCAAGCATGGCACATGGTGACTCGTGAAAGTAGTTCTCGTGTAGTTTGAAGCAACGTTCTTCTAGTTAAGCATGTTTATCTATATCAAAAGCACGGCTTATTGTTGATAGCTTAGCCATGGATCTATTCTTTGTTGCTTCTTGTTTGATTTACTCTTTGTTATTGTATATGTACGATCCATCTTCTTAGGTTGAGTCATGAGTGTTATCTTCTTTCATGGAGGAGGAAGCTAATCTTAAATCGATTCTGAGGGAATTGCCACAAATGGGGGAGGGAATGAATTCCCCGAGGAGATTGTCTGAAGTTTGCTTCTTCACCTAAAATTTGCTGCTTTGAGCATATTTATTTTGGAGATGATCATAAAAACAAAGGTACATAAATTCACAGTTCCAACAACAAATAAATGAACTACAACAACAAAATTAACAACATAAAAAATGTTCACAAAGAGATATTGAAGATATTAATAAAAAAATTGTCGGCCCGAAGTTGATACAAATTTTCATTTGAAAGTGTGACAAATCTATACCAATGAAATAAAGAAGATAGAGAAAGAGAGAAAGTACAACAAGATCCAAAAACAAGGATAAGAGAATTGACACCTACGATTGATGTGGAAAAACCTAATGTTGTTATCAATGAAGTTGTCTTAGTGAAAGAGCTTACAAAAGTTGAAACTCAAGAGTACATATTCTTGGAATAAATAATTATTATTTAATATGGATTACTTTATATAGTTCATGATGTTCTTGTGAAGTGGTGTTATTTCACTTTAACAATCTCATAGAAGAAGCAGTAGTTCTAAACATAATACAAATTACACTTAACAACTCAAGAACTAAGAGAAACAACAGTAACATCGAACAAAACCAATTGAACCCTCTACATTTTTAGTTGAATACATCTCTCTAGGCTCATTAAGGTGGTTATATAATATTATAGGTGAACTTGTGATCTAGCATTTGTAATCTATCGATATGAGGTGGCTCTACACCTTTATGAAAAATGTAGCAAAGGATCTGGGAGTCTTGCTCTATAGGCAAGCATTTTCCTTATCTACATCTACATACTTGGGCTTCTACGGATTTAGATCTCTTATGATCACCCTTCTTTATTAACATTAGTTCTGCATTCTAGTTCCCTAGTCGAAAGATGGGCATACACAATGTTGGACCATTCCTTTCAGGGTGTCCCAAGTTCATTGTGTCATCTATTATTGAAAATGTAATTATAGGAACTCTTGAACAAGGTTATCATAAGGTGAAGAACACTTTTTAAGGGAGTTTTAGAGTTTGCATACCTTGATGCTCTAACAATGTTCATGTGAAAAACGAAGCACACTAGCAATAGCAACAATTTAGATTACGCTAGAAATGAGGAGGTGCAACAATGTTTAAGAATGGTGGGTTGTTGATGAAATCTTCCTTGAACAAAGATGCACTTTGAATATTCTAAATATATTTAAGTATAGAAGGTAGTGGTCTAGGGTTATATTTCTTTAGGTTCACGGACCAATGTGATGATGTTTCCCTTAGCAGATAGGGAGTTCAAGGTTTGTAATAGTATATTGCCTTGGTGGAGAACACTTGTAAAGTGGGAGTTTTGAGTTTTCTTACCTTGTTGCTGCGGCAGTGTTCATGTTTAGCAACGGTGCACCAACAATAACAACAATTTAGATTTTGTTGAAGCAGAGGAGGTGAAACAATGTTATGAAAGAGGTGCGATGAAGGGAGAGGTTGGCACATGCATACGTCAACATCGGTGTTCTACTAGTATAATTTCTGAGACCTCAAAACAATTCCTTACACCTTAGACCCATTAGATTGGTTTAATTTGTGTCATCTCACAATAGATGTGTGTGAAGGATCAACGCAACTCGAGTTTAGTGGATCTATAATATTCCTGAACTCGACCAAAAGGTAGGTTATACTAAAAATATGCGGTGACTTACTTCCGGACATAACTATAGCTCATCTCGGACAATAGACTTTGGTCTTTATCCTTTCGTGGCTCAAATATGTGGGAAATCTCAGTCTATATATATCTGGTCATGTGGAGAGGCGGTGGGAAGTGACACTTAGGGAGTTTGGGAAAAACTATTTTATTGAACGAGTTAAAGATCTCGAATCCTTGACAACTTGCTTGTAACGAAAGATGATCCTGCTAAAAATTTTATACATTATGAATTTCCATAAATAGGTGTCCCTAATGTTCTATCTATAATTTAATAACATACAAGGTACAATGGGGTTGAAAACAGATATAATAACAAGGTAATGCTCATAAATAAATCACAAGTTATGCTCCCACATTGAAAAACTATATATCATTCATTCACCAAGTGGATCATGTACCAAACATAATTATAACATACCAATAAAATTGTTTCTAGAGCATTCACATTCCATCTTCATAAGCAATGATCAATTTCAATGATTAGTTTAAATAGTGAATTTTATTTGACCAAATTTACCATGAGTTCATTATGGATTAATGGAAATGCAAAATTTTCTAGTAGCATACCCAAGAACAACACTTTCAACCTCGATATTTAAGAGCTTATGTGGGAACAACATGTGGCAAGTATTACCGTGTGTCTGTCTTATCGTGGATCTAGGTAATTGTTTCTCACATGAAAATATGATATACTAAAGTGAGTTTTATACTGTCTTGGGTCAATATAACTTCATCTAGCCTGGGCATGGTTTTGTGTTCTTCTGTTTTATGCTATATTTTCTGATTAAAATTATTTTAGTCAAATTTGAAATGAGTCCACACCCAGCATTTTGGGACAAGTTACAACTTACTCCCACTCAATTTTTAGTTTTATTTACTTCATCCTTCATCCACTCAGTTTATTGTTTCTTTTCTTGGCTCTAGATTTGCTACTTGATAACCAAGTCCTATGGTCATGTAAGAGGCTTGTTGTTTTCTTCTTTCCGATTTATGGATCCTTTTTTCATGATTCATTATATAGACTCCATTCTATATTTTTGAATGCGAAGGTACATGAGAACCAACAATAATTCTAAATTGAAAAGTGCGGACAGAAAGCCTATCAGAATTTGATGAAGAAGACTCCATTTGGCTCCATCCATAAGCAATATTGGATAGCATAGAGCATCAATTTCTCTAGTGCACGATCAAAAAGCATTATTTCGATGGGAAAGATATGCAACAGAAGATGCCACATGAGAACCAACAATGATTCTACAATAATTTTTCCTTTAAGACCATGTTGCTTTCGAAGGGGAGGGCATGTTAGGGTCTACCCCAACCCCCTTAAGAGACTTTATTAATATATAAAGCCACCTTCTTGAATAATGCCTATTAACTAATTTAGTTAATAGCATTGTAAAATAAGGGGTTTTTTTAATTAATAAAGGCCAAAATTAGTTAATTTAGCCCTCATTATAATTAAGTCCATGAGTAGTTAACTTTAACCCATGGATAGCTATATATTGAGTAGAAGGTTATGTAATGCTTTGTCAAGGATTGTTATTGTATTTGAAACATTGTTTTAGGGAGCTCACCCCTTGAAGAAGCCCAAGTGAACATAGCTCTCTATTTTTTTAATTAACAAGAGATGTTTCTCAAGATATATCTATTTTTTACACTACATTTTATGTGAATGTACAAGAATTTTAGTTAAACACATTACCTAAGTCCTACTGTTCAAATCTATTTGATATATAATTAATCGAAAGCATATACTTATAGTGTTGTTGTTGTTTTTAACTCAACTATGCTCGTGAAGGTTGATATTTAGAACCTACGATGATGCCACAACATTGATAGTTAAAGGGGTTGGAAGGAATTGTCGAAGTCCAAACAAAGATAAATTAACCTAGTTTGGAAATTGATTCAAAATGTAAATTCAATATTAAGCCTCGAGTTCAACATTTTTCTCATATGAAATTTTTGCGGGACATTAACAAAACTTTCAATTATTTCAAGGACTTCCTTACAAGTTCAATTTTCAATTTTCTCCTCATAATATTTCATTATTTCTCCTTGCATTATTTGTGTGAATGTTAAACAACATAGCATCATGATTGCGGTGACATAAACTTTTACACAGAAATTGATTCCCCTTAGGTTAAATACAACACCTCTAAATTCCAGTGTTATGTTGTCTTAGCATAAAGAATAATTCTTAGACGAGTGCAAAGCAATGGAATAAGCGAGATGCTCGGTTGCTTGGTTTAGCGACAATACCGAAACCTTAATGAGAGTATTGTCGATATCTAAAATTCTAGGCGGTTCACATCTCTATCATCACAATATTGGAGATTCATTTGACGGACACCACGAAAAATGTCATTCTTGGCAATCATGATAGGTGCACCAGTCTTGATATTATAAAAACCAAATTTCATATGTCCAACTTTGAAATGGTTACAAAGAGATGCTTTCCTTCTCCTCCTTATCCGGTCCATGGGTAGAAATCCTAGATCCGAAAGGCATACATTGCATCATCCATACGGTCGACCCCGGACTATCTAGCATAAAACACTTTTCTCTGTTTATGGGCATGCTCGATCCTCAACTATGAATACATGAACCCTTTTCTTGATCTCAATCAGTACACGTCACGGATTATTTTTCAGCTTTGTTGTCTTTTAACATTGCTCTTACCTTTCTTACATTCCCCACCTTCGACTACATCATATATGTTTGCGAAAACACATAAAATTCCGGCATTTTGAAGACTCTAACGAAGGTTTTTGACACTGCCTTTCTGCCAACTCTACATTGTAGTGAGCTGCTATGACGAGAAAGTAAAAGTCCATAGGGCTCACTATCGAGGTTCTATTGGCATATTTTTTATAATGTGCTCCACCTCATCCAATCGGCCGGCACGACCAAGAATATCAACCATGCAAGCATAGTGCTCCCGGCCTAGGTGTGAGAGAAAAATCTCCACTCATGCAATTGAAGTATCATGACCCTCATGTATAAGACCACTGCATGAGTGCATGCAGATAAAACTAGCAGTGATGTGATTTGGCTTCAAGCCTACTTGTTGCACATTTGAACAAAAATTCCAGGCATCCTTATATAGGCCATGCATTCCATACCACCAATCATTGTACTCCAATAGATGACATCTCGTCTAGTCATTTTCTCAAACAAATGCTTTGCGACATCTATGTTCCCACATTTGGCATACATGTCTACGAGCGAGTCATCCACCAAAACATATGCCTCAAACCCATTTCTAATTATCAAATTATGGATCCGGTTACCTTGTTGCGGAGAGCTGGTAGATCGGCACAAGTGAGGCACACTCGGCATCATGGGCGGAATTAGGTTTTAGAAGTATCTACTAATTGCATTTGATGAAAAAGTACGAGCTAACGGCATGCCCATTACGCACATTCCCAAAAATTATTACATTCCATGTGACTAAATCTCTTTGAGATAATAAATCGAATAAGCATTTGTGCTATATTTACATATCCACATTTTGCATACATGGATACAATATTAATTACTTATAGAAACACTTGACTCCCGGTCCACTTCTAATTATGTAATCATGGATCCACTTCCCTTGGTCGCGGGTAAACGGCGCATCGCGATGAGGACACATTCACCAAGGTAGCGAGTGAGGTCGCACATCTTCCATTTGCATTTTATGGAAAAGCTGAATTCACGATCGGCACATCCATTGAAAGGGAAAATGAAGTTTGAGCTTGATGCGGAATAGTTGAATTGGATCGAAAATTTTTGCTTGAGGAAAAAACAAAGCATAATGAAAAAACAAGCATAATACAATGGGTAATTCTCTGCAAGAAAGTTCAAAGTTAATGGAAATACATGAAGCAAAAAATCAAGTGAAATTTTGAGATCAAAGTTCTTCAATTGAAGCTTGAATCATTAGAAAAGTGAAAATACGCCTGAAATACAAGCTTCAATCACTCAATAAAATGGACTCAATAATTGATGAAAGGGACATATGTAAGAAATGCAGAGCGGCGGAAGCAAACAACATTCGAGAAATTGTTAAAAAAAGCTTGCTAAGTTGGTGATGCCGGAGACTAAGGGGTCTAGTGCGCAAAAAAAGGTTACCGGGGCACCACTTCACTTGCTCAAATGAAACTTGAAGTAGAGCAGTGGAAAGAGCTGGGGGAAGTGAAATTTAGGAATTCTCTTGGTAGGGGGCCACTTCACCTATTTCTTCTCTGATTTTTTCAAATGATAGTCTTAGGGAACATGCTCGAAAGATTGAATATCTTCTGAGAGCCTTTGTTAGCAATGGAGGAAAAAATCCAAGATGTTAAAAGACACTTTATTAAGCGAGACGGTGAGCTTAAGGCTTCTAGAGTTATGTGTGCTAGAACGGAATCGGTACTTAAACTTTCCGGCTATTCAATATTTTTGCTAGTAGAGGCAATTGGGAGGCAATTATTCAATATTTAATATTTACCACCTATAAGTGCCGAAAAAAATCATTTTTTACTTTGAGCAATTTCTTTTCTTATTTTTTACTGCGTGAAATTTTTCGGTATGCATTTACCCTTTTGTTTCACTATTTGTTGAGTTATGAGAAGTGGATACCGGTAGCTATTGTCATCGAGGTAATGCTTGAGGGACTTTGAGATTTTCTTTCAAACAAGGCTTCCTAGATGTTATGGATGCAATGTGCCAAGTAAGTGCTCGGGGAATGAATAAGGATCGGCTTGCCATTGCGAACAAAATTGATGAGGGAATTGCATAAAAACATGGCCATTCAAACTTGGCTATAGAACTTCTCTTTGAGAGTAGAAAAAAATCTTGGGATTAAACCAAATGCTAAACTCATTATTTTATTGTAAATACGATCTATATTTGGCTTGTCTTCTATTGATCTATTATTGTGTTCTACTTGACATTGTACTTTCAAGTTTATGTGATTGCTATTTTGTATTGGGCCTAAGAAAGATTGAAGTAAAGGTGCATCAAGCATAGAACACCATGGTTATCTGAATTTAACAAAACCTATGGGGGGCTACAAATTGTCCTCCTCCCTTGACACAGGTCACAACGAGGATTTGAACACAGGTCTTTCGAGTTACAACGGTTTCACATTTCTTGGATAACCAATTGAGCTACCCCAGGACGACCTATTGAACATATTTATTCCCTTTTACTTTGGATATTAATTTCCTCAAGGCGTAGTCTGGTCAAAACCAAGGGGCTATTAAAAATCCCGGACATAGCTTTTGTTTATATACCAACATTACATTTAATTTTACGGTGAGGGGGAAAGGCCTTTATCCTTTCATCGAATGAAAACTAAACTTTGGCATCTCGGCATCATTCGGTAACTTGAACAACACTACATTGCTACTCGGTTATAAGACTACGATTCGGACAACAAAAAAACAACGTTCTACGACGACTTCCATGCACACCTCCGATTCGTCAACTAACTTAGGCAGTGGGCTTCTTGACTCTGGTTGTAACAATATTAACATACGGTGGATGGAATCACTCACGACCCTCTAATGTGAGCAACAAATTCTGGCGGCACTTAAAAGTTATAGCTGGACGGTCTGTCACTTGAAAGTTCAGCTAATCGGGATTGTTCTAACAGCATTCAATTTTCACATTTTTTCCACTTGCACTCGATTTTTCATGATAAATAATGAATGGATTGTGGCTGACTCGGTACATTGACTTTCCAAAAATTTTGGGTACAACAATCACATCTTCGATTGATGAGGAACGAGAGATCGCGGATGTGTGATCAGCCCATTCTTTGTAACATATCCCCAATTAGCTCAACACTCCTTTGTACCAACATTCATAATATACAACACTATATAGACGTGTACAAATTTGATTGAGGTATACATGTTGTTCATGTGCTAGTTAAGTTCATATGGACATCTATCCATATGGAAAACCATCCCTACGCTTATTTACGGGCAAGCCATCACTTTACACAACGACTTACCGGATAATAAATTTAATCAACTTCATGGAAATATTTAATTGTCTAAACTTCAATTTTTGACATCATAATTGTCAATTCTTCTTTGCGAGAGAACATATTATGTAGGGAAACAAAGTGTCTCACTTAGAAATTTTAAGCTTTTCACCGAGGATACGAGACATCATCTCTCGTTGGAGTGTTGGTTGCGACAAGTCAACTGTACCGGAAGAAAATTTAAATGATAGACCTTCAACAACCTTCAATAGTTTGAAGGCATTCTCTTGCAGAATAACTTACCTCCATATCTCCATTCTCTCCCATTGAAGCAACGGGGACATCTACAAAGATGTGTTAAGGGTTTGCCTAGAAAGCCATTTAAAACCGGTTGAGAGAATACCCGAGAGATGGCCCAATAACTGCACTAATATCTTTCCATCGAGTCAATACTTGCTATTAAATACTATTCACGGGGTCTAGAATTGACGATCGCTTGCTCCAATCGATTCGGGGTGGTAGTAAAGTACGCACGATTGATTCTCGGACAAGAACACGACATCCTCCACCGCCGAGAAAAAACTCCCGATCTAGAGCCGCCCCTCTGGTAGCAAAGAAACCAAAAATAATTTCACATTATAGTGCTTGCTTGAAAGTTGAAGATTTTCTATTAGTCGGTAAAAAACCTCGAGTTAGATTCTTTGCGTACGATTAAACACAATATGTATTCTCGGTACATCTTGAAGCTGAGCGAGTTAATCTATATTTACGATACTATGTTGTGCTCAATATAATAGTTATAGTTATGACTGCGAGGGAGGCCATAAGAAGTTAGAAAACTTTACCATCGAATCAAGCTTACTTTACCATTAGAATAAAAAACTTGGTAATTAGGTCCTTTATTGAAATACGAGATTCACGGTGGCTTTGGTAAGAGGCACGACACAAAACATTTGCAAATGAAAAAAACATAATAGAACAATGGCAACGACAATACTAACAAAATGCTGCCAGTAACAACAAAATTAAAACTAACACAACCACGGTAAGAGAAACGGCTTTGCCTTACATTCCTACGCACTCCCCGGCGGAAACAACCTCACCAGGATCCCTCCGGTCATCGTATCTGCAATGCATTAATTGCCATGGTCATTGTAAAAACATAGAGATGATTATTGTAATGTTAGCATTCGTAAATACTTACACCCAACCATAGCAATGGTCGAATATGAGTTGCTTCTTCTTCTTGTCGTTTAGAGGAAGAGGCGAGTTCCTCCTTCCATTGCAGAAAACCTTCAAGTCCGGTGAACCCATACTGACCTTGGATCCAAATCCTTGCTTGGAATCTCCTCTCCTCTAACCCTAGAGGATCTGGCTTAGAAAATCGGTGTGCACAAAGCCCTCCGAACCGGTGGCGAAAAATGGGGCGAATGCCATAGAAATCGGGAAAATTGGGCGAATGCCATGAAACTGGAAAATCGGGGTGAATTTCTGTTTCTTGTTTGGTGCGCCCCTTTTTTTTGTGGGCTAATGTTAAATAATTAATTATTTTTAAAATATTTTTTGGGCTAACTTTATTAAACTATAAAAAATGGAGTTTTATATAAAAAATTAAGCCTAATAAAATTTAAAAATCCTTAAAATTCGCCTTTGAATGATGCTAAAATTATCCACCTGGCCTCAACTTGCGCTTCTCCTTTTCTTTTCTCTTTTTTGGATTCATGGTACTTCCCTTGTCGATTGTTTTATTGAATTTTTACGTAGTGGAGTCGCCATTAAGTCACTAGAGCTCTTATTCTTTCTCTTCATTATCTTGAGTTCTCAACCTCTTCTTTGATCTCGAGTCATACTTTTTACCCCTTGAATGCAACTTGCATAAAATCGGTAAATTGTTTGCGGTAATCATCCATTTCTTCTTGATCAAATGAAAAAAACATCTTCTTTACATTCTTTTGCACATTCATTTTCATTCTTCTTATGTTTCACCATCTTCCATATACAGCGAGAAATTTGATCTTCATCTTCTTTAGAGTCATCATCGATGGCTTGTGATGGTCTTGCTTGTATATATAAGTGTGAACTTGATCACGATCTCTTCTTTCCCTCTACGAGAATGCGAGAAGTTGCTTTCTAAATTGAGATTAAAAACCCTTTGTTTTTGTTCTATAGGTTTTCTTGTTATCCATTTCCATCTTTAATAATTTGTTTGAAAAAAATTTAATGACCTTAGTCATGTCATCGATCCTTTGATATTGTGATGACTTCTCTTTCAGCTTTTTCCTTTATCTTGAGCCCATTTGTTTTTCTTGTACTCTTCTAGCAACGATCCCATGTTGCCTCAATCTGCGAAGTAGGTTTGAATTTGTTCAAGAGTGGGTGATCTTCTTTCTCTCAATGTAAAGCTGAAATGCGATACAAATTCCCCAACAAAAAAAACCCTTTCTCCAATAGGAGGAGGTTTCATTTCACGGAGCAAACTATTGTACAATTTATTAAATCTTTTGATGAAATCACTCATGTTTTCATCTAATTTTTTTTTTATAGCATTAAATTACGATTTAAGGAATAACCATGATCTCTCTTTTCACCCCATCTTTGTATTAAATGTCTTTCTAGTTCATCTCAATCATTAATTGAGCCACGAGTAATCCTTTGAATTGTTTTGCCTCTCCATTTAGAGCGCACGAAAAGTCTCATTACAACATCAAGATGTTCTACATTGAAATTTTTGGCAAAGGTGAAAAAAAGGCAAGTGTTGTTTTGTTGTTATTTCATCTTCCTTAGAGTAAATATAGGAAGCAACTTAAGATACTCTTGAGGCATTGCATTCATTGGTTGGGGAATATTTAATGGTGCATATATATTCATCAAAGAAAGTAGGAAGTTTACGCCATGTTTATGCCTTGATTGATTGTTCCTTGAGTAGTAGGAATGCGTGTACCCATTGCGGGTGTGGATGAATGAGGTGAAACAACTAATAAATGGATGGGTTGATAAGCTAAAGCAAAAAGACTAGGAGCTTGTATTAGGTTAGGTTAGTAAATGTGAAAGATCTGATTGAGCGCTCTTATGACCTTGGTTCTTGGAAGTGAATGGATGAAGGCAGGGGATTATCGATACGAGAAAGTGAGTTTGCGAAATATCCTTGGATGAAAGAATATGTGAATACGCGAAGAGTGCGGGCGGTGTGGCATGGTGTAGAAAAGGTTTTTGATTTCTAGCTCTTTTTGAAACCAACTTTTACGGATTTGAAAGAGGTAGGAACCTACTGTGAGGTATTAGACCTAGTATGTGGCCTCTTATAAGCTATAATTAGAAAATGAAACATAGCTTTCAATATTTCCTCCTCTTTGAACAACCAAAGGAAATACAAATAAAACCCGGGGAAAAGGGCTTCATTTATTTGATTAGTGGCTTATGGTAGCCAATTAATGTTTGTACCTTAAGAGACAATCCTTAGGTTTGTGATAAGGTGGTGCTTAAGACATTTATATGATTATGTCATGAAAATATTTGTCTTTGTTTTAATCACCTTCAAATATTTACTATAAAAAAACCCTTAGATATCAAACACGATGAATGTCTCACAATGCTACCATTTTTGATGTTGAATGAAATGACCAGAGGAAAATGAAAAGAAAAAAACCCAAACCAATATGCTATCACACGAATATATCATCTCAAACCACAGAAGAATTTATTAAGGAAATAGTTAAAACAAAGGAACGCCAATTAAAATATTTTAACTCTTGCTTACATAGGTAAAAAGAGACCTACTGCTCATTACTTTGTCTTATTCAAAGAAAGAAAACATAGAATGTAAACTTAGATACATATCAACATAAACAAATGCATTAGGGGAATTTTGAGGTCTAAAATGGGCCTCCTAAGGAAATTATAAAATAATAGTGGAAATAATAAAATAATATTTGATTACATCATCAAATTTTAGAGGGAAAAAGGAAAAAACTGTTTTTTCAACTCGTATTTTAAACTTATCTCCCAAAGTTTTTACTCAAATTTCAAGCAGGAGTACTCGTTGGACGAAAAATTTAATTCCTCATCCAAGGAGTACCCATGTCGCATGCTTTCGATGGATCTTTCTATACGAAAAATGAGAAATACACGAAAAACATGATTAAAATCATGTTTTTCATGAATTTCTCATTTTTCGTGTAGCAAGATCCATCGAAAGTATGCAACATGGGTACTCCTTGGATGAGGAATTAAATTTTTCATCCAACGAGTACTCCCACTTGAAATTTGAGTAAAAAATTTGAGAGATAAGTTTAAAATACGAGTTGAAAAAGTAGTTTTTATTATTTTATTATTGTTTATTTTTTTACTCTTTTACTTAAAAAATTGTGAATCATCCCCCATGGTTGACATCATCATCTTGAATCCTATTAGTTCTTATAAAGTTTATTTTGGTTTTACATTTTTCTTAGGAGGCCTATTTTAGACCTCAAAATTCCCCTAATGCTAGAAACTTGCTTACTCATTCATTAATCATTGAAATCTCTGAGTACAAAATAATAGTCTGAAGGTCCTAAACTTGGAACCTTTCTTCCCCTTGAAAATTGCATTGAATATAGTAAAAAAATAGTTTGGAACTACTGTAACCAATCCTAACTACCACAACTACTTAGGACTTCTGAGGTTTTCTATTACATGCCTTGAAAATGTCTTATTACAATTACATTATCTTTGAAAAAGTAATATAATGTAAAAATATATATCCTAATCTATAGGAATTGCTGATGATGTTGCTGCATTTCCTTGGTTAGCTAATTTGTCTTTCTTTAATGATGAAAACCCTTTTGGCAAGTCTATTGTCCAAGCTCTGAACTTTTTCCATATCTCTACCTTTGTCCTGGGTGAATGTGTTAGATTGTGATACTCCAATCTGAATGTAGTAATTCAACTATAGGATGGTGCTTCTATGAAAAGAGTTTTTATCAACCACAGTAGCTGAAAATGTTTTTGTAGAAAGTTGACCATTGTTTCCCCTTTAAGGGCCTGAGTTTTTTCATGCCTATTATCAACTTTAATTTTTGTCATAACTAGAAAATTCTCATAAAAATCCCATGGCCAAAATATTTCCTTCATGTCCCCAACATGATGCCAGACCTATTCTTATTAATTTGTCAAATAAATTATCAAACTGACTTACTGTTTCTTTAATTTCCATCAGTTTCTTTTTTGTAGCCTTTCTGTGGTCATTTCTGACAATCATCTTATTGATATCTACTGCATATAAGGTCCTAACTTTAATGTCATTCTCTTCTAATTCCTAAACTGTTTTAGAATTAATAAATTCAATGAACTTATAGCCCAAATAGCCCTATTAATTGCCTTCTATTTATCTATCATGATTGGTTCTTCACATTCCCTAATAAGACTTTTCTCCTCTGCAACTATCATCAAACAACTCCAAATTGATTTCATTTCTGAAATGATATCATTCAAATGATATATTTGGCTTGTATCAGTGAAATGTTTCCTTTTAGTATCTCTTTGAGATTTTTAATCTCAGTATCAACATTCTGAATATCCATTTTGTACTTGTTAGCTTCATTCCCTATGGATTAAATAAGCTTTGTTGCAGTCTCCAGATCTGCTTGAGCCTTTTTCCGATCTCTTTCAACCATCTGCAACTCAGTATTCAACTGAAAAATTTGCTCTTGTGGATCTTCGTTACCTGTAGGAAAAACAAAAGTACAATTGTGGTTATCAATATGATTTTGCAGTGATATTGCATTTTGCTTTATTTTGGAAATTTCTTCATCCTTTTTCATGAGTTACTGTAAAATATTTTCCTTTTAATTCTCCACCTCTGCAACTTCTGCAGCCATAGAATGTTCTCCTGTAGGAAATTTTAGCTTTTTCCTCAATGTAAATATTTCTACCTCAGCACTTTGCATAAATTTCTGCACAACAATCTTGCAATAGGGTCCACTCCAATATTTACAATGATTTTCTTTAGCTCATCATTATGAACTGTTAAATCTCTTGAGTTAGCTTTCTCTAACTTTAATTGCTTAAGTATCTTTCCCAACATATTTTCTTCCTTCATTTCCATTGCATTGTTCTTTTTCAGGTCATTCACAATCAACTGACCAGTTTGCATATGTAAATTCATCTTATCCATTAGGGGAATCTTCTTCACATATACAATCACATTTACACTATTGAAATTGTTAGAAGAACCTATTGACATGTCTGTAGGATGTGACATGGCAATTCTGAATTGATCTTTCTCAAGATCCATAACATTCAAAAGTCTTGTTTGATCTGGAGCAACTTGATATTCAGCTTGGGCCTCCATGTTGGCCTTCATATTCTGATTCCTTTCTTCAATTTGTGTAAACATCTGTTTGATCAGAGGTACTTTTTCATGACAGATTTCATGACTCCTAGGTGAAGTAGGAACATTTTGTTCTTCTCCCAAATGTAAAGAAAAACTAGGTGGGTTAGATGTAGATTCTTCAGTAAACTTGTCCTCTTCTAAGCTCCCTACTCCTCATCATCTAAATCAATCACTGTTTCTTTGCTTCTTTTGTTTGATTTTTCTGATATGATAGGAGTCTGAATGTTCGAACCTGCTGAAATCATCACACCTTTACTTTCTATCTTCTCCAAATCTAGCCTACTTTCATGAATGAAAGTTGAATACCCATTCTAAATTCTTCTATTTGAAATTACATTGTGAGGGTCCTAAGTCCAACTTTGCCCTAACAACATATGTAGCTCATCTAACAGTTTAGTAACTTCCTCAAATGCCTGTCTCATATTCACTATGAAAGGGCCTATAGTCATGGGTAGATTGTACATGTGCCCCTTTTTCATGGGCACAAAGTGAACCTGATCAATATTTAGGCTTTGTCGAATAAATTCCAAGGAAAATAGCCTCATAGGCACAAACGTTGGAAGTCTATAAGGCTCAACACTTTCTCCATATAGCCTAATTTCAGAGTAGTCCTCAAAAACAAACCAATCTCCAAATTTTCAATGTACTCCTAAATGAAAATATTCTTGAGCTTTAGGTAGAAATCAAGGAGGAGGAACTCCATTCAAGATTTTATATGCAACTAACATGAAATATCTGGAAAAATCAAACAATACAGCTTCATTTTTCTCTCTTCTTACTACATCATTCCAGAACACTACTGATTGCCTTTTCTTGTTTATATTCATAGTATTCAGACCTAGATGCATGAACTCTTCCACATTTTGATATAAGAACAAGTAGACAATCAATGAAGGAAATTTAAAAGAACCTGTTAATGAAAGGCTCATTAGTTGTGAATTAACTGCTTCCTGCCAATATTATGGAATATCCAACACTATTCCTAGCTTCCTCATCATGGAAAACATCCCCAAGATTGATTTATCCACTGTAAAATCATCATCTTTGCCTAGAATTTTCGCAATGCTTCTTAATACTGGTCGAATTTCTGCACCAAAAATATCGATATCAAAATCCTTTTTGTCTGGCTCAAATTGCTTCGTGTTTGGCTTCAAAAAGTATATGAACTGATTAAACTCTTCACCTACAAGATTATCATAATAGGTTACTAGAGAATCGTCGGAGAACTGAACGGATGTCTCTGACTCAGGATAGCATAGGGCTTGGTGGATTAGCTGGGTAGACACTTGAAAACATTCTCTCCCTGATAATTCATAACAAAACGTTTCCCAGGGTACATGACTGACACCAACCAATAGATAAATTCAGGAAAAAAGTGAGTCTTTGGGATACATGCAGAAAGCACTTCAGACTTTACCATGGCAGTATAAACAGGGGAGGCTTTTTCATTCAGGATGAATTGCTGATAAAACGGAAGATGAATTATAGAAGAAAAGGTATATTGAATATCCCCATCGGTGTCCATGAGAGGGATATGACTAGCAGAACCTGACAAGGACGAATGCTAAGCCATGACTGAAAATTATTGCAAAGAACAACTTACTGGGTGGTCAATTTTATGAGGGTGACAGAAAACTAAAACAGGACGCAGCATAAACTAATCACAAATGATTTGAAAAACAATGCGAATTTTGTTTAAATAGGTGGCGTGGCCTTAAATTTTAATGTTGACATGACGCGCCAACGAGCTGTTGATTTCACCCGACGTGGAAGATAATTGTGAACAACTCGTCACCTTACATCACTGCGAGGGGTCTCGAGGTACGGAGGAAAATTTTGGCTGGTGCCCCCGCACTTAATCTCCATAATTTATATTTGTTGTCCTCGCAGTCAACCCAGTCAATTGCGGAGGCACTCATCTTATTATCTCGTGTGTTGGTTGTGCCCGTGGGTTGGGCCTTTTGATAAGAATTAAAACCATCAACGCTTTCCCCAAAATAATCGATCTTTAAACATAAATGCGGAACCCACTTTCATAAAGTTTAATGTTTTTAAACTTTTAACTCCAGTATATCAACAGAAATGTTTTTTATGCTAAAGTATAATAATTTTAATACTTTAACATATTTTCAACTATTTTCTAAAAAAAAAAATAAAATTATATTTTCATGAATTGAAAATAAAAGGATATGCAAATGATCCACAACAGGTTTCACAATGGATCCAGAGATCACTGAGGAAAGGAAGAATAAAGGAGGCCAGATTATCATATATGAACCCACTAGAGTACAGGATATCATGGCCTCATCATTTCTCAAGAAATCATTCCAAGATGTAGGTTGCCTTTTTTTCTGCTAAAAGATTGAAGAATTAGGTTTTAATGATAAATTAACAAACACCTTTTATACCAGTCTAAGGACGGCTAAGGAAACTATTGGAGGGGTTGATTTTAATATTCATAAGAGCCCATTTCCATAGCCACTAGGATCCCAAACCATGGAGAGATCAAGTTCAAAAGGACAGACCTAGATATTAAAAATTATAAAATGTTTTTGAAGCCTCATTACAAAGATGCCCCAAAGCATATTTTTCCTTTTAGAAACTTACATGATAAGTATGACCCTCTCATGAATATTATCATGAATACTTCACATGTGAGTGTAGGTTTTCAAGGATATATCAGTAACATGTTATATTACTAATGCATTTCACTGGGGTTAAACCTCTTAACCTTCCTCACTACCTCTACAAAAGCTTGGTTAAAATGGTAGAAAAAGTACATAGCAAAGGGAAATATCATCAAGAAATCTTGTTCCATAATGGCTTGGGTGAAAATGATTGTTTTCCATTAGCTTACATAGGTCAAATTGTCTTGGGAGGCTTTCATTCAGTCAACTTCTCTTTTTCCTACTCCAATTTAATCTAGCAAACATTCCACACCTATGACATCACCAAGACAACAAGAATTGGGTTATACAAGTAGACCTATATTAAGAACACCAAGGGTTGAGGTGAATAAAACATATACCAGAGGAAAAAGGTTGATTTATTCTCCTGGCAGTGTGGAAAGGGCTCAACCTAAATCAGATGAAAAATAGACATCATCATATCAACATGAGGCACCATTGCAAGAGGTAGAACAGGTACACTTTGACACTGACATGGCAGACATAGAGATGCATAATGAGGACAATTCACCTAAGAAAATTATCAAGGAGAAGGAATCTGAAATCAGAGAGCTAAAGAAAAAACTTTCAAATGAAAACTTCATTATTACATTTCTTCAGCACAAGAACATGCAGCTCCAAGTAAAAAAAAAAAAATCTTAGCAAACCCAAGGCAAATTTGGAGGAGGATCGAAAAGGTAAGTCAATAATTGATGTTGAGCAGATTTAGTATAAGGAAGTTCAAATGATACCAAGTAGGCCAAGAAAAAGAGGTCTCAAGAGGCAGGAAGAGCAAGAAACTGAAACATCTCCTTCACTAGGCCAGTAAGATTTTGATGAGTTGATTGCAGCAAAAATTGAGCAAGATAAAGAATTTTGGCTTGAAAAGGTAAATTGGCACCTGTAAAAGCTTGTCAAGAAAGCCAAAAATAACAACAAGCTTTAGAGGCATATGGAAGTGTATTATTGTACTAGAAACAATATTTCTCACATTAGAGTCAAAAACTTGAAAAGGAAATTGAGGAAAACCCTAATAAAGTAAAGGAAGAAGGATAAGCTTGATATGATGGATGAGGCCTCTCTCATTTCCTAGCACATAATTTTCCAAATTGAAGGGGAAATTTTGGACCATTTTTGAATAAAATTTTGAAAAATATTGAAATTTTGTGACTTTTGGCTATATCATAAAAATCATGATAGCCAAAAGCGCAATGCCTTGGTCCTGCGCTTTTCCCTGAGGGCTCCAAATAATAAAAATTATACATGCTTGGATAGATTGTGACTTGCACATATCATACATCTATTTTTTGTGGCATGTTAGCCTTCTAGTTGGAACAAAAATGCCAAAAACATGCTAAAAACCATTGTTTTCACACTACCGCTATGCTTTTAGAGTGACCTTGGGAGAAATCCAGTATTCTCAGCCTTGGAGAGGCCATTTTTATTTCTTAAGGACTATATGGACAACTAGACATCTTAGGATTTCTAATTATACCTTCAGATCAGGATTTGTAGCAATGAAAGTCACTCAAAAATTCCATCTAAGTTGGTGCTGCACTTTTTTGAGATGACGCTCCGTTTTTCTCAGAATTTGTTGCGCTTTTCCCTGGAGGTCAAAATTTCGATTTTTATCAGTAAAAATTAGTTTATAATGATGTAATTTGTATTTTTTTTAGTTGACATGATTTAAATGAATGTAATTTATATTTTTAATGTAAATTTGATGTAATTATTAAGCTCATTAGTGATATAAAGGTCAGTCAAAGGCTAAAAGGAGAGTTTGTTCTAACCTCCCTAGTCTTAGGTTTGGTTAGAGATATTTGTGTAAACCATTCCTATCATAAGGTATTAGACCCCTAAGAGAGGGGAAGATAGTTTTGGTCTATATGTAGCTATTTTTTAGTCAGATTCAAGTTTGGACATCAAAGAGTATAAGGCTTGGAGCTTTGTGTACAAATTATTTTTGCAGAAATACAAGGCAAGTTGCAGCTATTATATGGGGATTCATGTGGTATGATTTTTGACAATTTTTTCCTTCTATAAATAATTTTTATGAAATATTGATTCTTCTTCTTTCCATATATTTTCTTTCAATGATCTTCCTATAAGATGTTAAAAAAAAAATCAAATTTTATGCCCTGTTTTGCTTTGTTTTGGTAGGAATTTCATGTTTTTTTTATTCATATTCTGATAATTGAACTCATTCTTGTCATTCTCATTCTGAACCTTTGATTTTCCACCCTACAATACCATTGACAACCTCAAAGTGTCACTAAACATACCTGCCATGCCCCTTTGTATCCCTGCAACTGAAATCTTTTAGATCTGACCTAGTCTCCTTGATCTCTCCTCCTAATCCAGCTAAAACCCTAAATTTCAAAACCTTAGAGCTCAATACCTAGCCTAATATCAATTTACCCTCTTCATTAAACTTGTTGGCTATAATATTATAGAGAGATCCCTCTTTAATTTGGTGGGGAAAGCTACCAAATCGTAAGTGGTTTGAGGTTACCTCCTTCGGTTTCCATTCTTAGCCTCGGGACACTGTGAAGGATAAAAATATGTATACCCATAGGAAATTGTTGTGAAGATAAATCCCCTCTGTGGATAGAGACGATCTCTTTAGCCCTAGAGTGGGTCTAGCAACACAAGATTCTTTCTAACATAAGCTTTCTTAACTAATGCTTACAAGGCAAAGAGGAAAGAGACATAAATACCTTTTTCCAATCATTATCCTTAGATCTGTTGATGGTGACCTTGATCCACAATCCTTGTAGGCCTGCTTCCTACTACTAATGGCGTGTGAAAACCCGTGGATGATCAGGAGACAAAAAAAATGTGATACATATACAATAAATGTAAACACTAGCTATCTAGCATATCAAGGAGTACCGGAATATTTGCATAATCATGTAGACAAATATAGAAAGAAAACATCAAATGTTATTATTGATAAATTATAAAAGGAGGGCTTACAACCAGGCCTTGATGTTGGAGGCGCCCTTAGGCGAAAATCTGAGTCCTTCACCTGGCTCAAAAGAATTCCTTCTCCTATGCACGTAGGCTTAATCATGATGCAAACATGCGAAGGGATGAGAGTTCAGATGAGTCTAACAATAATCAACCAAGCTCTAAACTTAGGGGAATGAGGGATGTGAATTTATAGCAAGGAGAATGAGGTTGGGAGCCCATGAAAGGAGGAGGAAGGCCCACTTTCTAAGGGAATATCCCCCATTGATGAGATCAAAGATCCAAAATGAGAGAGCTCAACCTTATGATCTCATTTCAACAACTGAATCATTTCCCTTGAGCTTCTAGAGGTCCAATATTCTCCTCCATTTGAGGAAGTACTACTAGAAAGGGATTGGTGGGGTTTTTCAATAAATTAAGGCAGTGAAATCACTAGGCAAGAACTAGGATAAGGACATCAACGCAGTCATGGCACCAGGAAGGGTACTGAACTATGAAACTAGGAATTTTACCAAGTTTCCCAAGTGATATTTCGAGGAATCCTTCTTTGGATGTTCAAGGGGATATGTCAACACATTTATTGATGATGGAAACATTGCTGAAGATTTGTCATGGGGAATTTCAATATCATGGACAGGAAAATGAGCATGGTGACAAATTAATGTGTAACATATGCCCCATAAAGTGTGAAGGTAGAATAGGTAGTGATGGTTGAAATTATTTATGAACCAAGGAAAATAACGCAACCCAAATTTGGAGAACCTTCCAAATCAAAAACTTACAATATATGACATCTTTGGTATAAATATGCCTAATCACAAGATCATGTTGCACTAGGCATCAAATGACACATGAGCCCATGGTATGGTCTCAACCACCCATCTAAAAGAGATCATATAAATGGATCCACGGTATGGATGCTACCATTCCTATAGATAGGATCATGTATACAATACTCAATAACTCCACACATCCTGGACCAAAAATCAGATGTGACCCAGGGTCTTCACCACAATCTCAATCTACCCAATGTACAAATCTAGCCATGTGAATGAATGTGTTGGTGTCAAACATGGTAGAAACCACCTGATTACCAGTCAATGATGAAAATCGTTAAAAGGCACAAGGGAGACCACCAATAATGAAGATGGACCTCAAGGTATAACAACACAATCTACAAGTGTGAATAGATGCATTGAAGTTGAACACTTGGAGAATCATTCGATCGAAGGCCAATGATGTGAACCTTTCATCGAAGACGAAGAAATTTCCATTCAGGCATGCAAGCTCCAGGTACTGATATAAGTCTCTAAACCACTTTCTTGGATATTGAGTTGAACTTCATAAGAAGTGATTCATCGAAGAAGGGCCATAATGATTGCCACATCATTGACACAAAACAACAGACTTCTTAAGATGATAGTAGTGATTCAGAATTGTATTAGAGGAGGTCAAATATGTAGAAGGTGTTTGACAGAAAGGACTTTTCTTGAACATATTTGTGACACGACTCCAGAGGGTGGCATTATTTGACTCAAATAGGATCAGAGGTCATGCTGAAAAAATTAGTAATCAAATGAGAGGAAAACTGATTTCCCAAACCCATGGAAGAAAAGTGACGAATATAGGATGTCCCCAACCCAACACGAGCTATAAATGAGTGTCATGTTCAAGAGTGACAAGCTTCCCATAATACACATAAGACGTCCACTTTCAATTTTCCCCCATTATTGTTAATGAGTACCTCTTTTTTTTTTATAGCCAGCGTGAAGAGGATAGCATGTGATAAGCATGTAATTTCATTCTTCCAATGAATCCATCCTAGTTATTTTAACGAGCCCAAGGAAGGAGGAACTCGGTCTCATCATGGTGACAATACTTTCATCGTTTAATCCTTAAGGAGCCAAAAAATAGGAAAAGTTGATAACTTTTCATGTTTAGGGAGTTTGAAAAGAAACAAAAAGGAAACTCCACCATGTCCCTTTTCGTAAGTCATCCCTCGAATCCGAAAACGTCGAAATCTATGTCTAATACAAACTCTTTACCATGTTCAATAAAGGTATTCATTTTTTTGTAAATAGTGAACCTCAGACCTAAAAAGTGGTTAACGTATACTAATATTGCATCATTTCATTCACTTTAACAAGTTTGAAATGACAAGTACTCGGAAATATTTTCATTTTCGAGAGTAAGAAAAGAGTTGAAAGTTGACTCCAGGGGGGTTCCTTTTTCATAAACATTTTAGCGCGCCCAAAAAAGGGATAAAACTCAACTCGTTTGCATCGAAAAAAATCATGAGTAGTGTGAAAGTCCTGTACTGTATGTAAACAATAAACATCATGAATATCGAGGAAAAATATTAAAATATTGGCGAAATTTTTTCAAAAATATATAAATATACCAAAAAAAATCATTATCGCCTTTCCATATTTAGAAGAGAATTTTGTCCATTTTCCCTCTGAAATTCAAATCAACTGTGCAACCAATCCAAGACACCATTCTCCGATCTGTCTCCACCAGATAAGAGATATCAACCTCCTTGTCATTTTTATCTTGTTCATTTAGCATTTATTTCTCAGAATTAGGGAGTTTAGGAAGTTTATTTCAAAATTTAAACAATCACATAGTTGATTCATCTTTGTTTGTCACATGGTCCTCTTCCTCTATCAGGCACCCGTATGCTCTAGCAATGGCTTCCTCCTCAATTGTGGGCATTTGAGGAGGCTTCGGAGGGGTCGCAAGAACGATGGGAGTGATTGCGTACTCCGGATTGTAATCTCTAGTCCAGACATCGTCCAAGTCCATAACCCAAACGCCTATCTCCTCCATCGTGGGCTCATAACCTGGAAGTGGGTTGGTTTTCCTACGTAAAGGCTGAACAGATTTCGAAATAGTGGATTTCCTATAGCCTTTTCTACCCTTAGGCTTCTCCAAAGGAAAAATATTCTCCCCATGAATGTTATCAAACACTTGAGGAGCCAGAACCTCATGAATATCAGATGCATAGCCCTCGGTGGATTCTAATCGCTAGTCATGGCTACAGTGAGAGCGGCCTGAAAACACACCCCTGTAGCTGCCTCTGATGGGTTTTTGATGCTAGCACGGGGCCATGGTATGGCTTTTGACCTGTACATTTTATGATTTTTTTTAGATATATACATCGATATGTATTTTACTTCAATCATTTTTGTGTACATATATTCATGTGAACTTAAATATGTATTTAACCATCTACAATTGTTTTAAATGACATGTATGATCATGGAAAATACATACTTAAATATCACCTAAATAATAGATGTACATCCTAAAATTATATAACATTCACACACAAGTTAAAATTCATAACATGTACCAATGTACATGTGTTAAATGTAATTTGAAATTGTTAAACACCATGTTAAGGCACACACATGGTGTATGAGGAAGATGAACACACACACACAAGAGACTCAACTCAATGAAGGATAAGCATGAGGCTTTCTTATTTTTTCCATTATACATGATGTACATTTATAGTACAATGGTGTGACTCTTGGTTTTACATTCCAAGGTCAGTTGGACTCCATTGTGACTTTTCGCATTCCACACCTACCCATGTAGGATTAGGTGTTCCAACATCCCCCCTTAATCCGAAGGGGTATGTGTGAGTCCAAGAAAAGAGTTGTAATACAAATATGCAAAGTATACATGGCGGCACTTGGGGCGAATAAACTCTACGAAATATTGGAAAAAGAGAAAATTGGTTTGAGATGACCACAAACAACGGAGACGACCATGTTGCGATTCCGGAACTCTTCAAGCGGCAGAAAGTGAAGGAAAAACACGCTGGAAAATTGTCCCTCATATAAAAAGGGAGACCTTCAACCTAAAAGAAGGGAGGTCTACTACCTATGATGGTTTTAGGATTACCAACAACTCTGGAATGCTTTGAAGCATTTCCTGGAACTCAACCAAAGCTGGCAAGAAGCTGAAGGCTGCTAAGCTGAAGGCTTCTGCTAGAGGAAGTGTCCCTCATATATGAAAGGGAGACCTTCGACCTAAAAGAAGGGAGGTCTACTACCTGTGATGATTTTAGGTTATCCACCAACCAAAGATGATGGTTTAAGGTTATCCACCAACCGAAGGCATGCTCATGGGCATCCGTGTCTCTGGCTACATCTCTGAATCCGGAATGACGAATTGTGGCTCAGGCTCGCTTGAACTGCTGGCTACAACTCTAAACATGGAATGAGAGATTGTGGCTCAGGCTCGCTTGATCTGTCGTCGAAGCTTGTACATGACCACCATTTTCCCCCCTGTCAGGGACAAGGTGAGATGATGGAAAAAACTCAACTGCAAGTTTTCTCAATATCCGTGAACAAGTTCTAACATGTGTTGTAAACATCTTCTTGGCTGCTGATGCCCATTGCCAAGAAGCGATCCATCCAAGATGAATCTTGGTTCTTGCAGGAGGCTTGTGTCTGAAGCATCTGTCTAAAGAGTGGGTGTGCCGACCACAGTGCTTGCATGGATGAAGATCAAAACAGTGATCTTTCATATGGCCAACTCGATCACAGTGTTGGCATTTCTCAATCTGTTGTGGAAGTGGAGCATGATCTGGAATAGCTGCAGGTGAACTGTCATATAGGAATCCAGCACTCTGAAATATGATGGGCTTGGTGTAGTCTGGAATATGAGAGGACACATCCTTTTCATATCCAAGACCAGTTCGGTGCTTG